>JACEEZ010006114.1:55982-172995 GCA_016584305.1 Chionoecetes opilio | reverse complement strand
TTTAAAAGGGGCCCCCCCTGGGGGGGGGTTTTTTTTGGGGGGGCCCCTTCCCCCCCCAAAGGGGGGGGAAAAAATTTTTTTTGCCAAAGCGAAGAATTTTTCCCAAAACTCCAAATCCCTTTCAAAAAAACCCTAACCATTTGGGTGAGTGAAAAGGCCCCCCCCTTTGATCCTGGAAAATTCAATTTGAACGGATTCTATTTTCCCACAGTTTCACGGGCTGCGCCAATTTCCGCTTTTTCGGCAAAGGGAAGAAATCAGCATGGGGGGCTTGGAATGCCTACGGGGGAGGTGACGGAGGCCTTAAACAACTTCTGAATCACCCTTACATGACTGTGACAGTAAAACTGCAAGCAATTCCATTGCTCGAGCGCTTCACCTGATATCACAATAAGACGAGCAATTTGGCCCCTTGTGAACGAGGCTGGGGGGAAACTCTTCTACAGAAAAACAGGCCCAAGGGAAAAGATTTTCCTAACGCAAAAGCCCTTCTGCAGCACCCACGCGCCAGTCTACCAAGCTGGAACGGGGGAAACCGGGATAATGTGAGCAAAAGCCTCCAACCCCAGGGGTTTGGGGAGGGGACTCTAGAGAGGAAACGAAGCCCGGGGCGTCCTTTGTGGCCCAACCTGCCTGTACATCTCAGGCTGCAGCGAACGGGTAAAGTTGGCGCAAAAGCCCCACGTGCGGGGGACATGCTCATGAAGAAGGCGCAGTAAAGGCACCAAAAACTACACTCCCAAATTTGGGATGCTAGGGGGAAAGAAATTTTGCACCATTTTTGGGTGAAATACCACGGTCTAAAAGATTTCCATTTTCTTGATTTTCGTATGTGTTAAGGGGGGCAGGCTCCGAATTAATTAAAATACGCGATTCCTATTTTAACCGCTACTCGACCACGCATTACGAAAAAAAAAATGATAAGGGAAAATTGGGGTTTTTTTTGAATACCGGGTGCCCTACGTTAATTAGCTTTTAAAAAAATTGAGGAATGCACCCGAGACCCCAAATTTTCAAATATTGTTTTAAAATACTTCTAGAGTTCGATTTTAAAACAATTACCCCAAAAAATGTCGGAAAAGACTATATTTCTCTTTTGCAAAAAAAAACTTTTTTTTAACAATTTTTTTTCCTCACAAAAGAAAATTTCAAATAAGGTGGTCCTACCGCTTGGGGCCTTTGAAATAGCGGGGCCCTGAAGATTGCCTGATAAAATTTTGGTGCTTTTATCCGGGCATGTCCCCCTCCCTTTGAAATTCGGGCTAAGCCCCTACTACTCGTCCACTGCCCCCCGACTACTCACTCACTCCCGTATACCTCCTCCTGGTTTATTTTTCCTGTCTCCCGCTTTTTCCATATTGGGCGCTTTTCCCGTTCCGCTGTTCCTGTCCACATTGGTGCGCTGTTCCTGTCTCCCCCTGTTCCTGTCCATATTGGGGCGCTGTTCCTGTCCCTATTGGGCACTGTTCCTGGCTCCCGCGGTTCCTGTCCCTTAAACCCCCTCGTTCCTGTCGCCCCGCGGCGTTTTTCGCAGTCTGTTGGTTCCAAACCAACGTGTTTCCCCGCTGTGTCTGTCTGTGGCACGTCGATCCATCAACGTGACGTCGCCTTCAATCCGCGCCCTCCGCTTTTTCTTCGCGCCCGGCCTCCTTCAGCGTCTCTCCTCCGGGGGTGAGTGTGAGGGACTACCTTCTGCGTGCACTGCAAGATCTTAATTGGTAACGTACACAGACATACACTAGCTTACAGACTTCCATTTTATTTTACGATTTTGAGTATCAAACTAGTACGTCCTGCATTTTTTTTTTTTTTTTCTAGTTCATTTTTTGTGTCTTTTATGAGGAGTGCATTATCCCGTCCCATACTCGTTTCTGGAAAGTTTTTCTGTTGTATTACGTCCTCTCTTCCTGTCACCATGCCTTCTGACCAGACCAAGACCCACAGCAGACGGCCCCCATGGTGCCTCCTGCTGCCCCTGTCGCCCCCCGTGCTCCTCTTACTCCTGCCCCCCCTGCTCTCCCTAAGGCACTCCCTACCACTGATTCTAAATATGGTAGGGAAACGAAAAAATAACGTTATTAACCGGTTACGGGATTTCAAAATAGCGTTTTTGCTCAGGGCAGACATTCAGAAAGAGTTAAAGGGCACGGTGTTTAGTTTAAAACTAACTTCCTCTATTTGTACAACCCGGAAGTCGCGGGGATTCTGGTACGAGATATGGGAGTGGCGCTACGGTGTCACTATGGGCTTCGATAGCTGATTGGCTGAGCGAGTACAATTACGTCACAGCCTCGCCAGCGAATCACATAGTATTTCTCAAAAAGTTTCAGCAATCACAAGGCTTCCACGCTCTCAGCTGTGTTTATAAACAAATTCATCATCCACACCAAAATGCTCCACCCTTCTTCCTCCTCCTCCTCCTCCACCTCCTAGCTTCTCCTCCTCCTCTTCCTCCTCCTACCTTTTTTTATAGCAGCCGGCAGCAGTTGTAGCAGTTAGCAGCAGCAGCAGTAATAAAATATAAGCGGTGTTTTTGTCGTCCAGCATCGTCTTATATAGTACGAAGACCACTCCAATAACACTTGCTGAAATGTCCTGTTACACTGCTTATATTTTATTACTGCTGCCATCACCACTACCATCACCACTACAACCACCACCAACCCGCTATAAGAAAAGGTACTTCTCCTCCTCCTTTCCCCCTCCTCCACCTCCTAGCTTCTCCCTCTCCTTCTCCTCCCCCTCTTCCTCCTCCCAACCCCTTCCACAGCAGTTGCAGTAGCAGCAGCAGCAATAGCAGCAGCAGAAGCAGCAGTAATAAAATATAAGCCCGTGTTTTTTGTCGTCCCAAGCATCGTCTTGGTACGAAGACCACTCCAATAACACGCTGAAATGTGTGTTACACGGCTTATATTTTATTACTGCTGCCACCACTACCACTATCACCGCTGCCACTACCACAACTACCACCAACTTCTACAAGAAAGGCTAGGAGGAGAAGGAGAAGGAGAAGGAATATAATTTTAATTATATGTACCTTGTCTGTGTCGCGGAGTTGGGGGGTTTTGGGGGTTGGTGTCGTAAGCCCACCTTTTTGACCCCCCCAAAACCCCAAAAAAACCTTTTAGGGATGGCATTTTTAATATCCCTTTTTATTTGAAACTTCCCTTTCGGGTTCTTACAAACACAAATCTCAAAAAGGGGGTTTTAGTAAGGGGAAAAAGTAAATTTCTTTTTTTTGGCCAGCTCCTTTTAAAATGTTAACGGGCCCCAAATCCCAAAAAGTTCCCCAAAAACGCTTTAACCTAGCGGAAACCGGGTTCCTTAAATTCCCCCAAAATCTTGAAAATTTTTCTTCCTTTTTGTTCGAAAATATTTCTTTTTTTGGTTTTTTTTTTCGTTTTTCCGTTCCCAACCCTGGAAATGTGCTTTTTGAAATAACGTCTTTTAGTTAATTTTTGGGCATTAAATTTTTTTCAAAAACTGAAGTGCTTTGCCCTAACAAACGAGGTTATAAATAGCCAAAAAATTTAAAAATACGTTTTTTTTGGGTCGCGAAATTTCTTTCCTTTGGTTTCTTTAACAAAAACCGATTTTAATTTAAATTTTTATAATAATTTTTTTTTTTTTTTTTTTATTAAAATTTTATTAAATTTAAATTATTGGGGGGCTTTAAAAATCCAGGTTCAATTAAGTTAAAAATGTTTTCAATTTTTTGAGTCGCCCCCATTTTATTTGGTAAATTCCCCAAATTTTTTCCCCAAACACCTCAAATTTTTAAAAATCAAACTTATTTTTTAAAATATATGGGAAAAATGTTTTTCTTTTTTAAATTTATTAAAATTTTTTTGAAAAAAAAAAAAATCAATCCCATTTAAAAGGGGTTAAACTTTTGGTTCCCACAAAAATGTATTTGTAAACAAATTAAAATTTTTTTTTAAATTCCCCCCCCAAAACAAAAAAACAAAAAAAAAAAAGCCAAATTCTTAGTACAAGGGCAAAAACAAAAAGAAAAGTAACCTTATATAAAATTAAAATACAAAAAACGGGGGGGAACCTTCCCCCCAATTTAAAAAAAAATCCCCCGGGGGATACCCCAACAAGCAACCGGCGGGTTTTAATTGAAAGGGGCCCACCCTATTCCAAAGTAAAAAAGTTACTAAAAAATAAATTTTTCACCCCTTCCACAAACCCAAACAGCCCCGGGGGAAACTAAAGAAATTGCCCTAAATGAGTTTTTTGGGAAATAAAAAACAACCTATTCCTTACAAAAAAAAACGGGTTGGTTTTTTTATCAATTTGTCCCCTTCCAAAACAAACCCAAAAAATTTTTGGTGCCCCCGCGGGAACCAAATTAAAATGGCACCTTTTTATGTTGAAAAAACAGAAAAAACCTTTCTCGGACAAACATGTTTGGCTTGAAAAATGCTGTTTCCTTCTTGCACCCCCTTTAGTCCCCGAAAAAACCCAAAAACCCAGAATGCATCTCATGCCAAAAATTTTTTAAAAAGGCTTTTTAAGAAATCCATTAAACTCCAAAGGCTGATATCGTTTTCCTATCAAAATGGAAAAAGCCACTTTTGGGATCTGATGCAGGTAAAGCGGTTTTTTTGTATCACTGGAAGCCGGGCTTTTCGATAAAATTTCTCTCTGGGGGATCCATTTGAGCCCTGGCCGGGAAGGGGGAATAAAATTTTTCCAAACAAGTCTTTTACCTTTTATTTTTTTTCCCTTTTTTTAAATCCTTTTTTTTCCCAATTTAAAAACCCCATTTTACCATTTTAACCTTTTTTTTTTTTCCCCTTATTTCCCACGGGGCTATGATCCGTAACCCCCTTTCCCCCCAAATCCCCCTACTGTTCCCCTTTTGGTATCCCCCCCTTAAAACCTGCAATCTTTTTCCCCCGGGAAAAATCAGGAAGGAAAAAAAGGGTTTTTAATTTGTGAAAGGGACCAAAGGGACGGCCCCATCAGGGGGCGGTTTTAAGAGTGGGAAAAGAGGTGAGGAGAAAAGGGGGGTGAGCAATGGAAAAAGAGGCCCCGGAATAATGGAGACTCTTTTGGGTTAGGAGCTTTTGACCCCAACAAAAATTTTTGAAAGGCCAATAAGAGATTTTCTGTTTCAGGGTTTTTAAAAATTTTTTTGTATTTTCCATGAATTTTGAATTTAGACTTTCAAAATTTAATAAAAGCCTTTTATATAGAAAAAAAAAAATTGGGGCTTTTTTGAACAGGTAAAAGAAATTAATACAAAAAAATTTTCCCGTTTTTAAATTTTAAACGGCGCGGTGAAAAAGGGAAAATTTTCCTTTAAATTTTTGAACTGGGGCAACGAAGCCAAGAAAAATATTTGGGTTTCCTATTCCTAGAGAGGATGTTTTTTTTTTTATTTTTGGTAGGATGATTTTTTTTTTCAATAAAAGTTTATACATATTTATGTTTAAAAATTTATGATATATTTAAATAGAAAAAAAATTTAATTTTATAAAAAAATTCAGGGTTTTTAAATGATTATAAATTTTTGGGAAAAAAAAATCCCTTTTTTTGGACGTTTGTTTTTTTGGGGGGGGCCCAAACCGGTTTTGGGTTTTTTTTAATTCCCCATCCCTACTTTCCAAAATTGAGGCCCCAGGGCAAATTTTTAATTTTCTAATTTTTTTAAACAGGATTTTTTAAAATGAATTTAAAAATTTTAAAAATCGTTATTTTTAACTGAGAAATTTTTTTTTAAATTTTTAATTTGCAAAAATGTCTATTCTAATGTTGATTTTCTTTTTCGAAATTTTTTTTTTTTCTCCCGAAATTTCACCCCCTCGCCAGTAATGGGTGGTAACAGGGTTTTTCTTTTTTATTTTTTTTTTTTTTATTTTTTTTTTATTTTTTATTTTTTTTACTTTGGGGAATATTTTAAAATGTTTTAAAATTTTTTTTTATTTAATTTTTTTGGGGTTTACAAAGTACTTTCTTTTAAAAAACTGGAAAAGACAGCAAAATTTTTAAACCCTGGGGGAATAAAATCCAAAAATGGCCGAAGAGTGTTAAAAATCACGGAAAAGGAACACCTTAATTTGAAAAATGATTTTTGGAAAATTTGGAAGGCCTCTCCCCTCTAAATAATGGGTGTTAAATGTTAAGAGTTCGCTCCCCAATAGTAACAGATTTTGTGGAATTTTGGGGGAGTTTTTGCGATATATCGCCTGCCCAATTTTTAAGATTTAAAAAGGGACCGACCAAAAATTTTTGGTTGGTCAAAAATTTTCTGAATATTCGCTACCCCCCATTCTGATGTTTAAAAAAATGTTTTTTTTTGGGTTGGGAAAGGGAACAGTTTTTGAAAAAAATTTTTTATCTCCCTCAACTTTTAATTTTAATACGGTTTTTCATTCTAAAAAGTTAGCAATTTTTAAAAGAATGCCCAAGTTTTTTTGAAAATTTTTAAAAAAATACCGGGACATTTGAAATTTTTTTTATAAAAGGGGGCCTCAAGACCCCCCCTTTTACCAAATGTTCGATTCTGGGGGGGGTTTTTTAAAAAAATGTTCGCTTTTATTGTTTAATTTAAAAAAGGAAAGCGGGGCCTTTTGCATTTCCCCTGTCAAATTAATTTTAGTTTTTGTGCTCGAGGTTTCCATTGAAAACCCCCAAGTCTCGCGTTTTAAAGTCAATAGAAAATTTATATTTTGCTAGGGTATTCCTTGACAAAAAAAAAAAATCAAAAGGGTCTTATCTTTCATAATTTTGTAAAATTTCCCCCAAAAGGCCAAAGGGAAGTCTTACATACAAAAAATAAAAGATTACCCAAAGGAAAGGGAGAATTTTTTTTGGACTTTACCTGTTTTCTTTTAATTTAGGGTTTTAATTTTGTTTTAGTACTAAAACTGCTATAGGGTTTTTAATTTTTAATTCCCTATATTTCTGGACCTTTCCCTTTTGCAAATTTTTTTTTTAGAAAAAATTTTTTTCCTATTTTAAATTTTTAAAAAATTTTTTGTTAATTTTTTGTACATAGTTTAAAAGATTTTTGTTTATTGTTTTATAATATTAAATTTTTTTATTTTTAATATATATATTAATATATATTTATTATATATTATATTATATTTTTAATATATATATATATATTATATTAAAAGATTATTTTATTTAAATTTTTCTTTTTTTTAGAATTTTCTAAAGGAAAAATCAGAAGAAAAAAATCAGGTTTAAAGGGGTTGGGAGTTAAGTGGGTTTTGGGGAATTAAGGCTGAAACTGTGAAAGACCCCGGGGCTGCAAAAGGGGGGAATCCTTTCCCCCCCTGGTCTCATGTTTCCCCCAAAACGCTACAGAAAACGGGTTCAATGCCCGTTCTTTATAGGCCATCATCTCACTTTGTTGCTGTTTAACGGAAGAAAATTATTTTACTGCAGTTATTTTTTTTTTTTTTTAGGGGGTTTTTCTAACCTCTTTTAAAAAATTTTTAAAGCAGACCGGGAACACCTTTTTGAAATGGGAAACTTGTCTCTCTCTCTCTTTCTCCTCATGGATAAGTATTCGGTGAAAATTTTTCACATCTATATCTTTTATGGCATACACTTTATATTCATAAAGTTTCATGCTCCGTCTCTAAACCTCCGAGGATATCTACAAGTAGGGTCCAAGCATAGAAAAGGGAAGCAGTGGAGCCAATAGTTACTTCACGAGGCTTATATATATATATATTTTTAATTATATATATATATTTAATATATATAATTTTATATATTATATATAATATATATATATATATATTTTTGTAAAAGTTTTTTTATTGAAATCTTTTGTTTAAAAATGCCAGTTTATATAATACAAATCTTTGTGCAGTGCGTCCCCTGAAGCCATGCCGAATACTACTGGGCCGTCGCTGGAACCTTGGAGGGATCTCCATTGCCAAACAAATTACCTTTATAAATAAAATTGTTACCTCTTTAGAAAGAAGGGGGGTGTTTTAAAAATTCAGAAAACCGGCATTTTCCTCCCTTGAAATAGCCCAAAATGAGAGCAAGTCCAATAACAGTTGTTTTGGTTGGATATTGGCCTGCCATACACAAAATTGACCCGAAAGGGGTCGGGGAGCCCCTTCAATTTTTTTAGTTTTGTTGGGGGCAGTTGAATAATCTTGCACAAATGAAGAGAAGTTGGTGTGTCAAATTCTAACTCTATGAGATGCTCCCGGGGGGGTCCACACGTTGCACACTTCCTCCCTAGGGGGGCCTTTTTTCTTGTAGATTTGTTTTTTTTCCCTGTTTTCCAAAATCTTCCAAAAAAAAACGACGTTCTTTCTCTGCTCTATGAAGCGAAAAAGGTGCATTTCCCGGTTTCTCCCCGAATTTAGGGGTCCACCCATGATCTTGCTTGTGAAAATTCTTTGGGGGCTTCTAGTGTAAATTTCTGAATTTTTAAATGTGACCAGACTACAGCAGTATTCTAAGCGTGTTTTTTTTTTTTTTTTATGAGCCTATGCGCCTTTTGGGTTTTGGATCTTAAGTGGATCCGCCCGTTTGTGGCGCGGGTGGATTTTTATAGTTTTCACCTGTGGTCTTTGTAAAGATCGCGTTTTTTTATGAGTTGGATCTTGTCAGGATCATGCTGCCCCTAGAGTTTTCTCCGTCACACTCGCAATCAAAACCATAATTGATCATGCGGGTTTCTTTCAGCCCTCACATGGAATTGAAGTTTCTCCTTGGTAGGACTTGAACTCAGACCTTCTTTTCCCCCACCGCTCTTGAAAGAGTTTTCCCCCGCAGGATTCAAAATCGGAAAATTGATTTTCCCCCTCCCAAGACGCTAAACCCCTCGGGGCCCCCGCCTCCCCACCTGGGTAGCACCCTCTTCAAAAGTCAGCATACCTTTCACTCATGGTTTTAAGGTCCTCAGGATCCAGCTTGATAGTTTGCCCGCTTTCGGGGTTTTTGATATAAGGTCGAAAGGGACACCATTGCTCAATTAGCACCCCAAAGGGGCTTGACACCCCCCGCTTGAAGGGTATTCGTCTCCCCAAGGACGTGGGAAATTTTTTGACCATGGTTACTTCAAAAAATGCTTGAGTCCACCAATTCTCCTGGATGCGTTATCATCCCCTGAAACCAAACTATAATCTTTTGGGGGTACTCAAAAATACTTGGCATTTAGTTGTGACACTGGTAGTTACGTTTTAAAAAAACTTGATCAAAAATATTCGCAAGGGGTGCTGCTCATCCCTAAAAAGGGAACTTTGCCCCAATATCTTAAATTTTTTGGTACTCAAAAACCCACTTGGACATTGAGGTTGACACTGGGTTACATTTAAATAAAAGCTTGAGTTCAGGATGCGTCATCATGTTGCCAAATCAACACCATTTTGGTCGATAAACCCACAGAAACCCTGAAAAGCCCCATTGCCCTACTACAATGCCCATATCCCATGCCTGTCCCCACTGAAATAACAATTTCTAAAACAAAAAGCACATACGTTTTTTTATGAATGCAAATTTAGGGGCCCCATTAATTTGATCAAAAAAATTTATTATTAGCGGGTTAAACGGGCTATATTTTAACTAATAACGTAAAAGCAAAAATTTCCACGGGGAGAATTCTACTGCATACGAGGTGAAAACCGACGGCGTGCTCTCCCACCGACGGTTCGGGGAAAACTGAAAGGGTTTTGGGATGTGGCGCGCGCGTTTTTTCCAAATCAACCTCTTATTTGGTCCAAATATCTCTACAGAAACCTAAAAATCCCTAAGTGTCTCAAGTACAATGCCAAACATATCCCCCCGCCCGTCCCCACGAAAAAAAAAAAAAATTTAAACAAAATGCACTATCATTTTTTTTTATAAAGTGCAACTTTAGGGGCCAATTTATAGATCGAAAAAAGTTATTTTAAAAACAATTAAACATTACCTTGCTTTATATTCTTCACTTTCTCTAGTAAATGTAATTAAAAACGGGAAAGGTAATAATGGTGTACCCCTGTTCATCATTTTACATATTGTAGTAGAAGGCAATGGCGAAATGGTGTATTACAACCTGCTCGTCTTCTCAATTTGATTAAAAATTTCATGGAACATTTTTGTTTTCCATGAACCTGAAGTTGATACATGAACAGCAAATTAAAATTACCTTCAGCTATTTAGATCTGAAACGTTGTTTTTTTTGGGGGAACTTTTCTTCTTTTTTAGAGTTTTGCCTCTTTCTTTCTAATTTTTTAAAATTTCCTTGCACCGTCCTTTTGTTTTCCTTTTCTAATATTTTCTGAAGTCAAAAAACGGGGTTGATGACTATCCCCACAAACGATTAAAACAGCTGATGTTATGATGTGTAAGGGCCCTGTCACCGAGCGTATTTTTTCCGGGATCTTTTGGGATTTTACCAAAAGCCCTAGTGGTGGGAAAAGTGCGCTGTTGTCTGTCACAGGGGTTTTTTGGTTAGAGCATCTTCCCACCAAGTAGCTAAAATCTTTATTCTTTTATCTTTTCTACTCTGCTTCTACTGGGATCGATAAAAAGTCCCTTCCCTCTTCACATTTCCCTTTATAACCATAAAAAACCACTCAAAAAAATTTCTTGAATTCCTAATCAAGTAAAAAAATGATTATCATATCTAACATCCCCGTTTTTATATAAAAAAACCCCGCAGCCTATTTAAAAATCTGTTTTTTTCAAATTTTTTTCATAACTTCTCATCACAATAAACTTAAATATATATCTAAATCATACTAAAAAAAATATAATAACCGCATGTCCATATCTGCACTGTCTTGTATTTATTTAAAAAACCCTTTTTTTTATCCTACCTACTCTACCCCAACCTTTATTTTCCTCCTCTCATCTTTATTTTTCTCCTCCATCTACACTAAATTTCTATTACTATAAAAAACATCACCTATATTCCCTATAACAGCCTTATTTTTCCCAAACAATCCATAAGGTGCCCCAACCTTTTTTGACCACCCAAAAAAATTGGAGTTTCTCTTTTTTTCACTTAATGTGTAAAAAATATCCGTTAACTGCCTTAAGTAATCTCCAACCCTTTTTTTTTTTGCACAATTTGTTTTGTTTTTAAAAAAACCTAATCCACAAAAAAAAAATTCATTTCCACCCTTTTTTCTATAAAAAAATGACTTTTAAAAGCGCGGGAAAAAAACAGCCCTTTCCCGCCCGGGGGCAAAATTCTGGGGACGTCACTGAGTAAGCCTCCCAGCCCTGCCTGATACAAATACACGGCTCAGAAAAAAAAAGGTACTTGAAAATTTTTTGGGGGTTTCTGAAAATTTTTTTGTTTTCGATATGGCATATACTTGCATCCCTTTTGAGTAAGCAAAAAACTGTCCTTTTTCCCAGAGCTAGCCCCATTTACAAACCCCATCGGTGAGATATATGTGTGCAGACGTGTGGGGGGCGGTTAGTGCGGCGGGGGCTCAATTTCTCGCTGATCTGACACACCACCCCCTACTGCCCGCCGCTCCACAGTCTGACACATTTCTCGCCGTATAGGTTGTAAAAGGGGTGCTAAGCTCTCGGAAAGGCACAGCTTTCTTGCTGCCCCTACGGTGCAAGTATATGCCATACGCAAAAAATATATCAGAAACACCAAAATTTTTCAAATACTATATTTTTTTCTGAGTCCCGGGGTATCTGTATCAGGGAGGCTGGGAGCTTACTCATGTGACCGTCCCGAGCCCTGATCCGTCGTCTGCTGGTCGTCATTGTGTTTTAGAGCTCGGGGAAAATTTCAGTTTTGAATGCGATCATTTTAAAACGGGTGCTGGATGCAAAAAGTGACAACATATTGTTGAAAATTTGATAATGGCTAATTTTTTACTGCTTAAACGGAATGTGAAATGGTCTGGACGAATACTTTAAGGGAGAGTCCACGAATTTTCCGAAAAAAATTTAAAAAATTCGAAAAAAATTTCCATCTATTGACATTCAGAACTTGTGACAAAAATATTATAAAGTGCAGAAAAAATTAAGTTATTGCTGATTTTCTCCCCCCCCCCCCCCCCCCAAAAAAAATCCGTACAATTTTTTTTTATGATTCACTGGTTAAAGCAAACTGTCACCTCTTTGTCCCTCTCTGTGGAAAAGAGGTCGTCTCAAGGGCCCCGTATGGGAGTAAGGGGGAAACCGGTGTCGCTCGTCTCTCGCCTTCCCCCCATTCCCGTTCCCTCCAGACCATTTCCCTTATTTGTGCGGGTTGATCTACCCACACTCTCTACCTCCCCCACCATGCCGGGACATCAAGGCATAAAAATGGCTCAGAAGAGAGAATGCTGGCTGAGTTCAGGAAAATTTCTGCCATTTAATACTCCCAATTGTTGGATTTCGGGGGGTCTCGCCCGTGGGTTTTCTTGGCAGGGCCTGACCAAATGGGTTTGCGGGCCTTATACGGCCTGCGGGCCGGACGTTCCCCACCCCTGCCATAGCGCCTGTAGGCTTCCTCTTGTGCCTAAAGTGGACTGCCATGCAGGGTACTGGAGGGTCGTGATGGTTGAACCTCGCCCGTGGTGGCGCAGGCTTGATTTTTTAAGTTACACCTGTGATGATGAGAGGCTCATGCCCTGTAGCCCTCCGCCGCACTTGCAGTCGAAGGTGAGGTTAATGGGCAGCATGTGGGTTGTCGTCGGCCACTTAACGATGCAAGTATGAGTTGCTCCTGGGAGGGACTTGACCTTGGGACCATAAGTTCACCAGCTTCTAGCTGATAACCATCCGGCCTGCATATTCCCTGCATATTATGAAAAAGGCCGGCGATCGTGATTTCGCGGAATATTGATGCATGCAAAATGCGCATTAATAGAAGTGCGAAAAACACATAATTAATTAATATGTTTTGCAAAATCATGGCTATCGCACACTTCTCGGCCATCACAGAGGCATAGACAGTATATTGACTGCATATATGCATATAGTCTGTGTTCAGCCATCTCGGAGGAGTTCAACCGGACAGACACCGCACACACACACACACATAGCTCTTCAATCGGGCTCTCCCCTATGCGGCCGTATAAGGCTGAAGGCTGAAGGTTGTTTCTGATCATACCTCAGGAATGGCATGCATGCAAAATGCGCATTAATAGAAGTGCGAAAAACACATAATAATGTAGGCAATATAGGGTTAAATCAATGACTCACTTCAAAAGTTGTGTAGGCTTGGCAGGTGGCACATACAACAGACGCGAGGAACGACGTACAAGGGAACTCACGAAATGTCTGAACTTCACCACTGAGAGGTCCGAGTAATATTTTTCAAGAAGTCTGCCTTCTTACCTGGAAAAATAACCCGCCAGCCTCCACCGATGAAACATTCAACAGAAAGTTGGGTGAAGCTTTGCACAAGACACACCTGTGTTATCACACCAAACATGTCCCCACGGTACAAATAACAGCAGCCATGATTTCCCTTATATCATGGGCAGAGAAGAGAATATAGAGAGTCAAAATGATAACAAGATCACTAATAGAATACCATAACTTACCTCAATACAGCAGGATGAAGGCAGCGCATGAGTGGCGGGCGTGTCGTCTCTTCAAGACCGCGGCCCGCAGCAGCCTATTGGGTACTACTTGTCTACCCTACGGGAGCCTTCCGCCGTCCGCGCTGCACGTTAGGGCTTCAACTTTATCTATTCCTCCACAAAAAGTTTGAACTTTTTATCGTCAATTTGCAGCCTGACAAGATTGTTGAGATTGCTATATAATATAAAATGTCGAATCTATAGCAGTCTTGTCAAAAAAATAATGAAAGTGGACATAAATCGCTTATATCTCTTGTATCAGCCAGTGTAAAGTAATAGGCTGCGAGTTTTATACCTCCTATGGGAATACCACGTGACTCAACCAACCGTCATACTGCACAGTGCATAGCGTCTTATCTCTCTCTCTAAGATTTTCTCTCATATATCTATCTATCTATCTATCTATCTCTTATCTCTCTCTCTATATATACTAGGTAGAGTATTCTTTCTTTTTTTTCGCACAGTTCTCGGCCATCACAGAGGCATAGACAGTATATTGATGCATATATGAAGTCTGTGTTCAGCCATCTCGGAGGAGTTCAGCCGGATAGACAACGCACACACACACACATAGCTCTTCAATCGGGCTCTCCCCTATGCGGTTTCTGATCATACATACCTCAGGTATAATAATCAGTAGATTTAATTACTTATTACAAACATAACATACATCTAGTAAAAATTTCAGTAACGCAACAGTGAACGATGGACGAAAAAGGCGCATCTTGCATATATGAAAGTTTACCATGTACTGAATGAAATGAAGAATGTCGTTTTTAATCACTCTGAGTCCGTTTCAATTTGCCCCCATTATGGGTTTTGACACATCCTTTAACAGTACATGCACTATCACTTCAAGCTCTTGGCCTACAAGAGCATCGGAAGTTGCACAATTTTGCACTTGCAGCGCTATGCGTGAACTCATTTGGCAGAGGATCGTCACATGAGTGTGGTGTAGTCTCTCGTAGCATCCGTACCATCCATTTCCCAAATGGGCGACTCGATTTCAGGGATTGGTACATTGTCCAGTCAAATATAATGGACCCACCACAAATTGCAATGAAACGATTTATATTTTCTAAAACCCTTTATGCTACGAATACTGCCAAATTATACTTAAATATTTTGAGTAAAACAGTTTAGGCATTGCGTTTTGGTACTTTTCGGACTACCGCAAAAATTTGGAAATTAAATTACGCAATATCACTTTAATAATACAACAAAAAAACTTTAATTTTTTTATTTACCAGTTGTGCCTGGTTATGCAAATGACAATGCACATGCAATAAGACAAAATATTATGCCTATCATTTTGCCATCAAAAAATATGGTAAATTTATACTTAAAAATGTGACGCTTATCTTTTAAAAACCCATTATTACTGCCCCCCCCTTAGCTGTGAAATGCAGCAATAAAACTTGATTTATATATGCCCCTCACCAAAAATGTATTGCTAGTCTTCTCAGGAAACGGACATTCCCCGTAAAGGTGATACCGGTATTAAATTTGAGCTGATGTGAGTCTGGGAATTTCGTAAAAAAAATATTCTTTGAGCTGAATAAAGTTCGTAATTTCTAGTACTTAATTAGTTAATAGGAGTCAAGAAATATAGTTAGATAGGTAGGCATATACATATATAGATATTACAATTCCCAAACACAAGGTCTTATATTATATGGGGGAATGTTGGGAACACTACCAAAAACTATGTGTACACAATGAACTTAGGTCCGTTCACAATATTTAACAGTAAATTCATCTCTTCCCATGGTCACCATATCAGCAGCATCGAAAAACGTCTACTGATTCGTCTGCATTTGAACAACTACCTCTGCACAGTCCAATGCGAATGTGCAAGGCAGCCCAATTTTCGACAACCACAACGTTTACCACTGCAGCCACCCTTGCATGAACATCTAACAAGCTTTAGGAGATACTCTGGTGCTGCAGCGAGGTCAGAATGCACAGGGATCACCCGGTGTCCATGATACTCCATCCCCAGTCAAGTGGATTGAGTTTGTGTCCTTTCCACTCATGAACCTGAGGGAAATACCCGTAGGCTGTGATATTTGGAAGCTGAGCTCGTTGGCGGAAGTACCCGTGGGTGCAATGCTGTTCTTTTTGTTGTCACCTTAGCATGAAATTTTACTACTCTCAATTCGTTTAAATTGTCTGATGGTTTCCCTCCGTACACACAAACCATTGCTCTGTCTCCTGCAGAAATGATCTCATCCTGTGTTGAGTATTCATTGCCGAAAATTAGGGCCGCTTGCCGGAACATATCATTGTCCTTGAACAGTTTGAGTCCATTGCCTTTGCCGATCCCAAGACCTTGATGTCGTGTCGCATCCCGGGTATGCATGGATGAAGAGAATGTTTTAAACACACAGTCTCACCCAGAGCCTCTCTGACTTTGTCAATGTCCAAGTTTTGTCTTGGATTCAATGAACCCCTTTCGGCTCCGACATTAAGTAGAGACTGTGCGCAATTCTTGCTGAAATAATAGCACAGTAGTATCAACAAGTCAGTGTCTCGCCAACAAGAACAGTGTTGGATTTTGAAAAACTACGAAACTGCAGTTGTTGCTATGAGTGGGTCCGCATCTCCACTCGCATGAAGCACTTCACAATGAGATTCTTCCAGTTTCTTACCAAGGATGTCTATGAATTGTTGCTTGTTATTTTTGTTCCGAAGAAACTCTTCCTTCTTAAACAGTAAGCGTCAGGGGTTTTCAGAAAAAGATACCTTCACTGATGGTCGCTCCCCCCTTTTTCTGATGAGCACAGTCTTTCGTTGAGGGACCTTGACGATAGCCATAAAACCCACGACGATAGCATGCCCGTAGGGGCCTACAAACCCATATTTCAGGTTAGCGGTCAAGAATATTATTGTACTGTTCCCCTGACTGCCACGTATGCGCTGCAATAGGGCACCGCCATCTAGTACGTATTGTATATCGGATGGTTGTATAGTATCGGCAGGTGCCAAGGATTTGATTGCTGAGGCTAACGCTGGCTATTGGCGGAGAGCAAGGCATATTTAGTCTCGAACAAAGAAGGAGGATATGCGCATAACTCACAACGAGTGCTTTGGATAAGTCCCCTAATTCAGTGCCAGCGATCACAAGTCTCGGGAAAGGGAGTAACTGAGGGTTGATTTTGATGTCTCCGTCTGGTGTCGTCATTGCAGTCTCTGAGTCCATATTTATGGCTTGACTGTTCTTCTTGATATGTATTCAAGCACACGTTTACCACTCATCTCCCCCAAGACCCTTTCTCCCAGGGTTTTTCGCGTCATCAACATTGCCCGCTGTTTTGGCAACTATACCAGTAAAAATGTTGTGGAAGAGTACGTTTTCTTGAAAGGGACCCCTCTCATAAAGAAAAACGCAAGCATTTTCTGGGTATCAGTACATCATTCTCTTCGTCTAGACTTTGATAGATCCTTGTGTTGTTCACTTGTCACATACATCACTTCAGTGAGGTGTTGGAGGGCGTTGTTCACCTTGCACAGACAGGGCTAGCCATGACCCAGACTGAGCGCTGTGTCTCTGTCATCCCTCTTCCATGGTCACCCCACCTGATGTCTTCAGGCCCTCATAAGTACTTGCTCGATGACTAAATCGGTAGACAGACCAGCCCAGATCTGTCGCTCCGCGGACAACTTGGAATCCTTGGAGAAATTTCTGATGTACTTCTGGATGGTCCTTCGGAAACTCTGTCCATAAGTTGCAGATATATGGAGGCACTTTGTGTAGTGCCTGTGTCCGGAAGCTGCAAGAATGGCAGCATGGCGCGCAGGACATGCAAGTAAAGCATCCAATCCCTGTTTTTTCAGATTTCAGAAATAAACGGATAATGTCCACCATTTCCATGTATTGTAACCACAGTCTCGCTGTCCCTTGATCCTTCATTGCATCAATCACATGCTTGATTTTGTCTCCAATGAAACCCCCATCACCTTCGACGACTCGATGTCTGACAAATGCTTGGTCACCCGACATCGACCGTTTAAACACGTCACCCGCATCCCTTGAGCTCTGTGGAAGTGTAGGCTCACTTTTCCATCACTTGGTAGGTTCATCTGAAATACCTTGGAAACAAGTTTTGCATTGAGTGCGGCGTCAACGAGTAGATGTCCACGTATAGCTCTAGACCCCGGCTTTTCCATCATCATGTGGGTTGTAGTGTTTTCTAGCATATTGCAACTTCCAGAAGCTCTTGAGTCCTTTTACCCGACATCAGGTGGCCAATACACCCAAGAAAACTCATGAGTGTATGGAATCCTCCTAGTCTTTTGAACAATCGAGTGAAGTTTGCTGTCCCGCTGGCTCGCTCTTGACTATGGTGAGAGCTTTCCACCAAAGTGGCTGATCAAATGTCAGTATCGGGGTTACACCATATCTCTGCGCATTCACAAAAGAAATGCAGTGTGGAGTTGATGCAGTCCAAGTCACTTGGACTGAGATCAATCATGGGCAGAAAAAATTATTGATGCCTCACCGGATGTTCTCCCTTGTGTTACCATCTGCATCATTCCAGCCAAGAGGGTCGAGGTGATCGAACTGTGAGCGAAAAACCCTTTCCCGAGGAGATCAACATTTGAGCTGATTTGTCGCAGGTCAGTAGACTCCGGAAGCTTCTCGTAGATAAGTGACTGCAGTCCTCCACATGTGATGTGAATGGACGTATATTGATTCGCCCCCCTTGTGCGATATCCTCTGCTGAGACAGCTCTACGGCAATCTGAAATGTCCGGACTGCTTTTGGTGTCACACACGCAATGATTGCCATGCCATGGAATGTTTTCTCCCATTTAATGTGCAGATTCATGGTCAACATTGTCCCCCACATATTGAATGAAATTCCAGGGGTTAAACCAGGGATATCTGTTCCACTCGTGATGTACGCTGCGCTCATACGTTTGCACCTCCGTGTATGAAAAAAGTATACCCCTGTGCAAAGAGCGTGTCTATGAGAAATCGAGAACCGAAATGGTTTGTGCATTTGGATACCAAGACCCAGCACAGTGGAGCTTGAAGGATCCTAGGCCTCGTGGCTTGCATGATCGCCTGTCCGAGTGAGCAGGGTTTTTAAGTCTTTTCCTTTCCCCACAAAGAGCATTCCAGCAAGAGCTTTAAGTGACTCTGGTAGGAACTTGGTTGCAGCATTGACAGGGACATGTCGATAGTAGTCGGGTAAATGTTTTTCCCAATTTGAGATACTGTTTTATGTCACTTTTAATGAGATCAGCGGCTGTCTTGATCAGGCGCAACTTTTCTGCTTCAGGATCACTTTCCTTTTGTTGGGCGATAGAAGGCCTGAAGAATCGCGATGCCACACCCCTAAATGTCACAACATTTGGTTTTCCATTCCATGTCTTTCAAATTATGATCTTATCACCCCAAAAATTTATTGAGGAAGGTTTTCCTTCATGTATGAAAAAACCATATGCATCACAGCCAGTTGTTACTAGGAAATCCTCCATTTTCCCAATTAAATCACTAATTGTGGTTAGTTCCTCATTTATTCCTTCTAGGTACTTTGCCACCTTCAGGAACGCTTCATGTCTGATTTGGTCCTTAGGTCGACCCAACTTCTGCTTTTTGGATGAAGACGCCTCTTCCGATTGGAATTTGAGTGGTAACTGTTTCTTTGTACGAAAGTTAGTACTGCACACGTTTTTGGCATACCGCATCTGCTGCGTTTTAGATCGCCAACAACGCAATTCTGCTCCTCACTGTATCTGACCAATTGTCTAATCGATTTTCACAGGCAGTCGACACATGATTTTGGAAGTCGAATGTCTTTAAAATGGATCAAATATGATCCTTTTTCCCCCTGGTACTTGTCAGGATTACCACAGAAAAGACACTGAGTTCGGTAGTCAAACGCTGAATCCAAAGAACGAAGGCACCCCCCTTTGTCTGCATTTAGACGAAAAAATGTTTTCGCTTCAGAGAAAGTTCAATGTCTCTCACATTACAGAACACCCTCCGGCAATCTGTATGAACTGCCTGTCCTGGATGGACTTGGACTTCTTCACCACGCTCACTTCCAGCTTCTTTGATCCTCGTACAAAACCTTTACCGTCAGTGTACTGGTTGGATCACAGGAGAGGGGGTTTTTTACAGAAGACGCAGTCACCCATGTTGCTGAAAAAAGAGGAAAACTTAGATTACATTTGTTCCCTCTGTTTTCCGACTATAAATGTACATGTTATAAAACATGTCATACAAAATACAAAATACAGTATACTCCCAAGTTTTTTAAGTTTTAACGGGTAAGTGGTTAAAGGCCCAAATTGGTACTAATGAAATGTTAAAAAAAATGAAATGTTAAAAAAAAAAAAATAATAATTAATGTTAAAAAATGTTAAAAAAAAAAATTTTTTTAAAAATTTAAATAAAATTAAAACCTTAAACAATCCTACATTAAATATAATACTCCTAACATTCACAATGACCGCAGCGTATACTCTCAAGTTTTTTAAGTTAATCGGGTAATGGTTAACGGCCCAAATTGGTACTAATGAAATGTTAAAAAAAATTGAATTTTTAAAAAAAAAAAATTGTTGAAAATTTAATGTTAAAAAATGTTACAGAATTTTTTTTTTAAAACTTTTAAATAAAAAAAAACTTAAACAATCCCACATTAAATAATACTATTCCCCTTATCACAATGACCGCAGCGTGTTGAACTGTCCTCTGCCCCACCGATCCAATTTCTCACTGCAAGCGTCACTCCACCTCTCGTTCACGGCTCTCGTTTAATCTGAAAAAAATAATTGATCCACTCATTAGAATTGAGTTTAATTCATATATTGTTTGGGGATCAACAGGGTTTTATAAAAAATATTTTTGTTTCTATTGCAATTTGTGGTGGGTTGGGGTAAAAAAGCGCTAAATTTATTGGATACATCTGCCTGGAACCACATCTGAGCCTGGTGGTGTGCGCGTTAGATGTGTTGTTCAAGTCATTATCGACTTGGCGGAAGCTTTTCTTGGTCTTTGGTGCCATTTTGAAACATGCGGTATCGCACATCGTTGATGTTAGTTTCGTCCGAAGCTGGTGAGTAAATGCGGCAGAAGAACTCTTCCATACTCCGTATGGTGGATTCTGACAGCGTGCCACGTCCGAGGTCATCAAGCAATGTTCCGTGTGCTGGAATACCTTCCATGTCGTCTTTTTCCCGTGTCCACTTGGTTGACTGACTGTGTCACATCCTGTAACCGCATGGTACACCAGGATGTTACGCTGCATCGTCGGTGTCAACTGTATGTCGTGCACAGCCACATAACGCCGTTCCTGAATTGTGCCAGTTCTCATCCAGAGCTCTCCACTTCATTGTCCCGCGAAGTGTGTGAGCAGTACCAATACGTCGGTGTCCCTGCACGAGACTATGATCAGTTCGTATCCATCCATATAGGCCGCCTTGGCATGCAATATTATACGTGTATCGGCCTCCTCGTGAGATGATTGCAGCTGTTCAACACAGACCCCTGTGACGATGCTACTTTGGTTTCTTCCTCAAACCCACCTGCAGTGATCAACTCACAAGTGGGTCGGCTCTTTTTTGCCTCCAATATCATTTGATCGCTGAGAAACTTGTAAGATTTGCCGTGTTTTCTGGTAAGTCCATGAACTGCTTCCAGTTGGCAGGGAATGGAATCTCTCTGATGTCGATCTTGCGCCGGATAGAACGTACTTTCCCCTCTCTCCTTTCCCGGGTCCCAGACTTGATTGATGTGATACGATATCGATGGAAAACCACATCGACTCTTGTGCAGTGCTCATTGAAATGACTGAACACTGATGCATTGAAGACATCAGCCAGATCTCCAAATGACTTTGCCCCCGTTGGTTTTCCAATGGCTTGTACCAATGCCTGACTATCTATGATAAAACATGTCTTAAGCGAAGACTTTGGCAGGACCTCAACAGTTACTCTATCCTCCAAGATCTTCCCGAGCGCAGCTTTATTCGTAGGACGTAGGCGTCCTGCCGTGTCTGCCAATGACAGTGGTACCGGTGTTAGTTCATGACTCAGAAGACTTTTAAGGTCTATATCACGTCCGGAGTCATGTGCCACAAGAAGCCGCTGGAACAGAAGCCTGTCTGCTTTGATGGTTTGACCCTTTTGACTAGCATCCTTCCTCGTTTCTAGTGTGTACATTGTCGTCAGTGTAGGACTCTGTGACTGTTTCAATTTTACATGAAAGCCGACGTCTTGTTTGCAAATCCGTGATTCCACAAATTCTTTGATCTTTGATTCTCCATGGGTTTCAGCGGTCAGTAAAGCGTTCTTGATGTTTTCAGGGGCAAGATCCATTGTCATCAGACAGGTCAACTCGTCGCCTGCGTTGCTCTCACTATCAAATATTGTATTTTAATTGTAATAAAAATATTTTATAATCACCATAGCACCGTTATAACAATATCATATAATCATCATCGTAGCAGCGAAACAATAACAAACACAGTAATGGCGGCGGCTTCAGTGTCACATTGAATCAGCCTAAGCCTCTTTCATATATCAGCCGTAAGTAACGAATTATACCATAATACATGTATCACGAGCCACACAAGATTGTTATATGACTAATTAATGAACATAAGAGCTTAAATAGCCTCTGAAGCAGGCATATAAATGTTAAACTCACCAAATTGGCCTCGATGAAAATTACTGATGCACGTGATATCGAATCATAGATGCAACAATAAACAACAGATCTAGTCGATATGTCTATCGTTTATAAAGGATTCAAAGGATTAGGAATCCATTGCAGTAGTTTTTGCCATTCTTTTTAACATTTCCCAATTCTATAGCATAAACCAATATTTTTAAATTAGATTGTTATTCTCATTTGACACCAAAAATAAGTTTGAAGCAGTTTTGGTTTTTATATTGACTTTTTTGTATTTTCAGAAAATCAGATATTTCGCGATTGCCTCTTTCACAAAAAAACCCCACTGTGAGGTCCAAATAAAAATAAAAGGCATCCGGGTTTTAATATTGCTAGGGTAGGGTTTAACCCCTAGTATGGGGATAGTTGTAACAAACCGTACCCCTCATGTGATTTCTGGGCCCCTTTTTCACATAATTTTCCTAGCTAATTTGCCTCTTTTTTTCCCTTGACCATGTTGCATTCATCGTTGTTTTTTTTTTAAAAATCAAAAACCACATAAACCAATAAAGAGAGGGGAGAGAGAATCTTCCCTCGGTCTCATCTTCCTCTTTTTTTTTTTCCTTTCCATTTTTCCCGTCGTTTTTTCTTTCCAAAACCACCCAAAAATCACACTCACAACCAACCCACACTAAACCGAAAAAGGGTGAGAGGGGAGAACCTGTTATCTCGCATCTCATCTTCCCTTCCCCCTCTCCTGAGAAGACACAGCCATCCCCATCCTTTGTAAAGTATGTGACAAATCATCCTTTTCCCCCGAGTTAGCAAGGAGCGTTGAAAAAAAATCGTGCCAGCAGCGAAAGGTTAATGTGCTGCAAAAAGTTTTCAAATGGGAAAGCTGAAAAGGCCCCAAAAGGGTTTTTCTGGGGGGATTTCATTTGAAGCGAAATTTTTTCGTTGCAAGTGGCATTTTCCTCTGCTGTTCCCCGCAAAAAAACGTTTTCGTGCTTGCCCGAGAGGCAGGGCGGCGGCGAGATGTAAAAAAACATGGCGGCGGACAAAGTTTTCGAGTGTTTTTTATGCTGGATCATTTTTGATTTTTTTCTGATTCAGAGGTTTTCCAGTCCTCATAAAACGAAGGCGAGAAAGTTTTATCATCATGTCTTCTCTAAGTGTAGGGCCGACGGAGGTGTTCCCCCGTGTTGTGGTGTAAAGACTGTTGAATGCATATATAGGAATAGTAAAAAGGGCCCGGTTTATTTATCCAAATTCAGCCGCAACCTCATTAACTGTTCAAGATTATAAAATAAGAATTTAAAAAAAAGAAGGAGTGTTTGATTTTAAGAATTTACACTACTGTCACATTTTTTTGAAGCACAAACCACCGCCACGTCAGTGAATCGACTTGCCCAAACAAACTTTTCGTTTGCTCCGCAAAAAGAACAAAAAATTTTTGCGGGTCGGGAAATCATCTTCCCGGATGATTGAACAGCAACGAAATTTGAGCAATCAACTTTTTTTCGCGAAAGCAAAATTTTCATGCTCCCCCAAAAAACCCCCTTAACCCTTCAGATATTGGCATCTGAGTTAGATTGTGAGAGCATAACTTTGTGGGACAAGAAATTTTCCCCATACAATTCAACACTTTTTGAAAAAAAATATATCAAAAAAGCTGACATAATAGCAACATATGATATAATATGAAAAGCAGTCTTGGGTTAAAAATAAGCTTTCCCTTTTCCCCAAAACCATAAAATGCTGATAAATAACTTCCTAAAGTACCCTCAGTACTATTTGCCGTATAAAAGAAAAATTTTTAAATTCTGAGTTTCCATCTTTTCAAATACAGAGTGGGGTTTTTAGAAAAAAAAAAATAGAATAAACTTTTAAAATAAAGGCGTTTACTGACTTCATAATTTGATTTCTTCAGTCTATTCCTTTTCCCTTTCATCCATGTAAGTAGGAGTTCCTCTGAACTCCCAAACAAAATAGAGCAGTAGTCAATGGGAAAAGGTTTTTTCCAACAAATATATGGGCAAATTTCAGTAAAGGGTGTTTCATAATGAGGGGGACCTGCGGGTTACTCCGATTCCTGAATGATGCATCTGTTGATTTCCCAAATTTCCACCTCTGGATATGTCATTCGACCAATCCTTTTTCCCTTTTTATGAGTACACTTATCATAATCAAAGTAGCCAGCAAAAATTTTGGACGGGACTTTATTAGGCTTTTTGCAGGGCATCAAAAATAACACAGCTAAGGATTCACATCATAATTTATACAATTTCAGGAACTTTGCCCCCTTAATTCAAAGTGACTTCAATCCTGGAAAATTCTTTTGAAACCAAATTTTTTGTATTTTTCAGAGCAAAGTGCTACTGAAAAACTTTTGAGGGTTTTAAATTAAAAACCCATACACAACCCCGGGCCAAAGGATTCTTGTTGCTTTTGAATAAAGGGATCCCATCAATTTTCAGGGATATTTCAGTCCCTTTAAAACTTTCCAAAAACATCCTTTGGGTAATTCCTAAGTGTTTCCAGTAATCGTTTTGAATCCAAGATGTATGAAATCCTTCCGACCCCTCTCAGTCAGTCTCAACAACTGGAGGTTTTAGCAGGTGCGCGGGTGTGACTGGTAGATCGGTTTCCATTCTTTTGCAGAATCCGCAACAGATATCAATAGCATTAGTTTAATTGATATCTATCACCTAACTTTTAAATTTTTCAAAAAAAAAAAAAACCGGGTTTCATTCTCAGATTCTCTTCACTTAGAGTCAGAGGAGATGGAATGGGGGGGTCTCGTTCAAAAATCAAATCAAAAATGCAGGCATAGGGGAGGATTCGTCATCATGGAGGCATCAAAATAAATTTGACGTAGTAGAAAAATTTTTGGCTCCCCAAAGGGGTTTGATCACTACTACTACATTTGAAAATGTTTTTCTCCCTTTAGAAGTGATTGTTGGTTTTTTGAAACATGTACAGTTTCATCTTTATCTGAGGATGCACAGCCACAGAAAAATAATTTTTCTTTTTTTTCAGAAAACGGTCTGCACCCCTCTCCTTTATTTTCTCTTCTCCGTTTCTGTTTCCTTTGTCCTTTTCAGTTTTAAGGCATCCCTGGGCGTCCAAGTCTTGGGCAAGAAGGCCCCCTTTTTTCTGCAGTAGAATGGGGCGTGGATCGTTCCCCGAGCCTGAACCTCTAGCGGATAATCCAGCTCTGCCCCCAGAAATCATGACATGGTCGAGGATTTTTGGAGTCCAGACGGAAGTAGTAGCCCAGAGATCGCGTTCTCCTTGACAGCTTTGTTGCGCAGGAGGAAGTCCGACTGTGGGGAGTGGGATGCCTATCCTCACACTCTTTGCTTTGTACTGCTTTTCCTTGACACAGTTTCCCAAGGGTACTTTTTCGACCCAGGCAATAGTCGAGGGAAGTCGCCCAAAAGAAGGGGGGCGGCGAAAACGTTGGAAGAAGGAAACATCTTTTTTTCGCCCCGCTGGGATGCAGATAAAATCGACGAAGGAGACGGCTGGTCCGACTTTTACCGAGGTGCTGGGGGGTGCCCCGGGGGGGAGCGCCCAAGTAGATGAGTTGTTTACCCGCTTCTTGTTCCCCTCACCGCTCCTTGAGCTGGGCATTCGTGAGGCCATCAGGCAGCGCTTGGCAAAGCGTTGCCCAAGGTGAGGGTGTCGTGCCTCGCGCATGTTTTGTCGCCACAAAGACAAAACAGTGAGCTTGGCAAAAGCACCCTCCACTCCAACAGGTGTTTAAGTAGACCTTTTTGAGGGTTTCTTTCCTTCCTGGGCTGGTGATGTCGCCGTCTCCGTAGGGAAAAGGTCGGGAAGGCCTTGGAGAAGAAGCCTCTCAAAAACCTATGCCCGGGTTTCCCCCCCGACGGCCACGGCACGGCCAGCCACCGGAGTTCTTCTCCCGTCCCCGCTTCCCTACCCTTGATCCCGATGGCCCAAGCACGGGGCTCATCTTGGTTCCCCTTTGGGCCTGAGCTCGTGTTCCTCTCCTTGCCATTTCCCGGGGGGCCAGGCGGGAGGATCAGCAACGCCTCTTTCGGGTCGTTGAGCTTTCACCACCCTCCTCTGATCGAACACGCCATCCACCGTGGATGCTCCCCCCTCGCAGACTTCATAGGGAGCAACGAGGACCTCCCCCGGGGTTTCCCAGTCCTTTGGCAAGATAAAACGTGGGCAGTCCTAAAGACGTCATCCTCTGGATATGTGAGGCAATTCCTCCGGATCACGATCTTCTGTGTCCTCGTTTTGGGTGGACAGCCCCCTCAGCCAGATCAGCAGGTTTGGCGGTTGGGCCCTTGAATGTCTTGCCCCTTTTACTCGGGGGACTCTTAACAGGGGTTTTCGGAAACTCCGAGGAGGTGCGGCAAAACCCTCGCCAGTTCCTGGACATCCTGGAAAAGGCTGTGCAGGCCCTTTGCTGCCTGCTCGAGCCCTTCTTGTAGATGTGCTCTGAGGGTGATGTGGGAATCGCAGAATCTCATCGGGGTGAGCTCGGGAGATGGGCGGGAGCCGGCATCGCCGTGAGGGTTTTTCCGGTCCAAAAATTTTCACAGGGGCCCCATTTTTTTGGGCCCGCACAGGGCACACTTGCCCTTCTTCCATCATGCCCATGTATGCTCCCTGCAGTTCTCGCATTCTGCCACTTTCGCCCTCCAGCTCCTTGAACAGGCCTTGCCAGCCTTATGAGCGGGTTTTTCGAAGAACTCATTGAAGGTGGCAAAGTGTCTCTCGACAGAAAATCAAAATTTGTCTCGTGCATGAAAATTTAGGATGCCAAGTCCCCTTTTTATTCCAGAGGAGGGCTTTTCCCCTTTTGGGCAGCCCGCTGTCCCGAGCCCCTCCGGCCCTTGAAGCAGGGGGCCCATTCCTCGACGTCAGTTTTTCTGAGCAGTCGTCGGTCTCCAGTCCCCCCCTCCTCTTTCTTGTCGGGGCCCCCTTTGGGCCCCGTCTTGGCGCATTCTGCATTCTCTCTTTGTTTTTGGCTCTTCCTGAGCCCGGTACTCCTCCTCCTGGCCATCTAATGATACTCTCCCCGTTCTTTGGGAGCTTCCTGTGCCTGTACTCCTCCTGGCGAAAAATTTTTGCATTCGCTCTTGTCCCGGAGCTTCCGGGCTGATATTCCCCATCATTCGCCTTGCTGCATTGCCTCCTTTCCCCTTGGGAAGAAACCCCGGGGGTTTCACGCCGGCCTTCTTTTTTGATGTCCCTCTCCTTCTCCCTGTCGGAGTTCCTTTTGCCCCTCCCCTTTCCCCTTTTGGGCCCCGGCCTCCGGCGGCAGGAGGCTTCCTTCGAACCCTCCGCCCTCGATTTTTCGGGATGTTTAACAGTCACGCAGCCCCTGACTGGGTAAAACCCGCAAGGAAAAAAAGTATAAGAAATGCTTTCGTTCCTAATGAAAAAGACCGAAATTAAAAAAAAGTTAGGGGGAAATTTCAAAAACTCAAAAAAGGAACTATTAAACAACAAATCAATTTAAAAAATTGGTGAATGGATCGGACCAATTGAGGGGACAGCTGAAGCAGATAAATTGAAGTCACCACAGGTACAAAGTAACCCCGACAAACCCAATCATGTAAAAGAAAAAGCTACCCCCCGAATTCCCCTTTTTTCGGAAAAAAAGGCCGGCGACGTGTTTTGCGGAAAATGATGCATGCAAAAAAGGAAATTTAAAAGAAGTGCGAAAAAACATAATTAATTAATATGTTTTTCAAAACATGGGTATCGCACATTCTCGGGCCCTCAAGAGCATAGACAGTATATTTAGCTTTATGCATATAGTCTGTGTTCAGCATCTCGGAGGGGTTTAAACCGGGCAGACACCCCACACACAAACAACATAGTCTTTAATCGGGTCCCCATGCGGCCGTTTAAAGGGTGAAGGGTGAAGGTTGTTTGACAACCCCAGGAAGGCATGCAGCAAAAAAGCGCATTAAAGAAGTGCGGAAAAAAAACATAATAAGTAGGCAATATAGGGTTAAATCAATGCTCACTTCAAAGTTGGTAGGTTGGCAGGGGGCACATACAACAGACGCGAGGAACGACGTACAAGGGAACTCACGAAATGTTGAACTTCACCACGAGAGGTCCGAGTAATTTTTTCAAAAATCGCTTCTTACCCGGAAAAATAACCCCCCAGCCCCACCGATGAAACATTCAACAGAAAAATTGGTGAAGTTGCAAAGACACAACTGTGTTATCACACCAAACTGTCCCCCCGGTACAAATAACAGCAGCCCCGATTTCCCTTATATATGGGCAGAGAAGAGAATATAGAGAGTCAAAATGATAACAAGACACTAATTTGAATCCATAACTTTCCTCAATAAGCAGGATGAAGGGAGCGCATGAGTGGCGGCGTGTGTCCTTCAAGGGCCGCGGCCCGCAGCAGCCCCTTGGGGACTATTGTTACCCAGGGGGCCTTCCGCCGCCGCGCGCAGTTTTGGCTTTAACTTTATCTATTCCTCCACAAAAAGTTTGAATTTTATCGCAATTTGCGCCGACAAGATTGTGAGATTCTTATAATATAAATTCGAATCTTAGAGTCTTGTCAAAAAAATAAAGAAATGGACATAAATCGTTTATCCTTGTATCAGCCAGTTAAAAATAATAGGCTGCGAGTTTTATACCTCCTATGGGAATACCACGTGACTCAACCAACCGTCAAAACTGCACAGTGCATAGCGTCTTATCTCTCTCTCTAAGATTTTCTCTCATATATCTACTATCTATCTATCTATCTCTTATCTCTCTTCTATAATACTAGGTAGAGTATTCTTTCTTTTTTTCCTTTTTTTTCGCACAGTTCTCGGCCATCACAGAGGCATAGACAGTATATTGATGCATATATGAAATCTGTGTTCACCGAACCAAACCAAATTTAACCTAACCTACCCAAATACAACCTACCCTAACTTAACTTAAACTAACCTCCTAGTTGGGGGGGTTCTCGACACTTCGGTCACCATTCTGTGAGGATCGTCAGGTTCACACGTCTGGACTCAGAAGAAATCCAATTAATATTCCCTAGATCTAGGGATTTTTTTCAACACTCCTAACTCAAAAACTATGTGGTTGCGACGCATATTTTGGTATTATTCTAGTGTTTGCCCATACTCCCCCTTTGACCTCAAACTAGCATGGGGACCTGGGGGAATGCGGGACATTTGGCTGGGGTACATAATACGCGTCGCAACTACATAGTTTTTGAGTTATAGGCAGCGTAACAAATCCTTAGACCTATTGAAAAATTCCTAATTAAGGGAAAACCCTGACCCCTAGGGATTGTTTTAAAGGGGGGGCTCTTCTAGGTTATATCTAATTTGGTTAGGTTAGATTACCAGGGGGTCCCCTCGTTATAAGTTTAAGTTAAATTTGGTTTGGTTAGGTTAGATTAGGTTTGGTTTGGTTAGGTTAGAAATAAGGTTTAGGTTAGGTTAGATTACCGGGGGGTCGAGGGGGGCGGAACTCTCCCGCTAGATGTCTGGATCTTCCCTATGTATAAAATTTTACCCTAGGTCCTGATAAGTTACCCTAGAACTAGGGAAAGTACCCTAGATCTAAGGTAAACTACTCTTTCAAAACTCCACAATTACGTGTTTCCGACGCATTATTTGCTCCCCACCCAAAAATCCCGCATTCCCCCAGCTCCCCAAGCTTGTTTGGGGGAAGGTGGAGAGTATGGGCAAACACTAGAATTTTACCCATATTTTTTACCCCAGCCAAATATCCCACATCCCCCCAGGTTCCCAAACTTGTTTTGTGGGAGAGGGGGAGTATGGGCAAACACTAGAATAATACCGAAATGACTTATTAACTTTGTCATGAAATCCCTAAAATATTTAGTCTGCATGAAATGACTCATTTTTAGTCTAGTCAGGTTAGGATAGGATAGGATATAGGTTATATATAAACTATCCTAACCTAACCTAACTTAACTTAACCTAGCCTAACCTAACCTAATGACTAGACAAAAAAATGAGTCATTGCATGCAAAAACTAAATATTTTAGGCATTTCATGACGAAGTTAATAAGACTGACATCCTAACTCATTTTGGTAAAACTTAAGAACAAGGGCTCCATCCCGTATCTTCTTCTTCTTATAGCCAACAAGCCTGGGGAACTGGCGGGAATACGGGGTTTTTGCGTGGGGGAGCACACACATAAGGGAAATATGGCCCTCCACAAAAAAATCCCTAAACTAGGGAAATTTCCCTAATTCATAGACTTTATCGGGGCCATATTTCCCTTTTATGTGTACCCCCCCACCCTAAAACAAAACACAAGGGAAATATGGCCCCCAAACAAAAAATCCCTAAACTAGGGAGATTTCCCTAGTTCATAGACTTTATCGGGGCCATAATATTATTTCCCTTAAGTGTGTGCTCCCCCACCCAAAAACCCCGGTTTCCACCATGTCTCCAAGCTTGTTGGCTATAAAAAGAAGATAGGAGGTTCAGCCTCTATTCTAAAGATGACAAAACTACAGACCTAACCTAACACCCCTCCTCGAGCCCCTCGTGCTGTGCACTAACATAACATAACATAACCTAGTGGACGGGGGCGGACTTTTCAAAACATGGGAAAAATATCCTAAAAGTAGACCAATTCCAGGGATATGCCAAGTTTCGGGAAAAACGTATAAATAATAATTCTAGCGTTAAATTCTTACCTTTATGTATAAGGATTGCTGCGGTTTCCTTGAAGAATTGGTGAAACCTTTTATTCAGATCTTTATATACCATCAAAAACATGGAACGAGCCAGGTATCCAAGAACAAGGTTCCATAGCTGAGGCAGAACGGTGACTGGCATGATGGCCGCTCTGAGAGAGGCTCTGACGTGTCACCGGCGGAGTAATACAGCTAGTTTAACAAATATATATATATATATACCTAGAATACGTAACATACGTATTTGGGAAGAAGTATTGTAACATTGTATGTATGCCCGTGTATGATAATACATTTAAAACTACATATAGGTTATACATACTACTTAGATACGCGCTACTTTCTCAAACTCGTCGTCCATTTCGCATCTCGCTGGACTTAGGTTTTTCTCAAAAACCTGAAACTTAATATCGGCCATGTAAGCAAAGTAAGGATCAGCACTCATTAAAATCTACACAGATGTGTTAAGGACATTAAGTATAATACGTAGAGCCAACATTTGGGTCAGCTTTCCGTGGAGCCCTTGTTCTTTAAGTTTTTCCCTCATTTTCATAAGTAAAACATCGTCAGAAATAATAAAATAGTAATAAAACAATACAAGGCTAACTTAACTTGTGTGGTGGGCTGGTGGCTGCATGTATCCACTAGTAGTCAGGCGGCTGGCGGTGCTGAACGAAGTGGACACGAAAGTTGCGTATGTGTTGTCCTGTAATTAGATTACGTGGGTTTAAACGTAGTTTATGTGTTAACATAGGAGCTGTGATATGATAAGCAATAGCTATTATACCCAAAAGTTGTTGAGAGAGATGCAAAGTTGCAAACATGCTGGGGATGGCAATGTAAACACAAAATGTTGGCGGCCAGTGGTAGGAGACTAGGAGTCTAGTTGGGTTGTTCCAGTAACGGATTACATTTATTTTCTTTATCCTAAGGAAATCACAATTCTATCATAGTGATTGATGTAAATAAAATTAATTTAACTGCTACGTATGCTCTACAGCGATCGGCAACCTGCAGCTCCGGAGCCGCATGCGGCCCTTTCAAGAGACCTGTCCGGCTCCTGCAACCTACTCAACAATGTCCAAATTATCGTAAAAAAAAAAAAGAGGATAAAATACAGGCATAGATAGCCGCAGTACAATAGCGTATGTGACCTAGGTCCTGGGTCTCTAGGAAATATTGGGATAAATTCTTGTACTTATTAACTTGTACTTGTTCGTAATTTCCATTCATAATGTACACTGCGGCTCCATCAGCACTGCTTTTCTGCCAAGTTTGAAGAAAACTGGCTCTTCTCGAAATCTGGGTTGCCGACCTCTGCGAGTCTATAAGTACACACGGCATTTGCTTTATATCTATATGTAAATACAGTGATACGTTTTTATAAGACCTATCGCTAAGACTATATTTAAAGAGTTAAGACCGATACACCGTAACACCACTATATCTATGACGTACCTGTTATTATAATTCATGGACAGATAGGCAGAAATAACAGAAGTACTTACCAGGGCAGGTTGAACCTATATTTAGCAGGTCCAAGATATTTTGGAGTGGAAGTAGCGACGCTGGTGGTGGTGTACGTTGCCAGCTGGGCCAGGTTGATTCTTTCATATATACCACAACACACATTTTTTTCTCATGAATAGGTAGATGAGCTAGCACTCTTTTGATTAGAATAAATCTTGATAGAAAACGCTATCAATTATACGTAACTGAAATTATATCTCGTTTTCATGCAAGTGATTTCAAATCAGCCCATCATCATCATCATCAGCCCATCATGAATTATTGCTACATGTCACCTGATATAGTAACGCTTGGTTTTTAATGAATTATACAAATATGCAACATATTAGCGTCATATTTACAGTAAGTTTGTAATCAGAAAAACAGACTCAACATTTGACAAAGAACACATTTTTATTCCATGTACTTATAATTTTAATGATTTAGCAAGTGGTGACAAAAATACCCTTTTACAACCCTATATATGCTGGCAAATATATCCTTTCTCAACCCTCTCGTCTTGCTACATATCACCTGATATAGTAAGCTTGGTTTTCAATGAATTATACAAATATGCAACAGATTAGAGTCATATTTACAGTAAATTTGTAATCAGAAAAACAAACTCAATATTTGACAAAGAACAAATTTTTATTTCCATGTACTTATAATTTAATGATTTATCTAGTGGTGACAAATATACCTTTTCTACCCCTGACAATTATACCCTTTTGCAACCCTTTTGCTGTTGACAAAAATACCCTTTTACCACCATTCTGCTGACAAATATACCCTTCTCAAGCCTCTCGTCTAAAAAGGGTAGATAAAGGGTAGATGAAGGGTATGATCGGTGAGCATCTACCCTCCAGCCTGAACATAGGGTATAAAAAGGGTAGTGATGGTGCGATGTAACAATTTACCTTAATATACCCCTCATTTCTGAGAGCGTACGGGCCAATACCACATTATATCGGGTTCTTGAAAGGTATGCAAGATCCTTTTATGATGTTTTGGTCACCTGATATCATTGATACCATATTAAAGTATCTGTAGTATGCAGCATTATATGTTGCGGGGAAGGGGTGTTGTGCGTGTCTAGGTTACCAGGACAATGATGCGTAATGTACGTAACAAACAGATCCGTGATCCTCAGCTGTGTCACACTTTAAGGATAAGGTGCTGGTTGTCATTAGTATGGGTTCAGTATTCCATTTTCATCATACTAATCGGGTCGTCCCTGGGTCAAGGTTGTTAATCCTCTGCAGAAAACTAATTTCAGTATGTTGTACAAATGTCTTAATGTTCATATCAGAGGTGAAATATGTAGGAAGACATAATGAACTGGCGATAAACATGATCACATACTCAAGGACTGATAATTGAATGGAGGACTTGCAACACGAGATAATTTTTTGTTTTTTAAGAGTGAACAAATGAAAGATCCGCTAAAAATGTATTGTATCAATTCCTTTTTTCATTACAACGTTCTTGCACTTTTTCGTTATGTTTGATTCTGACAAAGCAATTCACCTTAACATGGTTTGAATGTCGATAAATTAATATGTATGTCTTAGAACCTCATTAGTCCTTTGTGTCTCGTGAATACAAGCACTTCATATAAATTACTAGAACTTTAATTTGAGAAAATCACTTAAATAATTAACATACTCAACGAATTAGAGCCGAGATTACAAAAAAAAGAAAGTGACCTCAAGACAAAAGTTCTCTAACTCTGTAAAATATATATTGACAATATTGAGTCCTTAAATGAAACAGTGCTAATCCTAAGAAGCACTAGACACATACTCTTTGGTGCTGCAAANCTCATGTTGCTGTGGGGCCTTAACAACTACTAACCCTCCAGCCCTGCTGCACTAAACAATACAGTGGACGGGGCGGACTTTTCAAAACAGGGAAAAATATCCTAAAGTAGACCAATTCCAGGATATGCCAAGTTTCGGGAAAAACGTATAAATAATAATTCTAGCGTTAAATTCTTACCTTTATGTATAAGGATTGCTGCGGTTTCCTTGAAGAATTGGTGAAACCTTTTATTCAGATCTTTATATACCATCAAAAACATGGAACGAGCCAGGTATCCAAGAACAAGGTTCCATAGCTGAGGCAGAACGGTGACTGGCATGATGGCCGCTCTGAGAGAGGCTCTGACGTGTCACCGGCGGAGTAATACAGCTAGTTTAACAAATATATATATATATATACCTAGAATACGTAACATACGTATTTGGGAAGAAGTATTGTAACATTGTATGTATGCCCGTGTATGATAATACATTTAAAACTACATATAGGTTATACATACTACTTAGATACGCGCTACTTTCTCAAACTCGTCGTCCATTGCGCATCTCGCTGGACTTAGGTTTTCTCAAAAACCTGAAACTTAATATCGGCCATGTAAGCAAAGTAAGGATCAGCACTCATTAAAATCTACACAGATGTGTTAAGGACATTAAGTATAATACGTAGAGCCAACATTTGGGTCAGCTTTCCGTGGAGCCCTTGTTCTTAAGTTTTTCCCTCATTTTTCATAAGTAAAACATCGTCAGAAATCATATATAGTAATAAAACAATACAAGGCTAACTTAACTTGTGTGGTGGGCTGGTGGCTGCATGTATCCACTAGTAGTCAGGCGGCTGGCGGTGCTGAACGAAGTGGACACGAAAGTTGCGTATGTGTTGTCCTGTAATTAGATTACGTGGGTTAAACGTAGTTTATGTGTTAACATAGGAGCTGTGATATGATAAGCAATAGCTATTATACCCAAAAGTTGTTGAGAGAGATGCAAAGTTGCAAACATGCTGGGGATGGCAATGTAAACACAAGTGTTGGCGGCCAGTGGTAGGAGACTAGGAGTCTAGTTGGGTTGTTCCAGTAACGGATTACATTTATTTTTCTTTATCCTAAGGAAATCACAACTTCTATCATAGTGATTGATGTAAATAAAATTAATTTAACTGCTACGTATGCTCTACAGCGATCGGCAACCTGCGGCTCCGGAGCCGCATGCGGCCCTTTCAAGAGACCTGTCCGGCTCCTGCAACCTACTCAACAATGTCCAAATTATCGTAAAAAAAAAAAAGAGGATAAAATACAGGCATAGATAGCCGCAGTACAATAGCGTATGTGACCTAGGTCCTGGGTCTCTAGGAAATATTGGGATAAATTCTTGTACTTATTAACTTGTACTTGTTCGTAATTTCCATTCATAATGTACACTGCGGCTCCATCAGCACTGCTTTTCTGCCAAGTTTGAAGAAACTGGCTCTTCTCGAAATCTGGGTTGCCGACCTCTGCGAGTCTATAAGTACACACGGCATTTGCTTATATCTATATGTAAATACAGTGATACGTTTTTATAAGACCTATCGCTAAGACTATATTTAAAGAGTTAAGACCGATACACCGTAACACCACTATTATCTATGACGTACCTGTTATTATAATTCATGGACAGATAGGCAGAAATAACAGAAGTACTTACCAGGGCAGGTTGAACCTATATTTAGCAGGTCCAAGATATTTTTGGAGTGGAGTAGCGACGCTGGTGGTGGTGTACGTTGCCAGCTGGGCCAGGTTGATTCTTTCATATATACCACAACACACATTTTTTTCTCATGAATAGGTAGATGAGCTAGCACTCTTTTGATTTAGAATAAATCTTGATAGAAACGCTATCAATTATACGTAACTGAAATTTATATCTCGTTTTCATGCAGTGATTTCAAATCAGCCCATCATCATCATCATCAGCCCATCATGAATTATTGCTACATGTCACCTGATATAGTAACGCTTGGTTTTTAATGAATTATACAAATATGCAACATATTAGCGTCTATTTACAGTAAGTTTGTAATCAGAAAAACAGACTCAACATTTGACAAAGAACACATTTTTATTTCCATGTACTTATAATTTTAATGATTTAGCAAGTGGTGACAAAAATACCCTTTTACAACCCTATATATGCTGGCAAATATATCCTTTCTCAACCCTCTCGTCTTGCTACATATCACCTGATATAGTAAGCTTGGTTTTCAATGAATTATACAAATATGCAACAGATTAGAGTCATATTTACAGTAAATTTGTAATCAGAAAAACAAACTCAATATTTGACAAAGAACAAATTTTTATTTCCATGTACTTATAATTTTAATGATTTATCTAGTGGTGACAAATATACCCTTTTTCTACCCCTGACAATTATACCCTTTTGCAACCCTTTTGCTGTTGACAAAAATACCCTTTTACCACCATTCTGCTGACAAATATACCCTTTCTCAAGCCTCTCGTCTAAAAAGGGTAGATAAAGGGTAGATGAAGGGTATGATCGGTAGCATCTACCCTCCAGCCTGAACATAGGGTATAAAAAGGGTAGTGATGGTGCGATGTAACAATTCTACCCTTAATATACCCCTCATTTCTGAGAGCGTACGGGCCAATACCACTATTATATCGGGTTCTTGAAAGGTATGCAAGAATTCCTTTTTATGATGTTTTGGTCACCTTTATATCATTGATTACCATTATTAAAGTATCTGATAGTATGCAGCATTATATGTTGCGGGAAGGGGTGTTGTGCGTGTCCTTAGGTTACCAGGACAATGATGCGTAATGTACGTAACAAACAGATCCGTGATCCTCAGCTGTGTCACACTTTAAGGATAAGGTGCTGGTTGTCATTAGTATTGGGTTCAGTATTTCCATTTTTCATCATACTAATCTGGGTCGTCCCTTGGGTCAAGGTTGTTAATCCTCTGCAGAAAACTTAATTTCAGTATGTTGTACAAATGTCTTAATGTTCATATCAGAGGTGACATATGTAGGAAGACATTAATGAACCTGGCGATAAACACTGATCACATACTCCAAGGACTGATAATTGAATGGAGGACTTGCAACACTGAGATAATTTTTTGTTTTTTAAGAGTGAACAATGAAAGATCCGCTAAAAATGTATTGTATCAATTCCTTTTTTTCATTACAACGTTCTTGCACTTTTTTTCGTTATGTTTGATTCCTGACAAAGCAATTCACCTTAACATGGTTTGAATGTCGATTAATATAATATTGTATGTCTTAGAACCTCATTAGTCCTTTGTGTCTCGTGAATTACCAAGCACTTCATATAAATTACTAGAACTTTTAATTTTGAGAAAATCACTTAAATAATTAACATACTCAACGATATTAGAGCCGAGATTACACAAAAAAAGAAAGTGACCTCAAGACAAAAGTTTCTCTAACTCTGTAAAATATATATTGACAATATTTCGAGTCCTGTAAATGACAACAGTGCTAATCCTAAAGAAGCACTAAGACACATACTCCTTTGGTGCTGCAACATACGTATATGAAGGATCAAATATAAGCTAGACAGCAGCACCAGTTTTTGCAACTCACGCAAGAAACTTGATATTTCTCTCTTGAAAGCCACAAGAAAAAGATAACATGTAAATATTTATTTTATTTGTTCCCGAGACCACAAAAACAGGAAAAGGATAATGGATGACATCGATACGGTGTAGCCTGTACGGGTCGCATAATACTATTAAATCAGAACAGTAACGGATAGGAGGTGAACATATAGTTACCAGTATCGTGCATGATATACTTGATATAGTAGATTTCAATCGACACGGATAATTTACTTATGTGTTAATGACGAGAATGTTAATTATATAATATGAATGACTGTTTATTATCATCGATGCTTTTATTTTATTTTATCCAGTGCAAAGACAGTACTAAGACATGCATTCAAGTGTAAAGAACATAAATAGGAAGGCCTTGTGTTTTCACCTCGAGAACACCTTTTATCTGTTTCATCACCTGCCCTAATATTGATTGATTTGTACAAAATTATAGAAACGCAAGACATCATATTAGACACACAAGACGCAAGACATCATATTAGACACACAAGACGCAAGACATCATATTAGACACACAAGACACGTCCGCACACTGCAACACTGTCACTCCCACGCCTGCATACCCATGACAACACCATCGCACCCGCATCCCTGCCACGCCTTCACACCCACAACAACACCGCCATGCCTGCAACACGCCACGCCCGCAGAACTGACATAGTTGCAACACTGCCACGCCCGCACACTACATGCTGCGGGCGTGCGGTTGCCGACAGCTCCTGCCACGGCGGCAACACTGCCACGCCCGCAGCACTGACATGGCTGCAACACTGCCACGCGCCCGGCAACACTGCCACGGCCGCAACACTGCCAGCGCAACACTGCACGCGCACCTGCCACGGCGTGCAACACTGCCACGCGCAACACTGCCACGGCGCACCTGCCACGCTGCAACCTCACGGGCAACACTGCTACGCCCGCAACACTGCCACGGCTGCAACACTGCCACGGCTGCAACACTGCCACGGTGCAACACTGCTACGCTCGCAACACTGCCACGGCTGCAACACTGCCACGCCCGCAACACTTCCACGGCTGCAACACTGCCACGTGCTACGCCCGCAACACTGCCACGGCTTCAACACTGCCACGGCTGCAACACTGCCACGGCTGCAACATCGCCACTGCTACGCCAACCTCCGTCAACACTGCAGGCTACGCCCGCAACACTGCCACGGCTGCAACATGCTCGCCGCACACTGCTACGCCCGCAACACTGCCACGGCTTCAACACTGCTACGCCCGCATCACTGCTACGCCCGCAGCACTGCCACGGCTTCAACACTGCTACGCCCGCATCACTGCTACGCCCGCAACACTGCCACAGCTGCAACACTGCCACGGCTGCAACACTGCTACTCCCGCAACACTGCTACGCCCGCATCACTGCTACGCCCGCAGCACTGCCACGGCTGCAACACTGCCACGGCTGCAACACTGCCACGGCTGCAACACTACCACCCCCGGCTGCAACACTGCCACGGCTGCAACACTGCTACGGCTGCAACCCTGCCACGGCTGCAACACTGCCACGGCTGCAACACTGCCACGGCTGCAACACCGCCACGGTTGCAACACTGCCAAGCGCCTACACGTGCACTGTTCGGAAATGAAATGACCTTAACTCGCCACCAGCCAAGTGAGCAACTCGTGCAAACTTTTATCTCCACAAACAAGCATAACTAATTGTCCTCTCGCTTTGCTGCGTGTAAAACAGGAAGAGGAAGAGGAGTAGGATAATGAAAAGAAGGAAGAGGAGGAGGAGGAGGAGGAGGAGACGGAGGCAACATAGCAGCTACATGTGTGAGCGTTTGCTTTAATTGCATTTTCCGTTCTAACTCCAATACTTCTATTATCTGTTTTAAATGGTTATATATCCCTTGTCTCTCTACTATTTTTCCTTATCCTCACTTGTTCCTGTGGACCATTCATCAAGGCAGTTGTCTCTCTTCCCTCTTCTTGTATCACTTTTCTTCTTCACGTGAACCCTTTCCTCTATCCCAGGGGTGTGGAACGTCCGGCCCGCGGGTCGTATAAGGCCCGCAAAACCATTTGGTCAGGCCCTGCCAAGGCAACCACAGACGAGGCTCAAAATCCAATAAATCAAGGAGCTTTTTTTTCATACCAACATCAATTGTTATTAAGTGAATGCATAAATAATACTTATAACATACATTATAAGGGACAAGCACGTCCATTACGGGACGGATAGGACACATAGATGACGGGACGGACACGTATAATTCACGTATGGTTCTCGTCGGCCAAAATAAACAGGCTGATTTTTAAGTTGATAGTTTTGTATGGCCCGCGAATGATGTCATGAATATCCAAATGGCCCTTGGTAGTAAAATGGTTCCCCACCCCTGCCTATCCTCTTGTATCTATCTATACTCCTTCGCTATTCACTCTTTCTCCAGTGTTCTTGTTCTCCTCCCACCCTGCAGTCCACTTCACTTTCTCCTATCATTTATTAATACTTTCCTTGTATTTCACCTCACTCTTTTTCTTTCTTGTGCACTAATATCTTATGGCTCTGTGAGTAGGGTGCAGGTGCTTATGTTTTCCTACAGTATTGTAAAATTCTATCGCATACACATAATGTAGTGCTAACTATCATGTATTATCATTATCTCTTATTATTTTACATATGTCCTTTCATTAGTTACATAGGATGTTTGCTTATCATTTTTCTGCAAGGGGGAATAATTGTAGAAGGTGTTCTAAGTGTACGTAATCAATTCAATATCACTACTAATTTTCTCCCTGACGTATTCTGTCCCTGCTAATCATTATCATATATTTATGGATCTATTGTGAGACAGCACTGGTGTCTCAGTTTATTTGGTTTATGTGCACGTATGTATATAACATATTTTGAGTGCACGCACGTGCTTGCACACACACGCACACACAAACGCGCGCGCACTCGCTAGCTCACTTGCTCCCTCACACACTCACTCGCTCACTCATTGACTCACTCACTCACGGCTTTAATAAGAAAAATGGATAAAAGTAGACGTGGAAACCACCACAGCTAAACCACCATTTTTTTTCTTTATATACACACACACACACCAGAGGTGGGTACTTCCGCAAACACTTCCGCAAACCGCAACTTCCGCAGATTGCGGAAGTCCGAATTCGTTTGCGGATTTGAGGAAGTATAAGTGTTTGCGGATTTGCGTTTGCGGAAGTACTTTCGCAAACGCAAATATGTCCGCAAATTCCCAAATTAGAACACATTTCCTGCGCGGCTACGCGCACCGTCTTTGACGCTGCTTGCCCACCAGTGACCAGTCTAGTCAACCAACTTTGAACCAAGGCCGCAGTTATCACCGAGCATTCTCATAGGAAGTACGCGGCTGTGGTATAACCAGGCGTCCACTAGGATAATGCAAAGACCCTACACGCAAGATAGGAAAGCAGGTGTCTCGGAGTGTGCTGTCCATTGGGTGAAATGTTTGGACATCCGCTATGTGGCAGCACCGGCGCTCATTGTTTTATTATACATATATTAGTTGTCAGTTTTATGAAACGTACAGCTTCGTGGTGTAGTGGGTAGCGCTCCTAGCTGCGGCTACGCAGGCCCGGGTTCAATTCCCACGTACTAGTAGCATATGACTGTATTTCAGGATATAATGTTTTCATGTCTGATTGTGTATGTGTTGTGTGTGTGTATGCTAAAAATGCATAGAACATTAATCTTGATTGATGCCAGGGGAGGTAATAATTGGATTTAAATACGTCTAAATCAACAGTTACATTGAACGACAACAGATGGCGCTCGTGTTAGACATCACAAATTATGCTTAGGTGGGGCCCTCATTTTCTTCTTGCGTGAGGGCCCTTTGGAAATGCTCTACTTCCCAATCTGCGCATGCGCCGAGGATGGGTGTAGCGGCTGGGGGGTTGGTTACCAGTTTGTTGTGTTTCGGATCCCATGAGCGCGCCAAAGGGGAAATGTTTACTTTTCTTTTCCCCCCGCCCCGGGCGGAGAGGCCAGCTTGCCCCCGCTCCTCCCTCCCCCCACCCGACCCCACGGCAGGAGTTTTCCTGGCGTTAAATTCGCCGTAGGATACTCGGGGTTGGATTTAACCCCCATCTTCATCATTTATACTTTTTTTTCATCTTCCTGTCTTTCTTAAATATTCTTTTGCGTCTTATTACCAAATGTGAAATTTATAAGCACACTCGTGAGAGACAAATCTTCTTGAAAATCAGGAAAAGGGTAGTTTTGCTTTTTTAGGGTTTGCATGTATACGGGGCGTGGCGTTCGTCAGGGGGCCCTTGCCTTGCACCCCTCTGTAAAGGGGCAGCGCGGTATCTCAACATGTAGGGGCAGCATGTTTTTTCTCCGCCCCGGAGGCCCCCTGACACCCCTCAGTCCGGGGAAGCGAGACCACGGGGCGGGGCCCTTCTCAACTCCCCTGTTTTTCTTCGTCAGGGGGCGCCTGTCCCCCACAATAGGGTGTAATGCATCTCACCATGTACGAAATATTTGTTCTCCGTCGGGAAAGGCCTGCCATTCCAGTCAAGGCAGCTCGGCATATCTCACCATGTAGCACCTCTTTTTGTTTCCATTTTTTTATACTTATTTCTCCCTTTCATGTTTTTTTTCGTATCCCTTTTTTGCGTCTCGTTACACAGTAATGTGAATTAAATATAAGCGTCAGGGAATTTAAATTATGACAACCCTATAGTTGAAAAAAGGGTACGTAGCTTTGCTTTTAAAAATTTTGGCCCTTTCCTTGTCTCCCTAGTCCATGTAGCTATAGGGGCAGGGCATGACGGGTTGGGGTTTCCTTTTTTTTTCCCCTTTCAGAATGAGTTTTAATTTTTCAGTGATTGATTTGTTTATATATTTGCTTCCTCTTATCTTGGGAATTTTCGTTTTAAAGTCTCATCGTATACTGGTATTTCATGGTAGCCACATATGGGCTAAAATTTAACTTAGCTTATCTAAAGGGAAAAATTCATTCAAAACCCAAAATGCACCATGGTGAGCAGCTGTTGGGGGAAGAAAAAAAAAATCTGCTCTATGACCTTGTCATTTATTTCCCTACGGTAGCCGTCCCAAAATTGCCCTATAGTGAACCGGGAGCTGTTGATACAGAAAATTTTTTCTTGAAATTAATTACACATCCTAAGGTGGAAACTGCCGGATTTAAATTTTGCATTTGTTGAAAATTTGCAAAATTTTGACCTAATTAGTATATTCGTATTATTTTCCCTTATTAAACCGCCTATAGAGTTCCTATGGGTGTCAAACCCTAATTTTTTAAGTCTCAATGATTAAACTTATCCTAAGTCCTAAGCTAACCTAACTAAATCAAACCAAGCTAACCTAACCAAACCCAAAGCTAACCTAACCAAACCCTAACCAAACCCAAAATCAAACCAAACCTACCCAATAAAAACCCTACCCTAATCTAACCAATAAACCTAACCTAACCTCCTATGGGGGGGGTTGGGGGGGGTTCTCGCTTTTGGGTATCATTATTGAGGATCGTCAAGTTCACACTTTTTGGTTAGTTTTGGGTTTGGATGGGTTTTTTGATTTGGTTGGGGTTGGTTGCTTAGTTTAAATTTTGTTAGGTTATTTGGGTTAGATTTGGTTGGTTAGCTTATCGGGGTAAAGACCCCCGTGGTTAGGTTAATTTTGGTTAGGCAATTTCTCTAGTTTTAAAGGAAATTTTACTCTAGATCAGGAATTTTACCCCCCCCTACACAACTTTTAAAATTACGTTTTTCCGACGCATAATTTTTTCCCCCACCTAAAACCCCCGCATTCCCACGCCCCAAAACTTTTTTGGGGGGAAAGTGGGAGAGTATGGCAAACACTAAAATTTTAAACCGAAAAGTATCCTGAACGTTTCGTTCTCACGCAAAGGGAGATTATAACCCATACAAAAAAAAACCCAAAAGGGTGGTCTGGGGAGTAAACCCCCTATGAGAAGGTTGCTTTCCCCAATGCCCAGGTTGGGTAGTTAACTAAGGGGGGGTTCTGGGGGAGAGCAGCCCCCCCTTATGCCGGAGGTTTTGGTTAAAACTGCACTTTTCCCACAGGCGGAAAAAAAAAAAAAAAATAAAAGGGGAATCGGGTGGTGAGCGAAACCCCCCGGCCTCAGTGAGCAAGGTTATGTAATAAATGCCCGGTTTAAGCTGGGTTAGTTTAGGTCGGGAGGGTTGAGCCCGCAGTTTTTTTCAAAAAGAGTATTGGTCAATGGGGGTTTTGGTTGAAAATGATTTTTTCCCATTTCTTTTGCTGTGATTTCAATTTTTTAAACCCTTTTTTCATTATACAAAAATATTTTACCCCTAATCTTAAATCCCCTTTTTTTCCCACCAGTTAGGGTATTAGGTGATTAGAAAGAATGGAATTTTTTTGGGTTATATTTTTACTAGTTGGAACTATCAGGGCCCGGGCGAAGGTGCGGGGAGGTTTTCGCTCCGAGTGTAATATTGGCAGCATGATATGTGATGATACGATTGAAAATTTAATACAGCTACAAACATCCAGATTTCATTATTTTAGAAAAGCTAGGTAATCTTAGAAATTGATTTGTTTAGGTAAATTGAAATTTGGTAAGTTGAAAACAATAAGTTTGACAAATCAAAAAATAACTCCCAAACACTCTTGTACTTTTTATTTTCTTTTGTTTTTATTTTCTTATAAAGAAAGGGGAGTTCTTTTTGTTTTAGAAGTCTTTGCTGCAAAAAAAATGCCTTCGTTATCTCTATAATGGCGGTTTTGCTATAAAAGGTGTACATAGCTTAGGAGTAGAGGAAAAACAACCTGCATTACATAACCATTATTTATCACAGTAATTTTACATTATAACGAACAAAGCATTAGTCAAATCTATTAACACTCATATTTTTTTTTCGTTTTTTTTTCATCTGCCTATTTTCGTCGACTTCCAGTTCTGATTTGATACACTACTCCAAAACACTAACACTACTCCCAAAACCTAACACTACTCCAATACACTAACACTACTCCAAAACACTAACATACTCCAACACCTAAAACTCTTTGTTGACCACTTTTTCATTATTGCTCCAGTCAAAAATTTCCCCACAACTCCCTTTTGCACAGTGCAATTTTTTTTTTTAAAAAAAAATAGGGTTTATTTAGAAATTAAAATTTAAAAATGATTTTTTGCTTTGATTTGAAAATAACTTGTCAAATGGAAATATTCGTAAATTTGGGGACATACCCAAACATATCTAATTAGACAATTTATGGACAAAATAAAAAAATACAAGAGCATCTTTTCAGTTTTACATCATTGAAAACTTAAACTTTGGTCTAACACCCATAGGAAATCTATGGCGGTTTTTTTAAAAGGGAAAATAATACGAAATCTAAATTAGGTCAAATTTTGCAAAATTTCTCAATCAAATTAGCACCGGGAGTTTCTGCATCCTTAGGATGTGTACATTTCATTTCAAACATAAACCCAATGTACCAACAGCTCCAGTTCACTATAGGGCATATAGGGAGCTACCGTAGTAGCTAAAAATGACAAGAGTCAACTAGAGCAGATTTTTTTTTTTTCCACCAACAGCTGCTACCATGGTGCATTTTGGTGAGAATGAATTTCCATTTTTAGATTAGCTCAAATTAATTATAGCCTATATAGTAGGCTACTTGAAATCCAGCTATTCCGATGACGACTTCAAAACGAAGATTTTTCCCAAGTATGAGGGGGCAAATTTAACCAAAAGCAATCACTGAAAAATTAAAATTTATTCAAAAGGGGAAAAAAAACGGAAGCCAAACCTGTCATGCCCTGGCCACTATAGCTACAGATGGTAGACAAAAGGCCAAATTTTTAAAAGCAAAACTACGCTACCTTTATTTTCAACTATAGGGTTCTACAGTAATTAAATATCTATGAGTGCGCTTTTTTAATTCACATTACGGGGTAACAAACGCAAAGGTATCGAAAAAGACAGGAAAAGGGGAAAAATGTATAAATAATGAGAAAAAAAATGAGGGCCCCACTGGTGAATTGCAGCTGCCCCTTTCTGAGGAATGGCAGTAGGTGCTTCCTGACGGAGAAAAATCTGTCGACATGGTAATGCATTACACCGATATTGTGGGGGGACAGGCTGCCACTACGAAGAAAACAGGCCCGTTTTAGAGAGGCCGCGCCTCAGTGGTCCGCTTCCCGTGCTGATTTTTTCAGGCCAAAGGAAAAAAGGGCATACTCTTTATCTTGTGTCAGGGGGCTCTGCGGGGGAAAAAACATGCTGCGTTACATTTTGAGATACCGCGCTGCCCGGTGACAGGGGGGTTTCAGGCAAGGCCTCTGACAAAAGCCACGCCCTGTATACATGCAAAACCCAACAACAAAAACTACGCTTCCTTGATTTACAAAAAAGATTCGTCTCTCATCGGGGTTATATATTTCACATTACTGGGAATAAGGGCAAAAAATATACTTAAAAGACAGTGAAGATGAGAAAAAAAAGATAAAAGTGAAGATGATGGTTAAATCCCCCAGAGTATCCTACGGCGAATTAATCCGCCCCGGGAAATCTCCGGCCCTGGGGCGGTGGGGGGAGGCAGGACCGGGGGGAAGCTGTTGCCTTCCGCGCGGGGGATGAAAAGAAAATAAACATCGTACCTCGGGGCCCCATACAGGATCCGAAAAAACCAAAAAACTGGGGTAACCAAAACCCCCCAGACCGCTACATGGGCTCCGTGTCCAAAACCCTACACCAAAAATAGGGAAAACGAGGGCCCCACCCAAGCATAATTTGTGATGTCAACACGAGCCCACTGTTGTCGTCCCTTGTAAAATGTTGATTTTTAACGTATTTAATCCAATTTTTACCCCCCCTGGCAAACAATCAGATTAATTTCTTGCTTTTTAGCATACCACACCAACCTACACAATCAGCTAAAAAAATTTTATCCGAAATACAGTCAATGCTACTATCGTGGGGAAATTTAACCCGGGCCCGCGAGCCCCGCTAGGACGCTACCCCCTCCCACGAAACTTACTTTCTAAAAATGACAACTAAAAATTTGTACAAAAAAAACAAGAGCGCCGTGTGCCACATAGCGTGTCCCCAAAATTTCCCCAAAGGACAGAAAACTCCGAGACACCGCTTTTTCCCATTTGCGTGTAGGGTCCTTTTCTCGTGTCGAGCAGACCATACGCGGCCCACATGTCGATAATTTTTTTTTTTTTCTCCATCCTGCCCCCGTGGAGAAGTAAAGCTTCCCAGTCGTGCCTACCCCTGGGGGGAGTCTTTTAACTCGAGCACCCTTTTATCTCCCCCCCCCCCCCCCCCCCCCCCCCCCCTTTCCTTACTTATTCATCACAAAAAAACTGCTTTTAAGCTATTTCAGGGCGTCTACACTTTTACTGTGGTTTCTGAGGAGACAGGAGAAAAGTTGCCGTATAAGGCCCTTTACGCGCAGATGGAAGATAAAACATACTTGGGCACCTCGTCCTGCCACAGGGTATAACGAGGGGTCCAAGTATAATGATGTGCTATCTTCATCCCGCATGGCCAGGACTATGTTTTCTTTTTTATTTCATCCATAAACCCCGGGGAGAGGTAAAAGGATCCCGGTCGTGCCTACCCCAACCTTGCCTCACCCCCGCACCCTTTCCTCCCCCCCCTCCCCGCCTTTCCCTTTCTTATTTACCACAAATACTGCTTTATAAGCTATTAACCAGGAGTGTGCGGTACTGTGGTTGCTAGGTAAATACTGGAGGAGACAGGAGAGAAGAAATTTCCGTATAATGGCCCCGTCACGCGATGCTTTTTTTACCCAGGGGGGTGATCAGGCGAGGGTGGGGGCCTAAAAGACATATAGGGGCGCGTGTCTTTCAAAACCCCGGGGATATTCGGGGGAAAAATTTACTTTCCGAGTTTTCCCCTCTTTCAAAAACGTTATAAACATAAAAAAAAACACTGTTATCTTAAATGTTTTTCTTTTTCCATTCGTGCCCGGTATGGGTTGTAAAAAAAAATGAGAGGGGGGGAACTCTTAAAATTTGTATTTTTTTTACACTTGTTCCCCTCTACTCAGTTAATTATGAGGGAATGTTCTTTTTAGGGGCATATCTTGACTTTACCCACTATTATGTGAAAAGAAGGGCTCTGGTGGCCTTAGTTTGGAAAAGGGAAAAAAAAAAAAAAAATCTTTTGCCTTTTTTGCTCGTCCTAGCCCACTGTAACCTGGACTGCGCAGGGAATATGGGCCTGTGCGAAAGGGGCCCGAAGTCGGGGGCCCCGCTCGGATTCTATATATATATATCGATCATATAGAGGGTTTTCAGTTATATGATATACTGTAATCTTCGAAAAATGTTTTTCTTAATTTTATAAATAAAAAACAAAAAACCGCTAAAAAAAATCCCATTACGAGACTATAAGAAAATTGCATGAACTTAATATTCACTTCAACTTTTCGCCTTTAAAAAACTTTGCGAGCAACTTTTATCATAAAGGGGTACATAGAAGCGCAATTTTATTAGTTTTCCCTTGCATATTTCGTTTTATCTGATAAATAATTTTAAAAGCGCATAATTACGTTAACAAAAATAAAAAAAACTCAGGGGGTTTTTCCCCCGTTGTAGGTTTTTTATTTGGGCAACGCTAATTTATACATGGTACTATTCTTTATCAAAAAACGAAAATAAAGAAAATAAAAACATCATAAATGGGGAAAAATTCCCCGATTGATGATTTTATTATTTTATTTAACGCTAATTTTGCAGGTTCTAATTAAATTTATCAATAACGAATAATCAAGGGAAATAATAAAAAGCGCTTCTTTGATACCCCTTTAAAAAAAAGTTGACTCGCAAAGTTTTAAAAGGCGAAGATTTAAAGGGAAAATTTTAAATTCTGCTATTTCTTCTAGTCTCGAATGGCATTCTTAGCGTGTTTTATGTTTTTTATTTGATAATATTATAGAACAAAAATTTCAAATTTTCAGTATACCATACATACTGATAAAAACCCTCTATATGATATCCAAAGACCCCTAATCTCTTTGTCGGGGGCCCCGCGGGCCCTATGCGCCCGCAATTCAAAAAATGTCGGTGAACCCAGGTATACAGTGGTCTTGTATGGCTCGTCCCCCTTCACTCACCAAAACAACAAAAACTATTTCACAAAATCTAGAACAATCTGCTCCACTATAATCAATCCACTGAGAGGGGGAGGGGAGTTTGGGGGAGAAGGAGTAGGAAACAAAGGAAGAAAAGACAGGGAGCACCAGGGCCAAACGGGGCTGCCCGTGGACTACTTCAAGGTTACCCCCCAGTTTATAAAGAATTAAGGCAAATAAAGCAAATTGAAATGACATGAAAACTTTAAATGCTATTAAAAAAACTTATATAAAAAAAAAAGAAAATAAAAAAAAAATACAAAATTTTTCAATTCTCAATTATTTGCAAAATAGTTTATTTTTTGGGGAAACTAAAAGGAAAAACTAAGCAGCCAATTTTGCTGTTTCATACCTTTTTAATGTAAAACCCAGACTTTTTGAGTAAATTAAAAAAAATAAAAAATTTTCCAAAAATTCCCAAGGTGCCCCCCAATTTTTGGGCAAATTTCACATTTTTGATTTAGAAAAATTATTATAATGGTTTCCGGAATGCTGAAACAAACTGGAGTAATTTTTTCTGATTTCTTTATCAAACCCTATAACCCCCCTTTTCCTTGTTTAAAACACATGGGAATAAAGATAAATTACTCTATGGGAATCGTTATCGTTTTCTAACTATACTTTACGGGCTGAATTTGGTCCCCCTGGTCAACAAGCATCACTGGCGTCAGGGCTCAGCTAAAGGCCTGTAATATTTGATTAATTAAGAGCTGGATAGGCTTGGGTTTATAATAAAAAATTTAATAAAAAATAAAAAATAATTTTTTAATTTTTGCCCGGGCCCATAAAAAAACCAAAAAATATACTACAAATAAAAAATATACAAAAAAATAAAAATACATAAACATCTTTACCATCTATCTATAATAATGTAACCCGAAAGTGTGTCTGGTCTGTCTGCCCCTGTCCCCCCCGGGAATAAAGGTTTTTGGCCGCCCCCCCGTGGCGGAATTTTCCCCAAACCCTTTTTATGTTAAAACGGGGGGGGGGGGGGGGGGGGGGGGGGGGGGGGGGGGGGGGGGGGGTTTTTTTTTTTTTTTTTTTTTTGGGGAAAAAGGGGTGGGGGGGAAAGGGTTTTAAGGGGAAATTGGGGGGAAAATCCAATTTTTTTTTTTTTTTACACCTAATTTAAGGAAATTTTAAAAAAAGGGGTTTGGAAAATGGGTTTGGGTGGGGAAGGAAAAAAGGGGGGGTGGGGTAAAGGGGGTTAATGGGTGGGGAAATGGGGGGGGGGTGATGGGTTTGGGGGTGAGGTGAAAGGGGGTTTGGGGGGTGGGGGGGAAAGGGGGGGTTTAATCCTTTTTTGTTTAAAAAAGGGGTGGGGAAGGGTTTGGAGGGTTGGGTTTGGGGTGGGGTTCTTTCACCCAACAAAAAGGGTGGGGGCCCTTTGGAAAGGGGTTTGGGGTCCCAAAAAGGCCCCCAAACCGGTTTGGGGCAGGAAAATATAAGGGTAAGTGGGGGTTTTGGGCCTGGGGGGTTGGGTGGTGGGGGGGGGGGGTTATTAAGGGGTTGGCGTAAACCCTTCCCCGGGGGAATTTCAGGAAATAAAGGGGCCTTTGGAGAGCCCTTTTTTTTTGGTTTTTTTTGGGGGGCCCCTTTTTACCCCAAAATTTTGTGAGGGAAAAAGGGGTGGGGCGGTTTGGGCCTATTTAAAAAATTAAGGGAAATTGGGTGGGTTGGGAATGGGTGGGGTTGGGAATTTTATATGGGTGGGGGCTAAAGGGGAAAGGGAATGGGGGGGTATTGGGTTAAATGAGGACCAAATTTTTTTTTTTTTGGGGGTTTTTTGGGGGAAAAAAGGGGGTGAGGGAAAAAAATGGGGTGGGGGAATTAAAACCTTGATTTGGGGTTTAAAAAGGGGGCTAAGGGGAGTGGGGGGGTTTGAGGGGAAGGGGGAAAAAAGGGTGGGGGTGAAGGGGGGGGGAAATGGGGGGGGTGATGGTAATGGGTGAGTGAAGGGGTTTTGGGGGTGTTTTAAAGGGGTGTGAAAGGGTTTGGGGGAATAATACATTTCTACATCCAGGGTTTTGGGAAAGTTAGAAGGGGCTTTTGGGAAAGAGTCTGTTTTTGGGGGGCCAAAGGCCCACCAAACCCTGGGGGCCCTCCCCAAAAACCGCCCAGGGGGTTTGGGGGTTGGTTTAATTTAAAAGGGGAATTTTTTGTTGGGTTCAGGTTAAAAAAATTTTAACCCCGTTTTGGAAATTTAAAAGGGGCAGGAGGGGGGGGGAAACCCAAAATTTCCCCTCCCTTCCCCCCACCCCTTTTCCAAACCCCTAAAACCCTTAAAAACCAAAAAGGGGGAAAAAACCCCAAATAAACCCCCCCCTTTCCCTTCCCCCCCCCCCTTCCCCCCCCCCCCCCCGGGGGGGGAAAAAAAACAAAAAAAAAAACCCCCAAAAAAAAAACCCCCCCCCCAAAAAAAAATAGGGCCCCAAAAAACCCTCCCCTTTTTTCCCTTCCCTTTTTTATCTCCCCCTCCCCCATATTTTTTCCCCCCCTCCCCCCCCAAAGAGAGAGAGGAGAGAGAGAGAGAAAAAAAAAAAGTTTGTAAGCGGGAGCGTTGACCTTAGCGCTCCCTTCTCCCTCTCTCTCTCTCTTTTCTCCCCCAAAATCTGACCCTTTGCAAAATTTGACCTCAGCCCCTTGGCCCCTTCCCGCCCCCCCCAAACCACCTCCCCCTCCCCCCCCCCCTCCTTTTTCTTTTTCATAATGTTTCTTAAATTTTGTTTTCCCGCTTCTCTTCTAAGTTTTTTTTTTTTAAATTTGGGTTTACTTTCCCTTACAACTGACAAATAAAGTTTAATCTCTCTCTCCTCTCCCCTCTCTTTTCTCTTTTCTCTCTCTCTCCCTCTCTCTCTCTCTCTCTTTTTCTCTCCTCTCCCCTTCTCTCTCTCTCTCTCTCTCCCTCTCTCTCTCTCTCTTTCCCCCCCAAAAAAGAAAAAAAAAAAGCAAGAGTGGAAAAAAAAGTTTGATATGGATCACCTGAAGAAAAAATCCGTCCCCCCCGGGTTTTGGGCCCAGGGTGACGGATCCAGGGGGAATCCTGGGGTAAAGGATCTTCAGAGGGGAACCTGGAGGGGAGGGATTTTCAGGTGGATATCCGGGGGTGAGGATTTTTCGGGTGGGATATCCTGGGGTGACGGATTTTCAAAAAATTGAACTGATTCCCATTTTCCCAAAATGGGGTCAGGTCAAAGGGGTTAAAAGGGAGGGTCAGGACCCCCAGTCAGTAGGAGGACTATATAAAGATAAGTTGACAAAAAAAATTTTAAGTCATAGGAGCCCGTGACATGGCACGCAAAACCTTCTAAACTACCGTTTAACCCCTGTTGGTGATGTTCCACTAGGGTTTTTTTCGGGTTTTGGCCCTTCCCCAAAAAAAACAGGGCTTTTTTAAAGCGTGAAAATTAAGTGTGATAAATTTTTGATAACTGGATGAATTTTGGGGCAAAAAAACTCCAGATCGAAGGATTAGTTTTCTATGGAAATTCCAAAAAAAAAAGGGCTGCCGAAGTATTCCCAAAACCACTAAGTTTTATAAGAAATTTGGGTCCTTTTTTTGCTCGTTTTCGAATTTTAGACGAGCCCTTTTCTCGAAGATGCCTAACACAAAAGGGAAAATTTTTTGTTATCATAATTTTAGGGAATTTCATTTCACTGGGGGGGGACGGTTCTTCAGGTGGGATATCCCGGGGGACTGATTCAGGTGGGGGTATCTGGGGTGACGGAAACTTCAGGTGGGATATGCTGGGGTGACGGATCTTCAGGGGGGTATCCTGGGGTGACGGGGTCTTCAGGTGGGATATCCCGGGGGGGACGGATCTTCAGGGGGGATATCCTGGGGGGACGGATCTTCAGGGGGATCCTGGGGTGACGGATCTGCAGGTGGGGTTCCTTGGGGGGGACGGATCTTTTAGGTGGGGTATCCTGGGGGGACGGGTTTTCAGGTGGGATATGTGGGGGGTTTTTGGATCTTTAGGTGGGATATCCTGGGGTGACGGATCTTCCCGGGGGATATCCCGGGGGGAGGATTTCAGGTGGGTATCCCGGGGTGACGGGGTCTTCAGGTGGGATATCTGGGGTGGGCGGATCTGCAGGTGGGAATTTTCCTGGGGTGGGCGGATCTTCCCGGTGGATATCCCGGGGGGACGGATTTCAGGGGGGGAAATCCTTGGGGGGACGGGTCTTCAGGTGGGATATTTTTGGGGTTGGGCGGACTTCAGGGGGGATATCCTGGGGTGATGGGGCCTTCAGGTGGGATATCCTGGGGTGACGGGGTTTCAGGGGATATCCGGGGGGAGGATTTTTCAAGTGGGATACCGGGGGGACGGATCTTTAGGTGGGTATCCCGGGGGAAGGGTCTTTTAGGTGGGATTTTTTCCCTGGGGTGACGGGTTTCAGGTGGGGTATTTCCCGGGGGACGGATCTTCAGGTTGGGGGGAAAATTTTTTTTCCCGGGGGGACGGATCCAGGTGGGATATCTGGGGTGAAAGGATCTTCAGGGGGGATATCCGGGGGGGCCGGGTCTTCAGGTGATCCCATGATATTTCATTTTTTTTTTTTTTAGTTTATTTTTTATCACTAAAAGAAGGAGGAGGAGGAGGATAATGGCGGGGTGACGGCAACTCAAGACTGTCAAAAAAAAACCATTTGTCATTTTTAAAAACCACGTCATCAGGGCGTTCCGAGGGGTTTGGGGGCCCTGCGGCCATGCCCCCCCCCCCCCTTTGCAAAAAATAAATAATAATAAAAATTATTTTTTATAAAAAAAAAAATATAAAATTCACCGGGCCAAAATATTTTCTACAGGGGTTTTATGAAAATATAATATAATATAATATTATAAATAATATATATATAATAAATACATATATATATAATAATATAATATATATAATATATATAATAATAATTTTTATATATATATATATATAATATATATATATATTCTATTTTAATATATATAAAAATATATATATATATACATAACCTATTTTGGGCCCCCCCCCCTTTAATTTTTGGGTACCCCCCGGTATAGTAGTAGTTTGCAGTAGTAGTAAATAGGGGTTTTTGTTGTTGTTGTTTTTGTTGTTGTTGTTTGTGGTAGTGAGTTGTTGTGGTAGCGGTAGTAGGAGTAGTTGGAATTTTTGTTGTAGAGAGAGAGAGAGGGGAAGAGAAAAGAGGGGAGGGGAGAGAGAGGAGGAGAGAGAGAGAGAGAAAAAAAAAAAAAAGTTTTATTTCTGAACGAAGGAATTTTTATTTATTTTTTCTTTCCCTTTATTTTCCCCCTATTTCAAAAAATTTTCCTTTTTCCCCAATTTTTTTATATATAAATTTTTTATCTTCCTTTTAAAGGTTTAAACATTAATTTTCCTTTTCCCTTTATCGAAACAACTCATAATTCCTCCTTATCTCACTATCCCCGGGGTTCCTCCTATCCTTTCCCTTCTTATCTTTTATCTTTTTTTTTTTCTCTCACACAAAAAATTTTATTTCTCTTGGTTTTTTCTATATTATTTTTCCCGGACATTTATTTTCATGAAAATTTTTTATTACACCTTTTTTTTTTCTCCATTTTCCGACCCCCTTTATTTTTCCTTTTTTTCTTTCAGGGAATTCTCCCTCCTCCATCCTTTTTTTTCCTCCTCCTCAGGGGGGCGATTCAGGTTTTTATGAGAAGGAATAAAAATTATAAAAAAAGTAGTAGGAGTAGTATATTTTTACCCCTAGTAGTAGTACAGAAACACTCCCACCACCACCAAAACAACAAGATAAAAAACCCCCCCTATACCTATCAAACAAAACCCTCATATCAGAAACCCCGGGTTTGAATCCAGGAAACCCCTGGGGCTTTTCGATAGAATGTTACTATAATTATATATTAAAAGGGAAACTAATAATATCCCTGTTTAAGGGTTTTTGGGAACGGGGACACGGCCCCCGGCGCTGGTGGGCACGGTGAAACTAAGGCCCCCCCTCAGAGCTCATTTTTTGCACAATTTTAGGGATAATGTCAATAATCCCGTAAAAATGAACATTCCCTTTAATAATTAAAAAAAAGGGGGTAGAGGGTAAAAAAGGGGTTTAAAAAAAAATACAAATTGTAAAAGGGACCGCCCCTCATTTTGGGATAACAACCCCTACCGGGCACGAATGGAATAAAGAACAAACCCCCTTTCCCAAAATAACAGTGTATCTTTTTTGTTTATAAACGTTTTTTATAAGAGGGAAAATTTACTCTGGGAAAAAAACTTTCCCCCCCCAAAATCCCGGGGTTTTTACAAGACACGCGCGCCCCATATACTCCCGGACCCCCCCTCGCTGATCACCGCCCGGGGGGAAAAAAGGGGATCGCGTACAGGGCCCTTAACGGCCCAAACTCTTCTCTCCTTCTCCTCCAGAGTTAACCAAAACAAACCCCAGTACGCACACGTCCCGGTTAAAAGCTTTTAAAAACCGTATTTTCGTGGTAAAAAAGTAAGGAAAGGCGGGGGGGGGGGGGGGGGGGAAGGGCTGGGGGGAGGCAAAGGGGGGGGTGAGGCCGACCCCCGGGGGGGGTTTTTTTTTTTTTTTTTTTCTTTTCCTCTCCACGCCCCGGGGGGGGGGGAGGGGGGAGAAATGAAAAAGAAGCTATTTCCCCTGGGCATGTGCAGATGGAAATAGACAAATCATTTTACTTGGGGGCGCTCGTTATTTCCAAAGTTGGGAGGACGAGGGGGTCCCCAAATATGTTTATCTTTCCCTCTTTTGGGTTTTTGGGGCTGGAGGTAACTCTGGAGGAGACGGGAAGAAAGATTGCCGAAAAATGGCCCTGTCACGCGATGCCTTTTTTCACCCGGGGGGGGTATCGGCGAGGGTGGGTCACATGCATATGGCGCGCGTGTCTGTCAAAACCCCGGGGATATTCGGGGGAAAAGTTTACTTTCCAGAGTAATTTCCCTCTTATCAAAAACGTTTATCAACATAAAAGATACACTGTTATCTTCGGAAATGTTTGTTCTTTATTCCATTCGTGCCCGGTATGGGTATGTAAACAAAAATGAGAGCGGTAACTCTTACAATTTGTATTTATTTTACACTTTGTTACCCTCTATCTCAGTTAATTATTGACGGAATGTTCATTTTTACTGGGCATATCATTGACATTACCCACTATATATGTGCAAAGAATGAGCTCTGAGTGGGCCTTAGTTAGACGGATCTTCAGATGGGATATCCTGGAGTGACGGATCTTCAGGTGGGATATCCTGGGGTGATGGATCTTCAGGTGGGATATCCTGGGGTGACGGATCTTCAAGACTTGAACTGACTTCACTTTCCAAATGAGGTCAGGTCAAATGGGTAAAAGGGAGGAGTCAGGACCCTCCAGTCAGGTAGGAGGACTATATAAAAATAAGTTGACTAAAAAATATAAGTCATAGGAGACAGTCGACCATGGCACGCAATACCTTCTAAACTACCGTCTTACCACTGTTGTGTGATGATTCCACTAGGGTTATTCGGTGGCTTCAATAAAACAGACTTTTACAAAACAGACTTTTAAAGCGTGAAGTTAAGTGTGATACTTGTGATAACTGGATGAATTTGACAAAATACTCCAGATCGAAGGATAGTTTTCTATGGAAATTCCAAACAAAAGACTGCCTGAAGTATTCAAATCCACTAAGTCTATAAGAATTGGATCCTTCTTTTGCTCGTTCTCGAATTTCAGACGATGCATTTCTCGAAGATGCATAACACAAAGGAATATATTTGTTATCATAATTTTATGAATTACATTCACTGGGCTGGGGTGACGGTTCTTCAGGTGGGATATCCTGGGGTGACTGATCTTCAGGTGGGATATCCTGGGGTGACGGATCTTCAGGTGGGATATACTGGGGTGACGGATCTTCAGGTGGGATATCCTGGGGTGACGGATCTTCAGGTGGGATATCCTGGGGTGACGGATCTTCAGGTGGGATATCCTGGGGTGACGGATCTTCAGGTGGGATATCCTGGGGTGACGGATCTGCAGGTGGGATATCCTGGGGTGACGGATCTTCAGGTGGGATATCCTGGGGTGACGGATCTTCAGGTGGGATATCCTGGGGTGACGGATCTTCAGGTGGGATATTCTGGGGTGACGGATCTTCAGGTGGGATATCCTGGGGTGATGGACCTTCAGGTGGGATATCCTGGGGTGACGGATCTTCAGGTGGGATATCCTGGGGTGACGGATCTTCAAGTGGGATATCCTGGGGTGACGGATCTTCAGGTGGGATATCCTGGGGTGACGGATCTTCAGGTGGGATATCCTGGGGTGACGGATCTTCAGGTGGGATATCCTGGGGTGACGGATCTTCAGGTGATCCGATGATATTTCTATTTTTTTTTCTTCTTTTAGTTCATTTTTATCACTAACGAAGGAGGAGGAGGAGGATAATGGCGGATGACGGCAACTCAAGACTGTCAAAACAACCATTAGTCATTTTTTAACAACCATCGTCATCAGTGGCGTACCGAGGGGTTGGGGGCCATGCGGCCATGCCCCCCCCCCCCCTTTGCAAAAAATAAATAATAATAAAATTATTTATTATAAATAAATAAATATATATATCACAGACCACTATATCTACAGTGGTCTATGATTATATATATATATATATATATATATATATATATATATATATATATATATATTATATATATATATATTATATATATATATATATATATATATATATACATATATATATATAATATATATATATATATATATATATATATATATATATATATATATATATATACATATACATATTTTGGCCCCCCCTTTTCAATTTTCTGGGTACGCCACTGGTAGTAGTAGTAGTAGTAGTAGTAGTAGTAGTAGTAGTAGCAGTAGTAGTAGTAGTTGTTGTTGTTGTTGTTGTTGTTGTTGTGGTAGTAGTAGTTGTTGTGGTAGCGGTAGTAGTAGTAGTTGGAATTTTTGTTGTAGAGAGAGAGAGAGAGAGAGAGAAAAAAAAAGTTTTATTTCTGAATTGAAGGAATATTATTTATTTTTCTTCCTTCATTTCCTCCTATTTCAAAATTTTCCTTTTCCTCAATTTCTTTATATATAAATTTTTCATCTTCTATACATGTTTCATCATTATCTTTTCTCTTTCTTCCCTTTATCGAAACAATCTCATAATTCCTCCTATATCTCACTATCGGTGTCTCCTCCTCATCCTTTTCCTCTTCTTATCTCTTATCTTTTTTTTTATCTCTCACACAAACAACTTTTATTTCTCCTGCGTTTTTTTTCATATTATTTTCCTGGACATTTATATTTCATAGATATTCTTATTACACCTTTTTTTTATCTCCATTCTCCGACCTCTATTATTTTCTCATTCTTTCTTTCATGTAATTCTCCCTCCTCCTATCCTCTTTTTCCTCTTCCTCCTCAGGGAAGCGATTCAGGTGTTATGCAGAAGGAATAACAATTATAAAAAAAGTAGTAGTAGTAGTAGTAGTAGTACCCGTAGTAGTAGATACAGAAACACTCCTACCACCACCAAAACAACAAGTATAAAACACACCTATACCTATCAATCAACCATCTATATCAGACCCAGGGTTCGAATCCAGGAACCGCTGTTGGCTTTGTCGATAGATATGTACTACTATAATTATATATTAAAGGCATTACTAATAATATCCATGTTGAAGTTATTGTAACGGTGACACGGCCGCGGCGCTGGTGACACGGTGAAACTAAGGCCCACTCAGAGCTCATTCTTTGCACATATATAGTGGATAATGTCAATGATATGCCCAGTAAAAATGAACATTCCGTCAATAATTAACTGAGATAGAGGGTAACAAAGTGTAAAATAAATACAAATTGTAAGAGTTACCGCTCTCATTTTTGTATACATACCCATACCGGGCACGAATGGAATAAAGAACAAACATTTCCGAAGATAACAGTGTATCTTTTATGTTGATAAACGTTTTTGATAAGAGGGAAATTACTCTGGAAAGTAAACTTTTCCCCCGAATATCCCCGGGGTTTTGACAAGACACGCGCGCCTCATATGTCACTCCGTGTACCCACCCCTCGCCTGATCACCGCCCTGGGTGAAAAAAGGCATCGCGTGACAGGGCCATTATACGGCAATCTCTTCTCTCCTGTCTCCTCCAGTAGTTACCTCCAGCAACCACAGTACCGCACACGTCCTGGTTAATAGCTTATAAAGCAGTATTTTGTGGTAAATAAGTAAGGAAAGGCGGGGAGGGGGGGGGGTAAGGTGCTGGGGTGAGGCAAGGTTGGGGTGAGGCACGACCTGGGATCCTCTTACCTCTCCACGCGGCATGATGGATGAAATGAAAAAGAAGCATAGTCCTCTGGCGCATGTGCAGATGGAAGATAGACACATCATTATACTTGGACGCCTCGTTATACCATGTGGCAGGACGAGGTGTCCAAGTATGTCTTATCTTCCATCTGCGCGTGACAGGGCCTTTATACGGCAATCTCTTCTCTCCTGTCTCCTCCAGCAACCACAGTACCGCACACGTCCTGGTTAATAGCTTATAAAGCAGTATACTTTGTGATAAATAAGTAAGGAAAGGCTGGGGGGGGGGGGGTGAAATAAGGTGCTCGAGTCTATACGACTCCGGCCATGGGGTGAGGCACGACATGGGAAGCTCTTACCTCTGCACGCGGCAGGATGGATGAAATGAAAAGGAATTAGAGAGAACTGCAACTCCGAAATGCCAGTGGTCGCTGGCTGTTTTAACTCACAATTTGGTGAAAAGTTGGTCAACTTGAAAGAAAAATATGGGCTTATTCCACTGCACTTAAAACACAAAAGTATAATTTTAAGAACGATTTTCTTCTATATGTATATTGTATAGAAGCCTGAGTCTGTAAAACATGCATTTAACCAAATAACCAAGTAGGTTATAGTTGAGGAGGCGAGGTAAATGTTACTCTATGATATTATATAGTCAATAACGTATGTTTAGAAGTTATCTATACCTAGGCAGTCATATTTTCCTGTTATTATTGTGTATCAATCAGATAGAAAGCCTGGAAGTGCAATGAGTCGACGCGTGAAGTGGCAATGTTTTGATTCAATCTCCCCGCCACAATCTCCCCGCCCACCACTCCCCGCCGCGGCGTGTCGCCTCCACAATTATAACCTACATTGTCGCAGCAACAAGCCGATTTCGGCATTCTTTATTCTTCGTTTTTCCAAGGCATTGCTTATTGTATTTTGACAAGCGTTTGCCAGACGCAGCAGTACTGTCTTAGAAAACAGTGTGAACATCACCCAAATTTTACATGCCACAATATACATGTAAAAAATATATTAAGCTTTGCTACTCGAGGCGAGTAATTTGCATTAAATTGCTATTATAGAACGTTCCATCGTAATGAATGTCATCCATATAATTAGTAGAACAACAGAAGAACTATATTTTTTGGTATTCAGATGCGGTGCATCAATGTTTATCGCGAAATTAATTTATGAAAAATATTAGTCGCGGAGCCAAAACACAGTAGACCAACCTTTGAGTTAAAACTGCCAGCGACCACTGGCATTTCTCGAGTTTCAGTTCTCTCTAATTATCGTACATCTAGCGCACTGCTATGGTCTCGCTCGACACGAGAGCCCAGTCCCCTGGCGCATGCGCAGATTGGAATGTAGACGCATTATCCTAGTGGACGCCTGGTTATACCACACGGCCTCCTAGCCCTTCTTCCTGCTTTGCTTTGCAAGTATGTTTTTTTTAAACATTTTTGGTTGTAATTCATATAAACATTATCTGTCTGATGTAGTAATATCATTGAACTATTTTAGATGTTACTGTAAAACTTGTAAAGTGCGACTCAAGGTCAGTAGATACAAGAAACATGATTAGGTGGTGACGGGCTGATCTGTGATATCACACGTTCCATCGCCGACTCGGTCATGTCTTCTATTATCGTGTGCTCCTACCCGAGATTATGAAATAACCACAGGATGTTTAGAAAAACTGACCCAACTATCATCATCATGACACATTTCCGCATTAAAATAATAAAATTTCAATTCAGGCGCATAGAATAGAAACCGCACAAGCGCAACTTTTAAAAAACTGAGAAAAATGCACTTAAAGTTTTATCAGCAACTAATGACGATATGAAACGGCACAAGCGCCACTTTTTAACAATGTGAAAAATGCACCTAAAGTGTTTTCTAAGTAGATCAGAAACTAATGAAGATATTGTAATGGGGTTAGTTATATTAGAAAGGTGTTGCCTTCTAGAATTGTTCTTAATGTTCTGAAACAAATCGGCGGGTGCGCAGGCTGATGGCATGATGTCAAAGCTGGGGGTCCAAAGCTCAGGGACCATCCTTTTTTATTTTTTAGTTTTATGCAATAGTTTTTAATGTTTTAACTCTTAAACACTAATTTAATGCAACATCTAATAATAATAATGAGCCAGAATGAGGCGATTTCAACCACAGTGCCAACACGTAATGTCAGGAAGGGCATCCAGTCTTAAATCCCAGGCTCCATCTTGTCCGTGTCTTCTCCATTTACAAAGGGATAATTAAGGCACGTTAAGCCGCCTAGAAGAAGAACTACTACTACTAATAATAATCATACTAATTATAATAATAACAACAATAATAATGTTGATTACTGATATTTATCTACTAAGGTTTAAATCCCAAGCTCCACCTTGTCCCTGTCTTATCCATTTACAAAGGGATGATTAAAGCACGTAAAACCGCCTAGAAGAAATAATAATAATAACAATAAAAATTCCAAATATAGATAATATTCCAAATATAGATAGAAACCCTGCCTTGCATACTGAGTACTCCACTTTATTATACATCACTGTCTGGGTGCGTGTTGGGGCTTCGTCACCTAGCGGCTTCCTGCACCTCTTAACTGGTAGCAAACAAGCTTCTGAAGGTAGGCTGTCTGTTTGTTATAGGAAGCAGGATCCCAAAAGCTTTTAAACATTACACTGATCTCTGGCATTGTAACTTTCTCAAAACATCCATCACGGCATGGTGGACCAATCTTATTCTCGGCTACCGCTTTCCTGGTGGAAACACTTTTATATTCCTTTCCTGAATCACGCGCAATTTTTTGGGAACGGGAAGGGCCTGGCTCATTTTCCACCACCTCTACTCTTTCACCAGACGCTGATTCACTACTATCATCAGCCATGGTGCACAACACTTATTAGTTCTATAAGAAAAAAGCAAGAAATCACGGAGCTCTCCACGGAACACGTCAAGGAAATTCGCGCTGTACAGAGTAACATTTGTGTACTAGTTCCGAGGCGGGATGAAAACAGCACGCTCATTGGCTCAGAGGACAGCCAGTTGCCCTGATTGGCTCGGCGTCTACTCGATAAAGAATGAGCGTTCTCATTGGGCCGTGGCGAAGCGGTGATACCATTGGCCAATATGCACGAGTTAAAGAGACTTTGAGACTTGTGTCATTTCTACACTAAGCGGCAGCAGATCTCAGGCGGGGGATGCGTACAGACAACAAATTATGGTTTTGTATGGGAATTTAAACCCTAATGCAGTACACGAAAGACCTAAATCCACTTGCTGTAAGATAGAGCTACCTCTATTGTAGCGAGAGGTGATGAAAACTCATTTCTGGCTGGGGTGGCGCTTGTGCCGTTTCTATTCTCAGCGCATTATATACTCTGTAGCGTCGTGAGCGAAAGTGGCTTGCATATTTAGGGATTCCAAGAGAATTAACTTTCATGTATATTTAGACATTTCACAACAGAAGTATATATTTCTAACCGTGAGTAGCCAAACACAACTTGCTAAATAATACGTGGTCATAATTTGTGTTAGCAGATGTAGGATTAGGCTTATTTTGTTGTATGCAGGCTTTTTGATTTTACTACGGAAATTAAGTACATCGTTATGGAAGTTTCAACTCGTGACTATCACGTAAGCTGGGAATTTATCCAACTTATGATACAAACTGGCAAAAAAGTGTAATCCACGGGTGGTATGCGAGGGTTCATCTCTCCAGCTCAACACACCTTAGCTTCTGCCTCACCTGAACACAGAGAGAACTAAGGGGGGGGTGGGGGTACTCAGTAGAGCGCATACCTCCGCCCGAATATTTCATCAAATATATATATATATATATATATATATATATATATATATATATATATATATATATATATATGCACTCAGTATGAGCGCATACCTCCGGCCGAATATTTAATCAATTGGTTGCCATGGCAACAGTTGTCAATAGATTTCATCCAAAATTAAAACAGTTCTTCCTTATACCAAATAGACTTGGTATACCGAGTTTGGTCCAAATCTATTAGCAACTTTTCGAGAAATCCTGTACACTAACAGACAGACAGACAGACAGACAGACAGACAGACAGATCGGGGTGAAAACATAACCCCTCCAACTTCGTTGGCGGAGGTAAAAATAGTTTCGGTAAATATCTACTTTTAAGTTACTTCCCTTTCGCTACAGTTACATTAATCGTTGTTACTACAATTATTATCATCATTGTCTTGTTGTCAGTATATCGTATTGAGAGTCATGCAAAGCGACTCCCTTTCCCTATGCCTGATTCACTGAGCCGCAAAACACTGATGCAGAAATACACTGAAAACTACCCCCTGCACCAGTCAGACCCACTCAGAACTCTACTTTCAAATGTATCGGGCATTGCGGTAAAGCATCCCGTAAGTAAGGATGGAAGTGTTAACACTGTTTTGCATGTACTTAAAGATACGCCAATGAGCAGCTTAAGCTGAAATATCAATCAATCAATCATTGGGGGCATACGCCGGGGGGCGCGTCGCCTCGCCAACCCGACGACGCCACTCCCAAGGATCACCACGCGCAAGTCCCCATGCAGGCTCGCTTTCCATACCAAGCAACTTTCGACAAGAAACATCAACTTGCCCCAGCCAAGAGCCTTGTGGGCGCCCCCTTGCCCTCCTCTATGCCGGATTGTCTCTTACAGATACAACCCAGAGGGAAGGATCGGTTTCAGGGTAGCTGCCACATGCCCATATTGCCGAAGTTGGCGCTGACGGACAATGCAGGTAATAGGCCTCGATTCAGTCTCACGTTGCAATCGCTGACTTGACACGTAGTCATACTAGCGATACCCCATGATTCTGCGAAGACACTTATTACCAAAGGCATTGATTCGCCTCTTTAAGTCGCTATTTAGTGTCCATGTCTCACATCCATAGAGTAAGACAGGGATCACAAGCGACTTGAAGAACCGGATCTTTGTCCTGCACAGGTACTGACAATGCCAAATACTCGTGCTGAGCGAGTTCATAACACCGTGGGCTATGCCAATCCGCCGTAAGACTTTTTGACGTGACCCACCGTCATTATGAACTGCGCTACCAAGGTATGTAAAACTTTCAAAGATGTCGATGTCCTCGCCGCACGCATGAACAGACTGTACTATTTCATCCAGTAAGCCTCCAAACACCTGGACCTTGGTTTTGAGCCAGGAGACCTCAAGTCCCATAGGCTTTGCCTCCTCGTGCAGCGCCTCGAGAGCCATCACCAGGACCTCTAGTGACTCAGCAAAGATTACTGCATCATCGGCAAAAACAGAGATCAGTGATCTTGGTATTGCCGAGGGATGCTCCACAAGCACTTTGATCTACACCTTTGCCCAATATCCAGTCCATACAAGTGTTGAAAAGTAATGGGGCAAGGACCCACCCTTGCCTCACTCCTGTATTCACAGGAAAAAAGCTGGATACACCTCCCCCACACTTCACAACACTCTCATTCCCAGAGTACAGGCCAGTCATCAAACCAATAGTCCTTGCAGGAATCCCGCGAAGTTGCAGAAGATCCCAGAGTGACTCACAATGCACTGAGTCAAACGCCTTCTTGAAACCAACATAGGCTGCAAGCATTCCCTGTCGAAACTCACGTCGGCGTTCCACGAGGACACGAAGCGCTAGGATACGGTCCGTTGTTGACTTACCAGGTGTGAACCCAGACTGCTGAGGTCTCTGATACTTCAGCAGATGAAGCAGTGTAATACCGCGGTAATTGTTGCAGTCCTGACGGTCCCCTTTCCCATTCCAGATAGGGACGACCATCCCCCTTTTCCAGTCAGAAGAAATTGTACCTGATTGCCATACGGCAAGCTAAAATATGACCGAGCAAAAAAGGATATGTACTACAACATCTAAGTCTAAAGCTACTCTCTGATTTCCGCTCACTTTTACTGAAGCTGAGAAAACGCGCATTGGAAAAATAAATCATCATTCGGCTTAATTTTTTTCTCCAGTCTCTGTAACTCACGAACCAACAAACGAACATGGATGAATAAGACATTAAAATGTTGATATAATCCTGCTAACTTCAAAAAAAGTCAGAAAAATGTTATGTTAAGCGAAGGATGGAAGGCTTTAAACTATGTTCAAAACTGAGCTAGCCGACCGAAAGAACGATTGAAATCTACGCACCTCAAGCTGGACACACATCGAATGGTATGTGTGTGTTTGTCCTCCGCGCCACAGTTCCACACTCTCCTGACGTTGCCACGCTGACACAATCGGCCGATTCTTTAAACGTGGACTTCGGCTGACTAAGTGTCTAACCAGCTAACGAGAATGTATCGGATGTTCACAACCCGAGGACCTGTCCTAACACTTGGTCTAAACTAACGATACTATGCAAATGATGTAGACACCTTAGCGATTGTCAACACTGTGTGCAAATATGATGTTACGATACATGCTGTCATACTAGCAATTATGGTATTGTAATATTTTTTTAAAGAGGTATCTGCCGCCTACTGCAGATTCTGGTTTGTTTTTTCTACAGCCGCCGCGTGCGACTATCAGAATCTGGGATTAGTCACTCCTCCTCCGACAGTCCAGACACAGCATTTATAATGGATACATAGGACATTAATCCATCTTTGGCATAATTATGAAACAGAGACGACAACCGGTCTTACATCCCTCTACAGGGGTCCCTTAATCCTCCCCAGTCTCCATTCCACATCTATCCACCTCATTCTCACATCCTACTGTCCTCTCACTCATGCATGATCTCTCTCTCTCTCACATACTCCAACTATCAACTAAAAAACTAGTCAACTATCAACTATCAAACTATCAACTATCAACTAGTGATTAAGGCATCATTAGTTGTGCAACTAAATAATAACTATAATATGACCATGACAATCTTGACTCCCGATAATGGGAAGAGCTATGAAGATCAAGGAAAATGTGGGTAAAAAAGTGAATAAATGAAGAATATAGGTTCATATATGGTATGGTGTGTTTTGTTGTTCTCGGTAGCAGGGCGCGGAGACAAATAACTCTTCCGCTCTCCGTCCCCCAATATATGATCTCCCTGGTTCAGGGCTGCCAACCCAAGCGCAGTCGTGGATCAACATAGGACCATGTTAGCTCTCGCTGCTGGCGTCTAAAGCACGCGTTCTTGGCATTGGTACTACTTGAGTCTAACATGGAAGCTCCACGTTAGACTCTCCCTAGTCCATGTTTAAAAAAGCGGCCGAATGCCTCAGCGACACAACCTCAAAAGTATTGATGCAGGATATTTAAGGTGGAAGGCGGTGGTGATGGTGATGGCGAGAGGCAAGAGTGGTAGAGGCGCAAGGGTAGTGGCACTAGTGGTGAGGCAGTGGTGATGGTGGTGTGGTGATGATGATTGCGTGGGAAGGTGCCGTAATCTATCACACATAAGTCCATGAGCTCACCATAGTCACTCACCCTCTGTCGTTCATAAATTTGAGGACACGTTCCTGGCTGGTCGCAGATTATATTTGTCGCCATGACACAAGTGTAAAAGCTCATTGAGGTTTGAAGATTGCTCTACCAGTGGGTGAAAGGTAAGTACAATTCTAGCAAACACAAATAGGAGAAGTGGGTCTTTACAAAACAACAACATTACAAGGCAACGCAATACAAAAATATCTCAAGGGTGACGCTGCACTGTGAAGGCCGTAACTGAGACCACATTACAGTACAGCAAAGAAGCCGATACTAGAGTGCCGTCCTGTCAATCGATGCTGTGAAGATTACATTCGTCCTAATCGACCTTGCATATTATACTGTGTGTAAATATAAGTGAGTGCTAATATGTCTCGTGTCACCCCGGAGAAGAACCAATATTTTTACCAGAATGGTTACTAGTCAGAAGCCAGAAGTACTATCCCCAAGAGAAAATCAGGCAGGCATGGAATGACGCATCCCCTGGAAGCATGGGTTCATAAAAAAAAAACAGCTCACTGATCTTACAAGAGGCAACATCTAGTGGTCCTGTAACAGATAACACTGCAGAAAAAATATCAGTAAATCAGTGGTTTTGAAGAAAAAAAGTGTTATAAGGAATGTAAAACTGGAAAGAGCGGTTTGTGTTAAGGGGGAAAAAGGGGAAGAGTTAGACGTGATGGAAATGAAAAAAAGAAAATGATTGAACGTTGTGGAATATCCTCCTTTGATCTTCAAATTACAGATGCGACGCGAATAAAATAGTAAAATGGAAATTTCCACCATGGAAAATGAATGAATAATTAAACAAGAAAAAAAGAAAACAAATGAATTCGCTATATAATTGAATCAGTACATGCAGCTATTTTTTTTACTGCCCGCATAGCAAATAGCAATGACTAGATATACGAGGGATTAAAAACTATGGAAAGGTAAGGAAAGAATAAATTCTTATGGTGAAGAGAAGGGCGATAAGAATAATAACAAAATAAAAGAAACAAATGAAGCATGATTTTCCCTTTTCACGTCAAAAACTGGAATAAAAGGGAAAAAAAAAAAAAAAAAATATATATATATATTATATATATATATATATATATATATATATATATATATAGAGGAGAGGAGAGAGAGGAGAGAGAGAGAGGAGAGAGAAGAGAGAGAAGAGAGAGGAGAGAGAGAGAGAGAGAGAGAGAGAGAGAGAGAGAGAGAATACAAAAACATACTACGTAGATACAGACAGACATACTTATAGACAAATATATACGGCAAACTGCTTTCGTGTAAGAGGAAAACAAATATTCGTCAGAGAAAGAGGAGATAGTCGAGAAATAGAGGAAGAACGAATTTCTTCCTCTCGTAGAAGTGAGGGAAAGAGTGAGGAGCAGCAGGAGAGCACAACGAGGCTGAAAAACACTGACTGGAGTGACGAGAAAAACAGGAAAAATAGAGATAAAATGTTCCTAGATAAGGGAAAAGTGAACAAAACACGATAGTGAAAAAGCGGAAAAAAGATAATGACGGATGAAGGTGAACAATCAATAAGAATCAAATAGAAAATTTTTTAAAGGACACAATAAACCGATAAACCTGGACTAACCGATAATGATGGATGATGGACAGGGACAAAGCGAATGGAAACACCGGACTGAATATCTCACACATACCAATTTCATATATAAAATTAAAGAAAAAAGAAAAAGAAATGACAAAACGATAAAACAATGGTTCACACACAGGTTGACAAGGGACGTCTGAAAAAAAGGAAACTTTTGTATATTCATTTTTTTCGCAAATGGAAGCCGCGGCTACACTGAACATGAAAATACAGACAAAAACATATGAGTCTCTCTCTCTCTCTCTCTGTTGTTGTTAATATTTTGTCAACACTTGTGGTTGACGCGAGCTTTTGCCTATAGCAGCCCGCCTGTGGAATTATGGCATTACAATAAAAAAAGGCAGTGTGTTGGAGCTACCTTGGGGGGGGGGGGGTACTCCCGAACGGTGGAGGTGAGAGTGGCCAGAGGGACAGATCTAATTACCGCAGCAGCAGCGGCGGCGGCACCTGGATGTCCGGGCTGCGGATGAGGTGGGAGGCGTTCCCTGAGGTGGGAGGTTGCCTCGCACTTCAGGAGGTAGTGTTGGAGTGCAAAGGGGGAGGTGACCTGGCAGTGATCACAGGTGATGTCCACATCGCCCTGGCGGATTTCCTCAAAGCAGGGAAAGCCGAGGCGGAGACGGTGTAGTCGGTCCCGTACGTGTGGGGGGATGGATGGGTCTTGGGGAAGTGGGTGGTAAGCTGTTGCAGCAGCGTACCAGGAGGCAGAGGGTGATGATAGGGCGACTGTGGCCTCGTGTTGCTGGCGGGACAAGGCGTGCGAGGCAGACTTTATTTTGAGTAGAGTTTGGGAGAGGCTGGGCAGAACAGCCGTGGTGGGGCTGGGAAGGGCAGCGGCTGATTTTGCAGCTCTGTCAGCTGCTTCGTTGCCACTAAGGCCTACATGGCTGGGAACCCAATTGAGGGTGATTTTGCAGCCACGTGCAGCCAGTCGCTGGGCCAGAAGAAGAGTGAAGGTGAGGAGGTGAATGTTATCCTGTGACTGTGTGTCTCTGAGGGCCTGGATAGAGGATTTTGAGTCTGTGTGTATGATGACATGAGGGGAGTGACTCTTCAGGGCGTGGTGAAGAGCGCCACGAATGGCGACTAGTTCGGCCTGGAGGCAGCTGGCGACATCTGTTAGACGCCATTGTTTCGTGGTTTGTCCGCTCACAAAAGCCGCTCCCGCTGCTCCTGTGGCAGGATCTACTGACCCGTCTGTGTAGATAGTGAGGGAAGCAGGGGTCGTCAAGTCATCCATGACCTGTAGCATTTCCAAGCGTAAGGCAGCGGGGAGCCAGTGTGTCTTTGGGCGCTCAAGACTGTGGAGTGATGTGATGATTGGAGGAGGGCTCCAAGGCGGTGGTGTAGCGAAGTTCGGGTGAGGGAAGTCCTCGCCCTTATTGAGGAGGGTTTCGTGAATTCCCATAGTGAGAATTGCTTCTGCAGCGCACGCTGGCCAACATTGCCGCCGAAGGTTGTTGCGGGGCCTGGCAAGATGAGTTGCAACCTTGGCGGGAGGTTCGTAGGGGTAGGGCAGGTGGGTCATTTTGGCGAGCAGGCAGGCGGTCCGTTCTTCGATACGGCGCCGAGTCGGGACTACCTGGCACTCCTGCTGCAGGTTGCAGACCTTAGTCCATCTGGGGGCGTTGATGATGACTCTCAGGGCGCTGTTTTGTGTGGCCTCTAGTTTTTGGTGTAGGGTGTTCGTGAGGGAGATAAGGCATGGAGCGCTATAGTCCAGGAGAGAGCGGATGGCGTGAATGTAAAAGGTGCGCTTCACCTGGAAACTGGCCCCTCCTTTTAAGCCAGTGATTGCCCGTAGGACGGAGATCCTGCTGTTTTCGCGCTCCTGCAGGTAAGCTACGTGTGTGCGGAGGTTGAGACGGTTATCGAGCCAGATGCCCAGGTATTGGTGCGACGTGACCCAGGAGAGTGGTGTGTCCAGGGTATAGAGCGGGGCGCGCGGCGCGTCACACCCAAAGGCCATGGCCTTGGATTTTGCCACATTCAGCTTCAAGCCTAGTTCCCTACACTTGGTGGTTATGTCAGTCAACAGGTTCTGGGCTCGTTGTGCGTGGGCGGGTCCAGTGCAGTAGAGGGCAAGGTCGTCCGCATAGCAGAGAAGCTTAGTTCCGGGTGGGAGTGGGAGAGAGATGAGTTCTTCCATTAGTATGTTAAACAGGAAGGGGCTCGGAATGCTGCCCTGTGGTGTTCCGTTTTCGTGTTGATGGAGTTGAGACGTCTCCCCCTGAAAGGCAACTCTAGCCGCTCGGCCTGAGAGGAAGTCTTTGAGCCATATAAGGAGTCTGCCGCATACTCCCTTGCGGACCAGAAGCGAAAGGATCACTCGGCAGTTGGCGAGTTCAAAGGCTTTCTCGAGATCGTGGAAGGCTACTGTGGTACCTCCGGAACTGGCAGCGCATAGAAGAGTGGAAAGGCATTCAGCTGTTCCCATGCTCCGCCTGTAGGCAAAGAGGTCTCTCTCTCTCTCTCTCTCTCTCTCTCTCTCTCTCTCTCTCTCCTCTCTCTCTCTCTCTCTCTCTCTTCTCTCTCTCTCCTCTCTCTCTCTCTCTCTCTCTCTCTCTCTCTCTCTCTCTCTCTCTCTTATATATATATAAAATAATATATATATATATATATATATATATATTTCCCTGAATAGGAGCAGTCAACAGCTCGATAATAATCTCGGAATCTGTACAGTTGTCCTGCCAATTACCAAGTACCAGGCGGAAATATAGTTACTGTATTAAGTGAAACATAATTACTTCCAAAACTAAAAATATATTTTTGGTAGTTGTTTTCCATGTACCAATTATCATTGAAAGACAGATTAAGAAAATAAAACATATCAGTATTAAGTACGACAACTTCCGCGGGCCGCGGCACCAAATCAATTAGAGAGAACTGCAACTCCGAAATGCCAGTGGTCGCTGGCAGTTTTAACTCACAATTTGGTGAAAAGTTGGTCAACTTGAAAGAAAAATATGGGCTTATTCCACTGCACTTAAAACACAAAAGTATAATTTTAAGAACGATTTTCTTCTATATGTATATTGTATAGAAGCCTGATTCTGTAAAACATGTATTTAACCAAATAACCAAGTAGGTTATAGTTGAGGAGGCGAGGTAAATGTTACTCTATGATATTATACAGTCAATAACGTATGTTTAGAAGTTATCTATACCTAGGCAGTCATATGTTCCTGTTATTATTGTGTATCAATCAGATAGAAAGCCTGGAAGTGCAATGAGTCGACGCGTGAAGTAGCAATGTTTTGATTCAATCTCCCCGCCACAATCTCCCCGCCACCACTCCCCGCCGCGGCGTGTCGCCTCCACAATTATAACCTACATTGTCGCAGCAACAAGCCGATTTCGGCATTCTTTATTCTTCGTTTTTCCAAGGCATTGCTTATTGTATTTTGACAAGCGTTTGCCAGACGCAGCAGTACTGTCTTAGAAAACAGTGTGAACATCGCCCAAATTTTACATGCCACAATATACATGTAAAAAATATATTAAGCTTTGCTACTCGAGGCGAGTAATTTGCATTAAATTGCTATCTTAGAACGTTCAATCGTAATGCATGTCATGCATACACTTACTAGAACAACAGAAGAACGTTCTTTTTTAGTATTCAGATGCGGTGCATCAATATTTATCGCGAAATTGATTTATGAAAAATATTAGTCGCGGAGGGAAAACACAGTAGACCAACCTTTGAGTTAAAACTGCCAGCGACCACTGGCATTTCTCGAGTTTCAGTTCTCTCCAATTGACAGCTGGAACCCCTTCACACGCGTTCATCACCCATCATCACCTGCCACCAATAGACAATGCACAAGTTCTCCTATATACCAGTTGAACAAGAGAGGGTGGACAGTGCCAAGATTAACCCCTTCACGCCCAGATCTTTCCTTTACTAAACAAAATTGTATGTTGTCGAGCCATAAAATTTCAAAAAAGAACAGAATATACCACATTAGTTAGTGGACAAGGATACTAAACAGGTCATAGCTATAAAATATTGCTTATATTCACTAAAAATCGTCTAATGGTACCCAAATTACAATGGAAATTACGTTATGGTCCTCAAGGGGTTAAGTGCCTTCGAATGTGAGAGAGGCTTTCAGCCTTCATAAGGAGGTGACCGGAGATAAATTTATCGTACATGTACGATAATAATTAATTATCGGACGTATGGCAAAACTGCGGCAGGCCACATGTGCACAGAGGTGCAGGTGGGAGGGGTTTCCATTCAATGATTTGAGTATTATGTTAATACGATAACAAGATAATGTAATATATTGTGCTTGGTTTCAATATGCTGTAGACTTATTTACAATTTTTCTATATACATCTCATTTCGATTAGTCCATCCTAAGTCAACGTTATTGGATTTTTTTTATGTTTTTTCCCAACAAGAATTCTTTTATATTGTGTATATTAATGGTCCAAAAAAAATTTCCATATTGTGTAAACCTAAATACATAAAATAGAGTACTTTTTTTTTTTTTTTTTTTTTTTACATCACAAAGGAGTGGCCAAGGGCACATCAAAAATGGGTAACACAAAGCCCGCTTAGTTGCCAGTCCCTATAAAGAAGACAGTAAGAGAATAAAATAAAAAAGAGGGGTGAGCCAATTTAGTTCGGGAGTGTCTTGTTACTCTTCTTTTGAAAAGATTTAAGTCATAGGAAAGTGGAAAAATAGAAACAGGAAGAGAGTTCCAGAGTTTACCAGTGAAAGGGATGATAGAGTAAAGATACTGATTAACTCTTGCATTAGGAAGATGGACAGAATAGGGATGAGAATGAGTATAAAGTCTTGTGCAGCGAGGCCACGGGAGTGGGGAGGCATGCAGTTAGCAAGTTCAGAAGACAGTGAGCATGAAAATAACGGTAGAAGAGAGCAAGAGAAGCAACATTGCGGCGGTGATTTAACCCCTTCACTGCGGATATCAAATTCATAGGCCTACCCCCCTGTGCGGCAGGTTTAATTAAAATATAAAATAGTTACTGATCATATTTTAAAGTGCCTAAATGAATAGGATGCTCATTCCATACCAGAAAATCTATGTTTCGTCTTGGTGGAGGCTACCAGCTAAGTGAAGAGTTACGTCAAAGTGCAGCAACAGGGCCGTGACCGTGCTGCCAGGCGCACAACGAAACTACTTACTACTCAACATAATACAGCTTATTTTGGTACATAAATGCTTCATTCATGCATTCATTCATTCATTCATACTTCTGTTTTATATCCATCAAGAATATATTGAATATCTTGACTATTTAGCCTCGCCATTGAAGTAGAGGGCGCGGCAGCGTCAACACGTCGTACTGTACCGCTGACCTTATTAGTCATACTAACTCACTCAAGCAGAAAAAGAGGTTCTATTATATCGCAACACTTGACACTGTTGCCATACAAGCCTATCACAACGAATATTTACCCTAATATCATTGAGCGCGCAGTTTAAATACAGAAACCATATATGTACCAGCCGCAGTGAACCCTTAAATACCTGAGAGACCGTATTTGTACCAGCCGCAGTGAAGAAGTTAAAGATTGAAGACAGTCAGTCAGAGGAGAGGAGTTGATGAGACGAAAAGCTTTTGACTCGACCCTGTTTAGGAGAGCTGTATGAGTGGATCCTCCCCAAACATGTGAGACATACTCCATACATGGGCTGATAAGGCCCCTGTAGAGAGGGATTGGGAAGGATAAAAAAAAGGACGCAGACGCCACAGGACACCTAACTTCTTAGAAGCTGTTTTAGCAAGAGATGAGATGTGAGATTTCCAGTTCAGATTTTTAGTAAAGGATAGTCCTAGAATGTTCATTGTAGAAGGAGACAGTCGAGTGTCATTGAAGTAGAGGGATAGTTATCTGGTAGGTTTTGTCGAGTAGATAGGTGAAGAAATTGGGTTTTTGAGGCATTGAACAAAACAAGGTTTGCTTTGCCCCAATCAGAAATTATAGAAAGATCAGAAGTTAGGCGCTCGGTGGCATCTCTCTCAAGTTACTTGACAGTAACTGCTGGATGCTTGGTAGTTCGTAGCTAAATATAAGAATAATGTAGAATAGGCAACTTGTACATAACTGCTGCCGTCCCTGGAGACACTAATTTGGTCCCGCGTACGAGTTTGTAATGACGGAGTTGTTGATTTCTACTATAGGAAGGAAACATCGATATGCGGACTCACTTGAGTTACGTGTTCATAGCATTACATTTGCGTGCTTTAAAGGCGGGTTTTATTATTTAATTAATCCACAATAGTGTCACCCTAACACTGTGGAAAGCTGGAAGCTGATGCCATGCGAAAAAGTATAGCCAGCGATGTGAAGACGAACCACTTATAGTCAGGCAGCCATATGAGCATGGGGTGACTTGATTGATATAGTTTTTTTCTCACTTGATTCTGAGGCTTAAGGTATCCCATAAACATAAACTGGCTGGTAAATTGAGTTAACCCTTGAGCATTTCTCAAAATTCAAGATGGCCGCCAAGATGGCCGCCGGAGCCAGATATTTGCTGTGAAATAGCTAGTTCATGAACCCCTTGACGACGATTTCTATGATCTTTGGGTTGATTTATAGGCTTTTAATAATGCCCGACTCATTAGATACACTTTTGAAACCCTATGAGGTCATGTTCAAGGACAAGTGACCAGGTCAAGGGTATTTTCTTTCCCATAATTGCAGAAAATTCATATATGAGGCTGTCTGCAATTCATGTTGTGATAATTTGTTTCTTTATACAATTTAAGAGTATATGCTGCATGTTGAATATGATAAAGGGTGGTGCAAGGTCATTTTATGCAATGAAATATTTTGCTAGGTGCTGGTTGTGAGCAATAGTCAAGCTAAAGGAATAAACACCGAATTCAATTATGTTTAATTTCAAGACACCAACAAAAGATTGAAGATCTTATAGATACACATAGACACTAATTTATATGAGATTGTTCAGGGTTTATTGGAGTTCAGCAGATGATCCAGTTTTGTTTTTACAGGCGACACCTCCTTTGCATACACATAAAAGGGTATACATAAGGCCTTGAGACTTGCATCTACACCTATTCGTGGCAAAGGGGTTGAGACACTCCCTTTCAAAAGATCAAAAGATCACTTTTAGTAGCTCCTTTGGTGCCAAGGGAGTATCAACAGGGACGATTGTGGGGATAAGCAGTGTACTGCCCTCAAGACGTGTCCAGCCGTGGTCTACAGGGTCAAGAGAAGGTGGATGAGGTTCAAGGGCGTTATACCACACAGCAAGCTGGTAGTGTGATCGGAGAGCATTTTGGCGAAATGCTTCAGAGGTTGGGGGAAGTGAGCAGAGCTTAGGGGGCTAGAGGGTACCCTTTCTCATCTTAGTCTTCCATGCCTCCACTCTAGCTTCTGTCCGGATATTCTTGCCAGTCAGATTGTAGCATGCAAGTGTGAATTGAGCAGCCTCCTCAATCATATGATGGTAGGAGATCGCCGGCAGTGTCGCATCTCCCATGAAGTGAAATGAGACAACACCTGCAACAAAAGATGCAGTATATTGTTGTTATTAACATTATGAGTAATTCAGATATTCTATGGTTATCACATTATTGTTCCCCAATATGAAACCCAATATCATCTCACCTCGCAGAACCTTGAGAACCTTTTTCTAGCCAATTCCAAAGTAGGATGCCACAGTGTCACACCCACTGAGGGCATGTGCGGCAAGCAGCCCGGGGATGATTGACATGTGTGTTTGTACAGTGAGATCAATATCAATGACACCACGATGGCGCTGAGGCCACTCCATGTAGATAGACCACTACCAAGACAGCCAGCATGCTTGAAATGGACCAACAGCACAAAAACGTCTGTATAATCAGCGACGATGACACGGGCACCATTGTTAATCACTTCACGACTTGCAGCCTAGTAATGAACAATGATAATCATGAAAAGGTCTCTTTAGAAAACGAACCACTAATAATGGTATTAATAATAGTTACTATCCACGATTATTTCATTAGTTTATAATGGATCTACTTGCTGGAGGATGATGGTGTCAGCCTCCTCTTTGGTCGTCTCAAGATCTCTACGTCTGATCACAGTTCCACCTGGCAACTCGAAGGGAACATCTTCTGCGCCAGTGAGAATCAGTGAGTGTGTGACTTCATCATCTTTGTGGTCTATCAGGGCTTTAATGATAAAGTTGATGATCTGGACCTTGCTTGATGCGACAGTGAATAAAACCTTTGCAGCAGGAAGTCGTGAGGTTGGCATTAGTTTGAAGACCTTGGTCACTCCTTTATTTCGCTCATTCCTTGTTACCACCTTAGTGCTGCCACTAATGTACCGGTCAAATATGAGGTATACATCTGCCGAGTCTTGGTAATGACGAATTTGTGACCGGAATGCATCGATGTAGTCCTGAACTAGAGCATTGGAGGCACTGGGCCAAGGAACCACCCACAGTATAGCACAGCCATCGAGAAAGTAGGAATCTTTCTGAAATTGAAGATGGTAACATCTGAACGTCTTATCCGCTTAACAGGCGGATGTTCAGCATCAAGTGGTTGAGAAGCAGATGGTGCACATGTTAGACTAGCCGCAAAGCCGCCCTCCGGGCGGACTTTTTGGCTAGCTCCTGCGTGGTCTATCTAGCTTCTGCGTGGTGGGCTATTGGTGGGCCTTCGACCTGTGTTTGGTGGGCCGAAGGCCCACCAAACACAGACTCTCCAGATAGCCCCTTCTAACTTTCCATGGAAATCATGGATGTAGAAATGTATGTATTAACGCCAACCCATTCACATCACCCCCAACCCATTCACTCACCCATTGCCCATCACCCCCCACCCATTCACTCACCCATTACCCATCACCACACACCCATTACCCATCACCACACACCCATTACCCATCACCCCCCACCTATTCCCTCACCCATCACCCATCACCCCAAACCCATCACCCCCACCCATTCACTCCACACCATCCACCCCACCCACACCCATTACCCATCACCCCACCCATTACCCATCACCCTACATCAAGGTTTCCTCAATTCTCGCAACCCACTTTTTTTCCACAATTCTCGCTAATAGGCTACTAAAAAAAAAAAAAAAAAAAAGTGATCGGATCATCTCATAAGTAGGCTTAAAATGTGCCCCTGGTCAATCCGGTTCCAAAACTGTGCCATATGATGGGATTGGGGCACTGGGGGCGGCACCTATCGCGGACACACACACACAGACAGACAGAAACACTTTCGCTTATATTATTATAGATATGTTGAGATGCAATACCTATGATAAAACACTTGAGCATTCTCATATAAGTCCAGTTGCTCTTGAAGGTGGAGATGCAATGAGTCCCATACCGAATACTAGTATCAATGATATTGCTCAATCTACCACCACCAGGTTTAGTTTGTAACAGTTGTTGCTTGGCTGGACACTTGCCAAGAACAGACTTGAAGATGCATCTTCATCCATTTGTTACTGATTGTTAAAGTGTGAAAGAAGCGAAAAGAGGCTTGTGGTATAAGTCTTCAGGTATCTTTTCCTACAGACTTCAGGCGTTACTTGATTCTACATCTGAAATGACAATAATTGGATTTAGATAGATACATGCGAAAAATCATGAATAGTTTGCAGCATTTGGGAGGATGAAATACCCCTGACCTTGCTAATTGACATGGAAATTGACCTCAAAGGGTCCTAAATGTATTTCTAATGAGTCGGGCATCATTAAAAACCTATAAATCAACCCAAAGATCATAGAAATCGGTCAAGGGGTTCATGAACTAGCTATTTCACAGCAAATATCTGACTCCGGCGGCCATCTTGGCGGCAATCTTGAATTTTGTGAAATGCTCAGGGTTAGCTCAATTTACCAGCCAGTTCATGTTTATGGGATACCTTAAGCCTCAGAATCAAGTGAGAAAAAGAATTTATCAATCAAGTCAGGGTTCACCATAAAAATCTGCTTTGGCTGCCTGACTATTAAAGTGAGAAGCGCATTGCATTTCCAAATTGGAGACATATGGCGAGTTGTTGTGTGCTGACCTACAGAAGTTCACATTGCAGCAAAGATAAAGTGGAATAAAGATTAAAGAAAAGACTGCCTAGCACATACCTAAGCCTATAGATGACGTATACTAGTACAACTAGAAAAAACCGTTAACAGCAAAAAACATAAGGGACCAGTACTTCACACGTGCATGAAACTCAACTTAGATAAACTTTGATCACTTACTGCAATGATTTATTAAAATCATTGGTCTTGTACGTTTGATATGATCCTCGATTTATACCTATGTGACCAGTTTGACCACATACTTATTATTATTGATATTTATTTTGCATTTATAAAGCTTCTACTATATGTGTTCATAGTAAGAAATAACATGGTAGGTAATATGCACCGGTACAGGTACTACAATTTGTAATTGTATATTCATGTAGGCTAGAGTAGGAATATGGACTTAACCATTATAATAACCTGAATAATAAAAACAAAAATATAAATAATCACATAATAATCACAAATATTTTCACCTTGATGCATATATATATATATCATATGTTATATATATATATATTATATATATAATATATATATATATATATATATATATATATATATATATATATATATATATATATATATATTATATATATATATATATATATATATATATATATATATATATATAACTTAAATATGCGAAAATAATCAACAACAAAGAATTATAATATAAGCAGTTTTAATATAAATAAGATGTTAGGTATACACATGTGGGCAACGCACTCCTATTCTGATGTAATACAAACAGAAATACGGAGTATCTTTTGGAAGGGAAGAAACTTGTCAAGTGTCAAATGTGTATTTTACGTTGAGGAATGAAAAAATAGTTAAACAAACACAGAGAGAGAGAGAGAGAGAGAGAGAGAGAGAGAGAGAGAGAGAGAGAGAGAGAGAGAGAGAGAGAGAGAGAGAGAGAGAGAGAGAGAGAGAGGGAGAGAGAGAGAGAGAGAGAGAGAGAGAGAGAGAGAGAGAGAGAGAGATTAATCCATAACACGTATTTCCAGGACCCACAGTCTGATAGGATGCGAGGGTTCTCATGCAGATGAAAAATTAGCACGTCACGTAAAATAATGTAAAATATGTTGTATCTACTGATTAAATTATGTACGTAGATCGTTGGACCTGAGTGGTTTACCCTCATACTAAAATAAAATTAAAAAAACTTATTTTAATCATGCGACTGCTGTTTATTGTTTACTAATTCACTGAAACACAGGCATGGTGTTGTGTGACACGGTTCACATGACGCAATACACGAGCGGTAATAATTACTGACATGATTTTTTGATGTGCCATAACCATTATATATACATCTCCAAATAATAGAACATTTCAGATAAAGAAAATATTTGTGCAAAGATAATCATGGTGTTAATCATCGTCTCTCTCTCTCTCTCCTCTCTCTCTCTTCTCTCTCTCTCTCCTCTCTCTCTTTTCCTCTCTCTCTCTCTCTCTCTCTCTCTCTCTCTCTCTCTCTCTCTCTCTCTCTCTCTCTCTCTCTCTCTCTCTCTCTCTCTCTCTCTCTCTCTCTCTCTCTCTCTCTCTCTCTTCGTGTATATATATATATATATATATATATATATATATATATATATATATATATATATATATATATATATATATATATATATATACACGTGTGTGTGTGTGTGTGTTTGAAGCTCATGTCATTTCCTTTCCAGCCATTTACAACATTACTTAAACATACGCAACTTCACATATTCCTAAATACGAAATTGGCCAATGTTCAACTCCTTACCGTATGTAGACTAAAAGGATTTGGACAAAATAATCAAATTTCAAAAGAATACATAAATGTTTCCCAATGAAAACTTCGGGAACAACGTTTTAAGGGGAGCATCTAATGGAAATTCATATCTCCATTATTTCTTATCCAATCAAGCTGAAATTTCTACAAATAATAGATATTAAAATGTACATTATTTTGCTCAATAGTCTTATATCTCCAAAATCTATGGTTTCCGAGTTAAAAGCCATTTTGTAGGTTTTTCACAGTATATTTAAATCAGATCTTCTCTTCAAAAAATGGACTTACGATATTTTGCTTGACATGGTAGGTAGACAAGACATTATGCTACATCTTAATGCCAGGAATTATAGATAGGATAACATTTTATTGTTAGGGATTTTTTTTTTTAACACTGTTTTTTCGACACTTTTTTCCTAATGATTCTTCAATTAAATAATAGGATTTTCAGTTAGAGCAATAATTATAATCTGACATGCAATTATTTTCCATTTATTCCTCTATTGAACAAAGAAAACAGATCGTATATTGGTTGGTAACTTTTTGAGAAGATCTCATTTAAAGTTAAAGATTTTTGGTTGTGAGAAAAACGGGTTTAAAGTTTTGCTTACCTTTACTTATACACTAAAAAGTTATAAAAAAACATATAATTATGAAACAATGTAGACATTTATCATAGAACATAATTAACAATGTAACATACTCATAAAACGACATTTTCAGTAAATAGTGCATGGGAGTGAGGGATGAATCTATATGACCACTTAGTACGCCCCGGCCTGGTACGAAGAATTTTCCTCCTTGCCCTTCTTCTTCCTGCCAGTCCTGCTTTCTTCGTCGCTATCCTCTGCTCTTTTCTTCATTTTGTTCTTTGGTGTCTGGTGTCTCTTTCTATCTCTTTTCTCTTGGGCAGAGGCGGTGTAGTAGGCAGATGTTGCAAACCTCCACCTTCTTCTTACACTTGCCACATATCATATTGATGAACAGATTGCGCAGCTGTGTACTGTTCAGAAATACATTCAAGGATGGCACCTTCTCTGGAGATGGAGATGAAGATGGGAGAGGTAGTGCTGGACGATGCTTGGAGTGCCAAGATGTGCTTGGACTGGAGCAGTCTTGTGTGGCTTGTGAGGTGCTTGAAGTGCACGCCACGGCAGGCGGGTGCGGTGACCACCTACCCTCCTTTACATTCTGCTGCTTCTATTCTTCTCTTTACCTGTGTCTGTCTTGCTGCTCTGTATATTTCTTGTTTTCTGCGTGCCTTCTTACTTTTCGCCATTGTGAACCTCTGAACTGCAGACAAAAAAGCCTACAGTATGCCTACGTCATGGCGGAGAGGTAACTGATCCGTTCAGTAACTGTTCAAAGATACACACTCTGGTTTCCTTGCCGGACATACATTTTTAATGCAAAAAACCCGATGTTTCTAGCTTTTAGAGGACCCAAATTATAATTACTAATATTGGGGGTTCACAAGGGACCTTTAATTCTGGCCCACAGACCTTTAAATAACGGCAGTAGACATTTAAAGTGGTGCGGACGAGTTGCCCCTGGCGATGTTCTAAGAGAATATGGCAAAAAGTAAGAAACGAATATTTTAAGGTAAATACGCTTAGATGCTCCCCTTAAGTCGTATATATTGTAGTTTCCGAGTAACATTTACGATTAAAACGAATCTACTGTCAAAACAATACTGCAGTAGCTCAAATGTCACCTGTCTATCATACGTACCCTTCATCATCCACAAAATAAATTTAAAGTTGAATTATATCATTTGCAATGTAGTTTACGCAATATAGTGGCGTACATAAATAATGTGATTTTAATGTAAATCTACCACAGGGCACATGGAACGTTCCCACGGCACAATCCGTAGTCTTGCATAATGGCTGTCACCCACGACGTTCACCTAGCCGCCGGCTTTATTCTCCTTTATACGATCCTTTCCACCGTAAATTTGTTTGTTTCTTCTACCTTTGTGTCTAGAATAGGGACGCAGAGTACCAGGTAGGGAGCAAGATGAAAAGAAAAACAACGTTAACTACATAAAAGAAAAGACTTAAGAGCCGCGTCAAAAAATGGTTTGTACAGCGTATATTTGCTGCAAGTTTTATGTAACGGTGCAAGAAACATATGTAAAAAAAACCATTAAAAAACTGCCAAAAGAACAAGGAAGGAGAAGGAATTCAGTTCAGGTTCCCGTTACGACCAATCACTTTATTGATTCATCATACGTCTGTCCTGCTTTTCGGTGATTTATTGAAGCTGAAACAGAGAAGGGCATGAAACAAGGCACGGGAAGTGGCGCTACGGAAGAGTTCATAGCCTGTCCAATTTAATCATAAATTTGTTTGTTTCTTCTACCTTTGTGTCTAGAATAGGGACGCAGAGTACCAGGTAGGGAGCAAGATGAAAATAAAAACAACGTTACTTATCTGTTACGTATCTACTTACTAGTGATGGACCGAATATTCGCATTCGCATTCGCAATTGCGAATATTCGCATGTTTTTTTCAATATTCGCATTCGCATTCGCATTCGCACTCCCACTCGTAGTTGTTTGCGAATATGCGAATATTTTGCCAAAATCAATAAACTTACAAAAAAAGGAAAAAATAACAAGAACATAATATTACACAAGCAAACATAAATAAATTTAAAGTTTAGCCGAGCGTTAGTTACAAGAATGGGGTGAGGAGGCGTAGTGGTAGCCAAGGCCATGGTTCCTTGAACACTAACTCCCTTCCCCACCCTTCAACAGAGCATACAGCCGCTTCTCTCAAGGTCACTGTTACTGAACTCAACTCATTGCCTCGTGCGCTATACTGCAGTAATTCAGCATCTTCTCTTTCACCCACGAGCACAATCAACTTTCTTTGAAAGAGAACAGTGTTGCAGCAACCTACTGCGTTATGACGTCCAGTCACACCAGTGTGGTTTGGAATTATTTCGAGATTATCTCCAGTGATATTTCACAGTGTAAACTTTGCAATAATAATTATTCATGCAAGATATTATCATGTAAGTATTCGTGTAGGAGTGGGTCCTCGTCCCGCAAACTGGCAACATAGAAAATTGAATGGAATTTACATTTCTTTTTATGTCTGAACTCATACAATACATACAAAATATTTCAGTTACCTGTATGATATAACAAATTGTGTATTAAATTAAATGTTATGTAATATTCGCAATTCGCATTCGCATTCGCGAATATCAAAACCAAATATTCGCATTCGCATTCGCATTCGCGAAAACGGAAAATAGACATTCGGTCCATCACTACTACTTACCTACTCTCCTTCATTATCATCTACACAATCACCACGGTCATCACCACCAATGGCCTGATAATGCGGATAATGGCCGCATAAAACACGAGAAACGCACATTCCTAAGATTGCAAAAGACTAACATCAAAATCGAGCTCTCATGACATAGCAAAACGTTCCACACTTCAATCCTCCACAACGGTATTCCTCATAAGTACACAGTGAAACACTGTATGTACTTGACGGACCCTGAGCGGCATGGCGTGGAGGTCGATTGATAGGCGACGCAAAAAGAATATATGTTGAAAAAATAGTTGTGACTTTACAGTACAGCGCCTTTATCCTCTGCTTATGCAGGCACAGAGAAGACACTTTGTTAGGATATTATAAAAACCCAAAACAACTACTATCGATCGATCTCATTTTCCCACTTTCTCACATCCCACTCAAGGCCCTTTCCGTCACTATCACGTCGACCTATCTTCAATTCAACAACGTTCGTCCTTCCATCTATTAGTCAATATATCCACCAAATACGCAATCCATTTGTATTACCATATTTTGACATCTCTTCCCCCATCTACTGCTGCATTCACTCCACAAGTAAACTTTTCGTGCCAATATTGTGTCCTCCATTCGTTCCAGTCTAATCTTATACCTAAGAGTCGCTTTAGTATGTCTCTCCCTAAATGTACTCCATCCCATGTCACCTCTTAAACCTTCAATCGGTCGATACCTAGGTGCATTTAGTGTCATTCTTGCTACTATATTCTGTCCCACTTCCAATTTATCTATTTCACTCTCATTCCATGCAATCACATCCATACCATACTTAATGATTGGGACAGCCACACTCTTCCATACTTCCCTCAACACATCATTCTTGCTTGCCTTCATCCTTGCAGCACTCCCAAGTTCATCAACCTACTGATTTAACTGGCTGATATTTTCATACTTTGCTTTTTCACATCCATTCGAACTCATGCACATCCCTAGGTACTTATATTCACAAGTTTGCTCTAATTCATTCTCTCCCAGTCTCCATATATCGTTTATCTCATCTGCTGATCTATTTACTACCCTTACATTACTTTTCTCACTGCTAAATCTAACTCCAAAGTCTCTCCAAAGGCAAAGTCAAAGAGAAAGAGAGAGAGTTTAATGAATTTATATGTGATTTTTTTCAGGACCTAAAACCTATGCTAAGATTTAAAAAAATATATCACATACTAATACTGGTAATAATCATAACAATATAATAGTCATAATATGATTACAATAATAATAAAACAAATGTAATAATAGGTTCCTTGCACGTAACGTCACATCCCTCGTTGTGCAGACGACGGACGCGGGAGAAACGAGCGTGGAGGACCAACAAACTCCACTAGCCGTCTATGTTTACCCGCTTATACCCCGATTGATTATGTTATATATTTAGTTAACGCTAGTTTATGCATGGTGCTAATTCATTTATCAGAAAACGAAATATATCAATGGAAAGTTAATAAAATTCCGTTTCTATTGATATGCTCCATGTTATAAGTTGTCTCACAAAATTTCAAATGGCGACGAGTTTAAGTGAATATTAATCTTATGCACATTTTTTTAAGTGTCTCAATGGCATTTATTTAGTGTGTTTTACTGTGTTTCATATGAAAATATAAACATAACAATACAAACATTTCCGAAGTTAACAGTATATTAATTATACTGATAAACATAATTTATATTTGGTAGGGAAAAATTACCATACTTGTTGACATCTTCAGCCTCGCCGACCAGCTTGTTGGTCCTCCACCAAAAAAAATTGAGCGCCGACGGGCGGCATTTCGCTAGAACGTGACGTTAGTGCAAGGAACCTATAGTGCTATTGATAATGATAATTATAAAAAACATAGTAGATAACACTAATAATAATGGTGATAACAATGAAAGCATAACAAATACATCGAGGTGACAACAAACAGAAAAAAAAAAGATAAGAGAACAAATCTAAAGAACATTCCCTACATGCATTTTTGTTGTAGCATGAGTGTTCATAAAAATTGAGGTCCCAAACCTAATCGCTACGTGTCAAATTAGTGTATTCTTTACTAAATAGAGACATGGATACACTATATAATGGTGTAACAAGGCAAGCTCAGAACATAATGATGAAAAGAAAAAGAGAAAGAGAAGTCATACTCAATACAGTTCCCTTCATGCGCACATTTTTTTGAAGTTATAAGAGGTAAAAACCCTTAAGCCTTGCCCTTAATGATATTTTAAAAGGAGGGACATGGATCACCTTACTTGATCGTGCATCTCGCTCAGACATAACTGATATGTATGATAATATGTAATGCAAGGAGTTCCTTGTCTCTCTCCATTCGTGCAGTCGCGACCTCTATTTCTTCTACGTACAAGTTTACTCATTAAGTCATAGTACAAGTAGTCACCTCTTCTTGATCTCTCCTCTCTCTTCTCTCTCTCTCTCTCTTCTCTCCTCTCTCTCTCTCTCTCTCTCTCTCTCTCTTCTCTCTCCTCTCTCTTTTCTCTCTCTCTCCTCTCTCTCTCTCTCTTCTCTCTCTCTCTCTTCTCCTCTCTCTCTCTCTCCTCTCTCTCTCTCTCCTCTCTCTTTGACCCCTCTTCGAACACACACACAAACAACAGTAAATTTATTCTGTTTTCACTGTGTTTTCTTCATGGCATTTACAATTACTTTTTTTGCAGTTAAGACATATTCAACCAGTGTTACTTCTGTTTTCCACAAGAAAAATTATCATTAGTTGCTAGAAACGTGCAGTCTCAGACACATTACACCGCATTTACTATCTATAAACAGAAATATCGAATAGTTTGTAAACTTTTCTCCTTTTTCGTTTTCAATTTGTAGTTTTGATATTTCAGTTGCCCGTCGTTGTGTATTCTGCTGTTGGACACGTCAACTTATATTTATTGAAAAGTCACTCTTGGTCCTTCGTTCTCTGATATTTTTCGTATTCTTTGTTGACTTATTATGTTATGTCTGATCAGGGTTGTCCCCCGTTACTGGTAACATGTAACCCAGTACAGCCAGCCGCATGGTCGGATCGTCGGCGACTAAACCGGCTCCCCTACTGCTTCTACCAGTGAGGAGAGTGTGCTGGGCACCCAGATGAACAAAAAATTAGACCATCTTTAAGGGCAGATGAACTCACTATTGAGTCAACGGCCATCCAGCCCCAGCTATGGATGAAATACTACTGGACACCCTGGGGTTAATCCCTACAGGGGGTTCTGTGTCCCTGGCTGCGGTGATCAGTAAGGCCCTGACATAGATTGGTTGGGGAGGGGCTTGCACCCCTCCCTGTAAAAGCATTGTTGAAACACGAGATCCAATTAGTTTTACTTGTTGAAAAATATGTTATTGAAAAGTGGCAAAACTGAAAAACTTATTTTAGATAAACCAACCTGCGTCGCTTGTCTTGTGTGTGTTGTGGTGCAGAATCGCGTCCTTGGCGGTGACGGCGGTGGATATGAACAAGGAAGCTGTGGGAGACGTGAGCCTCTCAAGTTTTAATGCAAAGTTGTTGACGAGAGCATTAGATGAAATGAAAATCTGTCATGTTACAGAAATATCGACGCAAAGGGAGAGAGTTGCTCACCATGATAGATCTATCTCCTGAAGTTACATTTTGCATCGAATAGACTGATGAAATGAACCGCTGCGACGTGTTGGGAATGAATATATTTTAATCAAAAGTACATTCGTAGTTACGTTGCTTTATTAATCAAACATGAAGGTAAATATTTATTAGCCTGCATAGATTTTGCGAGGAAATACTGAATGAAGAGTGACTGACTTGCTCTCCATTGCCAAAATCAGATTCTGAATATTCACCTGAAGTGGCCATGTTTGTACGGATGTCACTTAATTCGACTAATTGCGTTACGTTATGTAAAATTTCAGGCCAGTAAACACACACTGAGAGTAAACTTTATTTATACATATGGGGAGGCGGTAGCGGAGTGGTTAGCGTCTCCGACTGGCGTTCTCGGTGACCCGAATTCGATCCCCGAAGAAAACCAAAACCTTTCTGCACCGTCGAGTGGCCTAAGAACACCCACATGCCCTGCCCATCAACTCTACCTTCGACTGCGAGTGCATCGGAGGACACAGGGGGGCGGCATGAGCTTCTAATCACAGGCGTCACTAAAAAAATCCTGCCTGCGCCACCACGGGCGAGGACCAACCATCACAGCCCTCAAATGAACCTCCAGAGCCTACCATCCGAGCCCTGGGTCACCACTGCCTACAGGCGCTATAGGCACAAATGTAAAAATATATATATATATATATATATGTTGGCAATCATATTAGAGTTTTCTGGGTTTCAATAATGTAGCAGGTTTTGAAGATCAATAGACAAGCAATTATATTAAATGTGAATATTAAGGACAGTAGTCTCAAAACCTCTTTTTCCGAACCTATGCCCTTCTCACCATCGTGTAAAGATAAATATGTAGCGTTTACTGTTTGTTTCTAAACATCCAACAACAACAATAACAACAACAGCAAAATAGAGAAGCGTCTCGAGGTTTGATATTTAGACTGACAAACAACTGCACGGGTAGCTATGTGGCCTTTCACGACAGAAACTTTCTCCTCCCCGGTCTTTGATGAGTAAATAGCTTCAAACTGTGCCCTGCATCATATATACTGTGAGGTCTGGGAACGCGGAGGAACGAGGAATAGGAGGGGAGAGAAGGATAAATAAGGAAATAGAAGAAGAGAATAAGGGAGGAGAGAGAATGACTGATAACGTTAGTGGACGAGAGAGGGGCGAACAATGTTTTGCTGACACAAGTTATCCTTATCAGCCCGCGAGGGGGTGAGCAAGGAGGCCACCTCCAGTTTCGCTGACACAAGGTATTCAGCAGATGAGCGTCCACGAGGAGGAGGAGTAGGAGGAAGGAGTGAGGAGGAGTAGGAGGAGTGAGCGAGGAGGAGTAGGATTAGGGAGTGAGAGGAGAAGAAGGAACGAGAGATGGGAAAAAAGGGAAAGGCAATGCTTATATCGACCTTTCACCCCTGACTTCACACATTAGATGATTGACTGTCGCACTGATATAACCTTTGACCTGTACCCACCACCACAAGCCTGGCCTGCCTCTGAAGGGCCTGAACACAGAGGAGAGACGATCAGAATCTCTATATCCTCCGGTGCGTGCACACACCGGCCTGCGTCGCGGTGATCTCTTACGAGAGTAACGAGACTACGAGACTAATGTATTGTCTTAGTGCAGTGAACGACTTATACCGACGGCGACGCGCGAGTATACGTGTAACGTGTATTCCTACGAGAGTCTCTCCGGGCGGCACACGCGCTCGGGTATGTGGCTGAGTTCCACTCTGCGCGCCCGCCAACACACGCCACGCCCTTAAACGACGCCCCAACGTCCGTTGCTCCGCTTTGCCCCGGGGCAGGTGCAACTCAACTCTACAGTGCCCCGACGTCCTGCCCGAGCACCTGCCCCTGTGGCTTTGCCCCTGTGTTTCCCCTGGGCCCCTGAGATGACGGGGCCACGGCGGGGCGGGTAGGAGGGGGCACCAAGGAGCGCCCCGCCCCGCATTGCCCGCCAGGGGGCGGGTACGTGCAACTCTACGGTGCCACGACGTCCTGCAACACTACCTGCCCCTATGACTTTTCTCCTGGGCCCCCAGGGATCTCGGGGCCGCGGCGGAGCGACCTAGGAGCTTTGCCCCAGGGGGCAGGTACGTGCAACTCTACGGTGTCACAACGTCCTGCAACACTACCTGCCCCTGTGGCTTCTCTCCTGAGCCCCCGGGGAGCACGGGGCATTGGGCGAGACAAAAGCAGCGGGCTAGGGGCGGAGGTGAAACTCTACGCTGCTACGACGCCCTACTGGACACCTGCCCCTGTGGCTTCCCCTGGGTTCCCCCTCGGACCCCGGGGCATGGCGAGACACACGCAGCAGGGTTTGAGGACCCCTTGAGTACCACAGGTCCTCCAGGAGGCTACGCAGCAGATGGTGACGTTTTTGTTTGTTTGTTTAGAGGATATACAATTCCTCAGAGCCATAGTGATCTACCGCTGCAGGTTAGTGTTGGCCGAAGCCACCACCCCGGGAGGGGGGTCACAAACCCCCGGCTAACACCCGGTACCCATTCACTGCTGGGTGGACAGGGGCTCGGGTTTTAAGAAAGACCACCCATCTGTCTTCGCTCCGCCCGGGGATCGAACCCGGGACTTCTCGGTTGTGAGCCGAGCGTGCTAACCACTACACCATGGAGTACCCGCTCCGTACGTATTAATTATTATACAGTGCATGACAGGGCGGTGTAAGTCAGAGACCTCGGGGGGGACAGGGAGGGTCGTCCCCCCGGGAATGCCGGGGCGTTTACCAGCCTGGGGAGGCAAGCTCCCCGTATCTCCAACGCGAGGGGGCACTGCCCCGGTTAATGTGCAAAGTAAGTACCTTGGTACCTGGAGATATGCCCAACCTGGCACCCTACAGGTAGGGGTGCCGGGGATTACATGTCATGCCACGTCAGTGACCGATTGGATAGAACCGTAGCGGGTGGGGGGACCGCTAACAGGAGCACCACCCCCCGTTGAGCACCCGCTCCCCCAGAGTCGGGGCTTAACATGTACCATGGCCAGCCTCTGCTATTAACACTCACAACTTCTGATTATTATCAAGTGTCGCGGTGGCTTAGATCCAGCTCTGCAAATCGGAACTTTTAATACGTCCCAAATATGGTTAGTGGACACAGTGACAAATTACACAATTTGTGTGGAGATAGATAGTATAGTTTTAAGGCGCCGCAGCTGCGGGGTTATTGACGCCTGCTTACATAAGATACCTACTGTAAAAGTAATATTAAAAAACAAATTTTAAGATATAATCAAAATATATAAAATAACAAAATATATAATAGAACAATTGTGCATTAAAAGTAATAATAAAAGAATATTAAAAACATCGTAACTTGTTGAGAAGGCCAACCCTCTCAATAAAGGTATGGACCTCATGTCCCGGGGAGAAACACCACTCTTCCAATGCCAGGGAGATACGATAGGCACCGTCCACCCCCCGACACCGGGACAAGAATTGCTTACGTAGGTCCCCAAGACTAGGACACTTGACCAGCAAGTGCCGCACAGTTAAGGGGACCAAGCAATCATCACATTAAGGAGGGTGGCCCCTCTCCATGAGGAATCCATGAGTATATAAAGTGTGACCAATACGCAATCGTGCCAAGGCAGTCTCCCATCTCCGGGAGAGACCGCAGTAGCTCCAGTCCTCGATACTTTGGCGGATGGTGCGTAGTTTATTTTGCCCTATATTATTCCATCGTTCCTGCCAACTGGTGTGAGCTGATCTATGGATTGCCGAGCGTAGGTCTGTAGCTGGCACTGCAAAATATGATAGAGCTGGTCTTATAGCTGCAGTTTTTGCCAAGGCATCAGCTTCCTCATTACTGGCAACACCCACATGTGCCGCAACCCAACAAAATCTGACCGTCCGGCCTCGCCTCTTGATCAGATAAAGCCATTCCAGGATGGCATTGACCAGCGGATGGGGAGAGTTAAAATTACATAGTGATTGAAGAGCACTACAAGAATCACTAAAAATCGTAAAAAAAGACATCCGGAAGGGTAAAAATAACCGCGAGAACATATAAACTAGCACTTATTTCAGCTGTAAAAACAGATTAAACACTTGGAAGGCTGACGCCTTTTAAAAGGGGATACAAAGAAAAAATTGTTATAACCATCAAAAACACATTAATTATGGTGAAAGGTTTATAAAAAAATGGAGTCAGCTGCTTTTAAAGACTTTAAAAGGGGGAAAAGTTTTCAGAAAAATTCTGGGAAAGTGCCATGGCCTTTGAAAATACTCGTAGGTTTGCCAGGTAAAGAAAAGTGGTCTTCGTTACATAGTTTTCAAAACAAGGGGCTGGAAAAGGTTTGTTAGGAAATTTGGATCTAACAAAAAGAGGGAAGGAAGTATGATCCCCTGGAAGCTTTAAAACTTAAGAGGGAAAATCGTGGAAGATTTTAATGGGAGGAAGACACCAATAGACTGGGATGGGAGATGACCTGAATGCCCGGTTGCCAGACGGACACCAGTATGGTGTGCAGAATCCAACATCCGCAGCGAGTGGGTGTGGCAGAGGAATACACTTCACATCCATATTCAAGCTTCGAAAGGATAAGTGAGCGATGGAGATATAGGAGTGTAGCGCGATCAGCTCCCTAGCTGGTGTGCGAGAGGACTTTCAGTAGATCCATGGTTAACATGGAGGTTCCTTGCTACTTCAGTCTGGCCATTGTGACAGTCAGCGACACAATTTTTTCATGTCCATTGATGGCCACAGCGAACAGAGCTACACTCAAGACGCTGCCTTGGGGGATGCCACCTGGGAGCAGGTGTTCAGAAGACATTATATTGCCAACTCGAACTCAAAGGAACCCGGTTGGTTAGGAAACTCTGAGGAATACAGGCAAACGACCTCTTAGACCAATCTCATACAGAGACTGCAATATACCGTGTCTCCAAGCTGTGTCATAAGCCTTCTCAAGGTCGAAAAATATGGTCACATGGTGTTGTCGAGAGGCAAATGCCCCGCATATGGATGACTCCAAGGAAATAAGCGCTTCCGTAGTGGAGTGATGCTTACGGAATCCACACTGAGAACGGGAGAAAAAGTTTTCCCGTTCCAAAAACCATATAAGTCGACTATTTACCATTTTTTCGAACAGCTTACTCACACATGAAGTTAGGGTTATGGGGCGGAAATTCGTCGGTAGTGAGTGGTCCTTCCCAGGCTTAGGATCGGGATCACCACCGCCACACTCCAGCTACTTGGGAAGGTTCCTTTAATCCATATTCTATTATAGATGCTCAACAAGAAATCTAGAGCCTCATCTCTTCGATGATATATCATATGGTATATCATCTTGGCCTGGGGAAGTGTCAGCGCAAACCTTCATGGCTTGACATAGCTCACGAGGTGTAAAAAGAACATTGTAAGATTCCCCGCCTGATGAAAAATCTATGCCTCTCTGTTCTTGTCGCAGTCTGTCCCTAGCACTTGGAGACGCAAGGTTTGTCTGCGCCACTGACACAAAATGGGAAGCAAATTCCTCTGCTATAGGCAAGGGATCTGCCATAAGGTCTCCATTAATCGATAGAACTGGAGGGGAGGGTGGGATAAACTTCCCCTTAATTTTCCTCACTCTTTGCCAAACCTTGGACACCGGGGTAGATGCACAGATCGAACTTATATAAGCCCTCCAAGAGGAGTGACGAGCCTCCTTCATTAACCGACGGTATCGAGCTCTTGACTGTGGAAGGTTATTTTTAGTTCTTCTGAAGTTGGCCGCGATATGTATTGCGCCTCAGCACGGCGGGAGTGTCTCCTCGCTGCCGTACAGTCCTGATTCCAAAACGGAATAGGCCGGCGGGGGAAAGAGCCAGAAGTGCGGGGGATGCTCAGCGAGGCTGCAAAATGGATTCGAGACACAAAGTAATCTACGGCCTCATCTATTGTTTGAAAGTTATCGATATGTTGTTTCAAAACACAAGCCTTTTGAAAGCCCCCCCAGTTTGCACGAGAGAGGCACCATTTTGGGAGACATCTGGAAGGGGGCGATGACACTGCTCTTAGGAGTATGGGATAATGGTCACTCCCTTGAAGAGAATCGGCCACCTCCCATGAGAAGTCGAGGGCGACCTGTGGACTGCAGAGTGATAGGTCAATAGCAGTCAATGTTCCCGTCTGCGAATGGAAATGATGGAAATGTGTAGGTTCTCCTGTGTTTAATATATTTAGGTTGTTGCCATCGATAAGAGTTATGAGAGAATCACTGCGACGATTTCTGGTGGAATCTCCCCACAGAAAATGCCGCCCATTCATGTTTCCGAGGAAAAAAAATGGACGGGGAAGCTGGCGGATAAGATCCTCAAGATCTTGGAGAGGTATGTCGTCATTTGGAGGTAGATATATTGAGCAGACAGTGTAGGTCTTGTGCAGATGGATACGTCCTGCTACAGCCTGCAAGGGTGATTGCAGCAGGATGACAGAGAAGGGGACATCCCGACGATGGTAAAGGGCACAACCACCACTAAAGCCACCACCTGCTGGAGGTGGTGTGTGTACATGGATAAAACCTGTCGGGCAGAGACACCTTCCCTGCCTTACCATTGTCTCTTGTAAACAGATAACAACTGGATCCAACTCGTTGATGAGAAGGACCAGTTCTTCCCAGTTTGCACGTAATCCCCGAATATTCCATTGGAGGATTGAAGACATTATTTTTTGTGTGATGATAGAAGCCTTACGGCTTGTAGACGCTGCGGTATTTGAAAGTCCAGCATTTTTTTTTTCTTTATTGTAGAAGATGGTAAACTAGTTTTCCTTACTTTTCCAGATGTTGATTGGCGTTTGTGTATATCTGGTGGTGTAATTGGGATCCTCACACGAGGTCCCGCAGCTGTAGTAGATACCGTATGTCCCACCAAGGATGCTGAGTTACTGTCAGAAGCTTTACTAGTTTTACTAATAGCTCCCGTCGAGGCTCTTGAAAATTGCTTATTAGCATGGCTATCAACTACTTGTGTGTCCATATGTTGTGACTCACCGTCGCCATCAGCGTGATGTGTAGTTGTGTCGCTAGCCGCTTTAGTGGTGGTAACAGCGGCATTGATATTGGGAGTCATGACAGTACATGGTGGGAGATTTTAATCTTAGGAATATAGACTGGGATTTAATCATAGGTGACAGCGACGCAGATGAATTGTTAAATATAATCCAGGATAACTTCCTAAGTCAAGCAATCAAGGAGCCTACTAGAGGAGATAATATTCTAGATCTATTGCTGACAAATAGAGACAATTTAGTTACAGATGTGGAGGTCGGTGGAAAGTTAGATAATAGCGACCATTATGAGATCAGATTTAGCTCAGATTAAAAGATTTTAGATTAGATTAAAATGGGAAGTTGGAAAATTAAATGGCAATAAACAAAGAATACCTAATTTCAGAAAGGCCAATTATGCAGGATTAAGAAGACACCTGGAGGTAATTAGAGCGGTTAGACATGGAAGTGAGGTCGGGGCTGAGGAGGATTATACCTTATTTGTATGGAATATAATTGACGGACAGAAAAAAATATTCTTTATAGGGAAATAAGATCTAGAAAGAGTGATCCAAAATGGATGACCACTTATTTAAAACACAACATTGGAGTAAAAAGAAACATGTATTCAAGGCAGGATTGGTGAGCAAAGAACAGTATAACGTGATGGCGAGGACAGTGAAGAAATTAACTCGAGTAGCTAAGAACAATTATGAGATTAAAGTAGCAGGACAGGCGAAAAGTGACCCAAAGGGGTTCTATCAGGTATATAAAACCAAGACAAGGGAATTAATCGGGCCGTTAAGGTCAGGACAGGGTGAGGTCTTAAATACGGATGAGGATATGTGTAAAAGTCTAGATGATTATTTCTTAAATGTTTTTCTGAGGAGGATACACAGACGATACCTGATAGTGAACAGATGTTCAAAGAAGCGATGAGGAGAACTCAAAGATATTGTGATAACTAGGGAAATAGTGGAAGAGGGTATAGATAAAATTAAGAATTTTAAATCGCCAGGACCAGATGAAGTGTATCCCAGGGTATTAAAGGAATGCAAGGAGGTTGTTAGTGAGTCGTTAGTGCACATTTTTAGGAAATCGGTTGAGATAGGCGATGTGCCATTATTGTGGAGGAAAGGAAATGTTGTTCCCATATTTAAGAAGGGAGACAGAGGACTAAAGTCAATTTATAGACCCGTAAGTCTAACGTCAGTGGTAGGTAAATTATTGGAATATATTTTTGCAAAAAACATTAGAGAGCACTTAGATAAACATAGTTTGATCAATGATTCACAACATGGATTCATCAAGGGTAGGTCATGTCTCACCAATTTATTGAGTTTTTATAGGAAAGTTTATGAGACGGCAGATAATGATAAGGATTATGATATAATATATCTGGACAATTTATTTGGCATTTGGTAAGGCATTTGACAAAGTACCACAAGAGAGACTCTTAAATAAGGTCAAGGCTCATGGAATAGATGGGAAGATTCTTTGTTGGATCAGAGCTTGGCTAAGTAATAGGTAACAAAGGGTTACAATTAATGGTTCTAAATCTGAATAGGGACTGGTGACAAGTGGAGTTTCACAAGGGTCTGTTTTGGGTCCGATAATTTTTGATTTACATCAACGACTTGGATAGTGGGATTAGCAGTGATATCAGCAAGTTTGCTGATGATACTAAGGTAGGTAGGACTATTGGATCACAGTCTGATGTAAACATATTGCAGAGAGACTTAGATAAACTTAATGAGTGGGCAGTCAGGTGGCAAATGGAATTTAATATTGATAAGTGCAGCGTTATGAATGTTGGTAGAAAAAACCCTGGTAATAGATACACCATACGCAATGTATCGCTGAAAAGATCAGAAGGTGAAAAAGATCTTGGAGTGAGGGTGAGCCCAGACCCCCGACCTAGGAAACAATGTATTGAGGCTAGAAATAGAGCTAATAGAGTGTTAGGGAATTCATTACCAGAAATGTTAAAAGTAGAAGTGCGGAAGTTATTCTAAAGCTTTATCTGGCTCTAGTCAGGCCTCACCTAGACTATGCGGTTCAGTTTTGGTCTCCATATTACAGGATGGATATAGCCTTGTTAGAAACAGTGCAGAGAAGGATGACCAAAATTATACAAGGGATGTGTAACTTTAGTTATGAGAAGAGATTGAAGTTATTAAAGTTACACTCACTCGAGAGACGCAGAGTAAGGGGCGATCTGATAGAAGTTTTTAAGTGGATAAAGGGATTTAATAAAAGAGGTAGGAAAAGTTCTTACGGCTTTTAAACAGGGTAGAACAAGAAGTAATGGATTCAAGCTGGAAGGGCGTAGATTTAGAAAGGAAATAGGGAAAAACTGGTTCACAAATAGGGTGGTGAATGAATGGAATGGACTCAGTACACAGGTAGTTAGTGCGGAGTCATTAGGGAGCTTTAAAGAGGGGCTGGATAGGTTCATGGATGGGGATGAAAGATGGATGTAGGTAGTGTTAGGTAACAGGAACTACCACATGTAGGCCTCGCGGCCTCTTGTAGCTTCCTTATTTTCTTATGTTCTTATGTACTCTCACAACTATCACTAGTTGTAGCTTTACTCAATTACATCCCCTCCTGCTCACCATTAGAGATTTTAGCCGGAGGGCCCACTGACTCTAAGGACTCAGTAGAACTGCGAGTTCGCTTCTGAGATTCCTTAGTAGGATGGGTTTTTTCGGATTCTCTTAAAGGAGGAGTCACTGTTTTATTTTTCGTGTGCAACATGCACTACATGAGAGGTGGATGGAGGCTCATTATGAGAGGAATCAGCAGACTCCACAGAATCGCAGGTCAATAGCGAGAACTTAAAATTATTCACTTGGATGGATTGAGTAGATTGAGGATAATGTGGTGGAGGAACACTGGCAGGCTGCTTAGGAGTCTTAGTTGATGCAGCTGCCATCGCGGATGCGTAGGTCCTCTTCCTCCCCCGCCTGTTGTCTGCGAGAAAGTTCTCTTCTGGCGCTCCCAAGACTGATAAATTGGGAGTTGACCAAATGTAGGATGGATGTCTTCTTCTAATTTGTAAGTCCCACACTGTCGAGAACTCGGTGGGTGAGCATCACGGCAGTGGAAGCAGTGGGGGGTTGACTTACAATCAGCTGTGTCATGGGAATCCAACGCCGAGCATCGACCACAGCGAGGAGGGGATCTACAGAATTTCTTGCCGTGTCCAAAGCTGTAGCACGCATAGCACTGCATAGGGCGGTCGTTAAAGGCTTTTATCCTTAGAGACTGGGGACCGATCCTGATGTAATCGGGGAGACTTGATCCGTAGAAAGTGAAAACGATCATGTTTTTGCTCCCTCTGACCTTTGAGATCTTCTGAACCGTATGCGGGCACATGTTTAGTATTTCTTCCTCCGAGAATTCATATAGGTGGTAGTTGTAGACTACGCCATTGCTGTAATTAAACTTTGGATGAGGTTTGATGGAGTCAAAAATGCTGTCAGAGGTGATGGACATGTGAAGGAGCATCCGAGCCTGAGTAAGGTTCTTGGCTCGGATCAAAACTCCTCTGCCATACTTTTTCAGGTGACCTTCCGGGATCTTTCCAATTTCTTTTTCCAGATAACGCGCCGCAAGGTACCAATAAGGGGTAGGGCTTTGGCGAACCGTTTGTGTAGAGGCTGTAGTGTCCTGGAAGGTGTTAGGAACGTGGTCCTCAGGGCCTTCTGCAACATTAACAGAGCGAAGAAGTTCGGCTCTGTAATGCTTTTCAGCAATCTCCAATTTTGTGGCTTCCTCAAGGGCAGATGTTGCGCCGTCTTCTATAGCAAAAGTGATGTAGCACCTATTTGTGTGGTCATCGCCATCGTCGTAGACAATACGGATGCGGCGAACCACACTATATGCCATGAACATATCATTTATTGCTCTGTAGGACAAGGCCTGGGACACGTTGGACAGAAGCAAGGTGTCCAACGTAGAAGTGCCCATAGGGCCAGGCACGGGTCCTACTAAATACCGTCAACACACCGTCAACTCACCGTCAACTAACGGTACCGTCAACACGCCGTCAACACCTCCAATATACATTTTAAATCGACAAAAGAGGCATAGAACTGTAAAATATGGGCTAAAAGAGAATATACATTGGTTTGAGGTCACATTTCTTTTATGAAAATTGGGTTTATTTCACGCGAAAATTTGTATCTCTAAGCAGCATAGCCGTTGGCCGCCATCTTGCCGTCTCACGTAGCTTGGACTGTACCATTCATGTATGGGTGTGCAGGTAATGCAATTATCATGCCAACAGAGGGCGCCTTGCTGCAGCTGATGGCTGGGTGGTGATGGTGCACATGGATCATAAAACTGTGAGTTGTGTTATTTCAAATTTATTTTAAGTAATAAGTCATGCATTTTATTGAAAGGTACAACTTGTCAAAGGCCTATTTGAGTAGGAAAGAATGTAGTATCCAGACAGCACTTCAGCGGTGTTGTGCAGATCCTCGCCATCACGTTATACTGTTCTTTGCTTACCTGTCCTGCCTTTGAATCTTAAATACATGTTTCTTTTTACTCCAATGTTGTGTTTTAAGCTAGTGGTCATCCATTTGGGGTCACTCTTTCTTGACCTTATTTCCCTATAAGGAATATTATTTTTCTGTCCGTCAATTAGATTCCTTAGAAATAAGGTATAATCCCCCCCGCTCCGACCTCACTTTCAGCTTTAACCGCGCTGGCCTTGAAACATTCCTTTATCCTACTCTCGCTAATCTCCACCAGGTGTCTTCCTAATCCTTCATAATTGGCCTTTCCAGCTGTCAACGCAATGTCCTTGACCACCTTACCATGTGAAAATTTCTTCCCCTCCATCCCACACCTCTTATTAATCAACTCCAGGTGTCTTCTTAATCCTGCATAATTGGCCTTTCTGAAATTAGGTATTTTTTGCTTATTGACACTTAATTTTTCAACTTCCCATTTTAAGCTAAATCTGATTTCATAATGGTCGCTATTATCTAACTTTCCACCGACCTCCACATCTGTAACTAAATCTTCTCTGTTTGTCAGTAATAAATCTAGAATATTATCTCCTCTAGTAAGCTCCTTGATTGCTTGACTTAGGAAGTTATCCTGGATTATATTTAACAATTCCTCTGCGTCGTTGTCTCTTATAGTTAAATCCTAGTCTATATTCCTAAGATTAAAATCTCCCACCACGCATAGTTGATTATATCTACAAGCCTTGTTTATTTCTTACCATATAGGAGCTGAATCCTCTTTACATAAGTTTGGATGCCTATACACTACACCCAAATCCATTTTCTCAGTTCCCTCCATAACCTCTACCCATATAGACTCTATGCTGTCATCTGTTTTTATAATATTATTAACACAACACTGTAATGTATCTCTTGCATAAAGCGCAACTCCTCCACCTCGCCTGCCTACTCTGTCCTTGTGAAATAGCTTATACCCAGCTATCTCGACCTCCGGGTCAAATACCTTTCCTGACATATCTAACCATGTTTCTGTTAATGCTATTATATCAAAATCCTCTACACTATTTATTCCTCTCAGGATATCTATCTTGTTTAAAATACTCCTACAGTTTGTATAGTAAACCTTCAAGCAACTCCTCTTCTTTTGGTCCATTTTCCCTTTATCTTTAACTAAACCCATCCTCTCTCTCTTCTTACGAAACACTTTAGTTTTCTGCTTTCTGAAACTCCTCCTAGTGTCGCAAGTTTCCTTTACCCCTACCCCAGTGTCTAGTCCAGTGGAAGGGTCTCACCGGGCCTAGAATCGTCCTAAGAAAGGAGAGAAAGGGGGAGGAAGTATAAAGGCGACATCACCGGCAGGCTCCACGTCCCAGTGACGAAGGGGGAGCGCTTGGTCCACGAGGCCGACGGCCACCGAACCCAACAATGGCAGGCAGGCCGCCAAAGTAGTAGTCCATGGGCCGGACCCCCCCAAACAATTTTTGGTACCATCCGAGGTGGCAAGGCCTAGTGAAGTTTTTTTTATATTCCCCCATGTCTATAGGATATTTTTTTATATGATAGCCCTTGCTAAGTGGTAGCTTAATGCTAGTAATTGCGACTTTTATAGCCGCACCCAACGGCACTCAACTACGGACATCCGCAACTGTGAAAGTGATATTACTATAGGTTAACCTTCTGAAAATTTTCAAAATCGAAGTTCATTCAATTACAGTTTTATTTGCTAATATACACACAATAACATAATACGCTGGCATCAGGTTAAATGACATAAAAGTTAAAACACTAATACTTATGAACAGAAATGTGTCGCTAAATATGCAATGAAGTCTGAATGTGTACTTCTATGCGACTTCTTGTGAACACAACAAGGACTAATATTCTTGAAACTATTGTATTAATAATTTGTTGAGTCATATGGAACCTTTAGACATGCATAGAAGCGCCAGAAACATATGTATCTGTTGTACCGTTTACTCATCCTCTGAATCCTCAGAATCCGGTTCAAGGTCGGTTCCTGCTGCTGCACGCCCTTGGTTGGTGCAGGTTTGGAGCTTGCACATATCAGTGCATGTGAGGCCATTGACCAGGCATGCACAGTCAGGCAGCTTGCAAACCCGTGAACACTTGCAAGCCAGTAGCTCCAACACCACCTCTGGTGGACTCAGGAGACGCTGAACTCTTGGGGTTACACTGTCAATGCTGTCAGGGTCGTCGGACCCTGTGAGCAGGGTGCGCAAGAAGCACAAAAGTGATTCTAGAACGATATCAGGTTTGACACTCTCTATCTCTGGTGGACAGGATTGGTCCTGTCCATTTGTCCATCAAATCTTTGGCTTTGTTCTTGATGTCAGCCCTGAGTTGCTTGGCAACCTTTGTTTGGAGTTCCTGGTCATCACCTCTGGACAGGGTCTTCAACTGTTTCTTTAGAGATTGGTTTTCCCTGACAAGTTCCTGCACAGTTATCCTGTCTGGATAGATGAGAAGTTTGCCATTATGATCTTGGATGATGTGAAGAAATCCACCAAACTCCTTCTCAATCTTTTGCCGCAGGTGCTTTTTGGTGGAGTCCTGCACTTGGTCCACACCAAAGCTCTTCATGGATGCCATAAGTCTAGAGGTAACATCAGTCATCACCAGGACCTTTGGGGTACCGAAAAGCTCTATTCTGATGTAATGAAAGAGCTCACTGCATAACTGACTAACAGCCGCCTCATATATATCTTCATCTTCTTTGTCATCGGCACTGACAGCACCCTTCTACTGTGAAGTTTCGCCCCGTGTGTAGAATCTATCGCAGGACCTGTGGTAGTGTGCTGCAGCGGCCACAATATATCTGCTTACAATGCCAAGTATTCTGCTGTCCAGTTTCTTTGTGGCGGCATTTCTGATCTTAGCATCAGCTCTCAGTTCTCTGCACTTCACCAACACGTCTCGAGTCTTCTGTCGTTTGGTGTACTTGTTTGTTTTCTGGCAAAATATGCACTCTGCTTTATATGTTCTTGAGGTGCTAGGGATTGCACGACCAGCCCTTGTAGGGTTGCTATCCTCAGGACAGCCATTGGTAGTCTTCTCTTTTTGAGCAAGGATGCCATCTAGTGCTTTCTTCATCGTGAAGATGCTGCGACATTTTCTGTGGTAATTGAGAGCAGGGATCTCTCCTTCGGGAGTGTCTTCACCCAACTCCCAATGAGCCCAATATGGGCTCATGACGCCGTATTTGAGCTGCCCGGAGGAGAGTTTTCTAGGAGTCGACTGATATTGGTGAAATTAGGTTTTTATTGTCATCGGAACAATGAATGATGCACTCTAGCCGCGGGCGCTTTGGAGTCGGATCAGTACAAGGGTGCTCAGTGTCCGCCATCATTCAGCTCGTCCATCTGCAACAGACAAGAACATGGATTAGAATTTTTTTTTTTCCAGTTCTTTCAACGTAAATACTCTGGTAATATATAAGGCTTAAGACGTAAATGATTTCAAGATATGGATTTCTGTGAATATACAGTTTTTGTGTTTTAGCCTCCTAGACGTCAATATATAACATTTGAAGAATAATAAGATTAATATTTAAAAGATGAATCATCTTCCTACAATCTCATTTCTATGATATTTTATCGAGAAATGATTTGTTTTAAAGTTATTGAACGAAATATGGCTGGAAAACTCAATTTTTTCAATTTTGATGAAAACATGCCTTCAACTTTCGGCTTCATTTGCGCAAAAACTATGACATATATAGCAAAAATGGATGGAGACAAACCTGTGCAGAATTTAATTTACCAAATCCTTAGTTAATATACCCTTTATGCCTACGATGCACCGTTCATAAATAAAAACGGAAAATATGAAAAAACCCTATGAAAGTGGGTTTTTCACAAAAAATATACCGTACAGCTACCAACGTGGAAAGGCTATCATACATTATTTTACTTCTATTGATGCAACAAACAAAATGGCACAAGTATAGTTTTGCCACCTTGGGTGGTACCGATATTTGGTCCGGCCCATGGACTATAGGTGGCACCGTCGACCACGCTTCAAGCCCCGCCACCACGACAAGGTGACTCCCCACAGCGGGGATTTATGTGGAGAGATAGGAAGCTTCGAGTAAGAGTTTCAATCTTTGTTTGTTCGAATTTCTCTTTTCCTTCAATTGTCAATGTGGTTGAGTTTCTTTAGCATATCGCTACGTGCTCAGTAATTCCTCTAACTTTTGACCATGGTACTACGTACACCCTGAATATTCGCCATGAACAAATTGGATGACTTGTGAAAAATGCATATATATCTTTAAATTATTATATTTTTGTGTTTTCTTAACATCTGTGCCTATAGCGCCTTCAGGCAGTGACCTCCAGGGCTCGGATGGTACGCCCTGGAGGTTCATTTGAGGGCTGTGATGGTTGGCCCTCGCCCGTGGTGGCGCAGGCAGGATTTTTATAGTGACGCCTGTGATTAGAAGGTCATGCCGCCCCCCTGTGTCCTCCGATGCACTCGCAATCGAAGATAGAGTTAATGGGAAGCATGTGGGTGTTCTTTGGCCACTCGACGGTGCATACAGATTTTAAGTGGATTTTGGTTCTCATCGGAGATCGAACTCGGGTCACCGTGAACACCACTCGGAGACGGCAACTACTCTGCTACCGCCTCCACAAACAACAATAATACTCCGACATCAGGTAGTAAAATACCTCACTCTAGGATTTATCAGGGAGGGGAAAAAAAGTCTCCACCACAATCGCTTTATTGGACAATCCTAAAAGTGATATTTTTAGTACAAGTTTCCATGACGTGGCCGAGCATCCCACAGGCCGCCGTGTATGAAGTCCTCGTGATCATCACGGTCTGGCATTCAAATGACGGATTAAACGACCCTTTTAATTTCTAGGAATTCCGACCCTCGTTGAACAGGCCACAGTAGTAGATTTCAAGGCTTAAGAAACGATAGAGTAAGGAGTTTATCAGGAGGTTTACCGCCCAGACCTAGCTAGCATTGGGGATGCAGGGAACGAGTGCGCTGTTTAGGTGCAGGTTGGGTGCATTCTGGCGTTGGATTTGACTGTAACCTATAGCAATGGCTGACAAAAGCATGAGCTAGATGAGCAGCTGTGGGCCAAGAGGGAGAAGCTGCAGCCTGTTTGTGTGGTGACGCTGGCCAATCGTAATGGGAATGACGGAAACTGAGCAGCGATAGGGAGTGCAGCCGGTCAATGCGTAAAATAAATAATGGTGGTGGTAATGGTTTAGAGGTAGGAAAAGAAATGAAACTACATTGATCATAATAATAATAGCTATAACATAAATAATAAATACTTATGATAATGATAATAATGATTATAATAATAGATGATAGTAATGGTAATAATTATAATTATGATGATAATAAGAAATGCTTCGTGATGTTGGTGTCAAAACAGCATCCACTTATCATTCTACAAGACTGAAAGGGAAACTGCAACAGAGGTTTGGTAAGAGAGTCTCAGTAATTGACCAGACATCAGGATCGGGCTTCATCTGTTCATCATCCATCCCACTGGGTGATGCCCTTGAGAAATTAAGAATTTTGGAAGCACAGTCGTCTGTAGATGAAAAGCAGCAAACCATGCAGCAAGTTTATTGAGAAAGGATATAAAAACTTACAAGAAAGAACAGATGCACTACCAATCACAAGAAGTATCATTTGAAGCTGCAGAAAAGGTTGTCCCACGGTCTGTCTTCAATTTTGTTGTCACACTTCTCTCTGACAAAGGAAAACTGCAGCAGTTTGATGACCTACAGGACCTGGCAACGGTTAATCCAACAATTAAGCAAAAGTCACTAGTACTGTCTCAGCAAATCTTGCACCATGTAGCTGGAATACCAACACCACTAGACTGAAATTGACAGTTAATGTACATGATGTATTCCATGTGACAGTATTATAATTATTCTGCCATTATTTTAATGAGATTTATTAAGTGTTGTACAAACATTAATTTTGTTGCTTTTCTCATAAGCATAACTGTTACAGATAATCATTATATCGAAATGTAATGTTTACTTCAGATGTTTATTTGACTACGTAAAATAGAATAAAAATGTTTGATTTCTAATTATATGGTTATTTGTCAAGACCTAAGTAACTAAATACCAAATATGCCAATAATTTACATTAGTTTGTAGTTAAAACATAATTGAGAGCAATCTTTTGCATTGAAAACGTGAGTAGATAAAGTGTATAGGGACAAAAGCTACGATTATCGAACCTATGGGGTTATATTAGTTTTTGACCTCCCAAAATTTTCCAGCAGCTTTTTCCCGGGGTTGGCCCTCTAAAACATGTTCATAGACACCTGTAGATGTGATTTGCATAAGCCAACCTTTGACAGCACACCGGGACGAATTTTGGAAAAAATCGGGTGAGGCTCCCTGGGTAAATTTGCTCATAATTGTTGTTATATGTAGTTATTATTATCATCAATAATTATTACCATTACTATCATCTATTATTATAATCATTATTATCATTATCATAAGTATTTATTATTTATGTTATAGCTATTATTATTATGATCAATGTAGTTTCATTTTTTTTTCTACCTCTAAACCATTACCACCACCATTATTTATTTTACGCATTGACCGGCTGCACTCCCTATCGCTGCTCAGTTTCCGTCATTCCCATTACGATTGGCCAGCGTCACCACACAAACAGGCTGCAGCTTCTCCCTCTTGGCCCACAGCTGCTCATCTAGCTCAGCTCTTGTCAGCCATTGCTATAGGTTACAGTCAAATCCAACGCCAGAATGCACCCAACCTGCACCTAAACAGCGCACTCGTTCCCTGCATCCCCAATGCTAGCTAGGTCTGGGCGGTAAACCTCCTGATAAACTCTTTACTCTATCGTTTCTTAAGCCTTGAAATCTACTACTGTGGCCTGTTCAACGAGGGTCGGAATTCCTAGAAATTAAAAGGGTCGTTTAATCCGTCATTTGAATAGCCAGACCGTGATGATCACGAGGACTTCATGCACGGCGGCCTGTGGGATGCTCGCCCACGTCATGGAAACTTGTACTAAAAATATCACTTTTAGGATTGTCCAATAAAGCGATTGTGGTGGAGACTTTTTTTCCCCTCCCTGATAAATCCTAGAGTGAGGTATTTTACTACCTGATGTCGGAGTATTATTGTTGTTTGTGGAGGCGGTAGCAGAGTAGTTGCCGTCTCCGAGTGGTGTTCACGGTGACCCGAGTTCGATCTCCGATGAGAACCAAAATCCACTTAAAATCTGTATGCACCGTCGAGTCTGTCGAGAGTTGCTTGGTATGGGAAGGGAGCCTGCATGGGGACTCGCGCTTGGTGACCCCCGGGAGTGGCGTCGTAATGTGGGCGAGGCGGCGCGCCCCCCGGCCTATGCCCCCAATGATTGATTGATTGATAGCAATACCTGCCTCGCGCCGTGAAACCTTATCATTATCAATATTGTAATTACTACTTTACATAATAATAATAATTACAATAATAATGAAAATAATGGTAAATTGGTAATAGTAGTAATAATGATGGTAACAGTAATATATAATATTAACAATAATAATAGTAATAAGAACGTTAATGTTAATGATAATAATACAAAAATAATAATAACAAGTCATAAATATTATATATTGAAATTTGTATTATTTTCATTATTATCATCATCATTGTTATTTATATAATTTATATTATTAGTAATAGCATTATCAGAATCACTGTTATTATCATTATAAGCGGATGGATGGTAGTTGGTTAGCACTCTCGGCTCAGAATCGATAGGGTAGTAATATAAGTATCGAGAGGACGGGTCCTTCCCCGGTCGCCAGATTGGAGCATCACATCTCATAGGGGTTCTACCCTGTTCACCTCAAAGGATACGGAATTTAACTTATGTTTGAAGCATGTTAGCTATCTGGTCATTNAGAGGGGTGATTCTACCAGAATACCCTGCCGGGGGTTGTTTCCAGTAAGCTGAAAGCACGCATAGCACTGCATAGGGCGGTCTTTTAAAGGCTTTTATCCTTAGAGACTGGGGACCGATCCTGATGTAATCGGGGAGACTTGATCCGTAGAAAGTAAAACGATATGTTTTTGCCCCTCTGACCTTTGAGATCTTCTAAACCGTATGCGGGCACATGTTATTTTAATTTTCTTCCCCCGAGAATTCAATAGGTGGTAGTTGTGGGACTACGCCATTGCTGTAATTAAACTTTGGATGAGGTTTGATGGAGTCAAAAATGCTGTCAGAGGTGATGGACATGTGAAGGAGCATCCGAGCCTGAGTAAGGTTTTTGGCTCGGATCAAAACTCCTCTGCCATACTTTTTCAGGTGACCTTCCGGATCTTTCCAAATTTTCTTTTTCCAGATAACGCCCCGAAAGGGTTTCCCAAATAAGGGGTAGGGCTTGGCGAACCGTTTGTGTAGAGGCTGTAGTGTCCTGGAAGGTGTTGGGAAAACGTGGTCCTAAAGGGCCTTCTGCAACATTAACAGAGCGAAGAATTTTCGGCTCTGTAATGCTTTTCCACCAATCTCCAATTTTGTGGCTTCCTCAAGGCAGATGTTGCCGCCTTCTATAGCAAAGTGTTTGTAGCACCTTTGTGTGGTCATCGCCATCGTCGAGACAATTACGGATGCGGCGAAAAAACACTAAAATGCCATGAACATATCATTTATTGCTCTGTAGGAAAAGGGCCTGGGACACGTTGGACAGAAGCAAGGTGTCCAACGTAGAAGTGCCCATAGGGCCAGGCACGGGTCCTACTAAATACCGTCAACACACCGTAAACCCACTAACCGGGGTACCGTCAACACGCCGTCAAACCCTCCAATATACATTTTAAATCGACAAAAGAGGCATAGAACTTTTAAAATATGGGCAAAAAGAGAATATACATTGGTTTGGGGTTTACATTTCTTTTATGAAAATTGGGTTTATTTCACGCGAAAAAATTTTATCTCTAAGCAGCATAGCCGTTGGCCGCCATCTTGCCGTCTCACGTAGCTTGACTGTACCATTCATGTATGGGTGTGCAGGTAATGCAATTATCATGCCAACAGAGGGCGCCTTGCTGCAGCTGATGGGGTGGGTGGTGATGGTGCACATGGATCATAAAACTGTGAGTTGTGTTATTTCAAATTTATTTTAAGTAATAAGTCATGCATTTTTTGAAAGGTTTCAACTTCAAAGGCCTATTTGAGTAGGAAAGAATGTAGATCCAGACAGCACTTCAGCGGTGTTGTGCAGATCCTCGCCACACGTTATACTGTTCTTTGCTTACCTGTCCTGCCTTTGAATCTTAAATACATGTTTCTTTTTACTCCAATGTTGTGTTTAAACTAGTGGTCATCCATTTGGGGTCACTCTTTCTTGACCTTATTTCCCTATAAGGAATATATTTTTCTGTCCGTCAATTAGATTCCTTAGAAATAAGGTATAATCCCCCCGCTCCGACCTCACTTTCAGCTTTAACCGCGCTGGCCTTGAAACATTCCTTTATCCTACTCTCGCTAATCTCCACCAGGTGTCTTCCTAATCCTTCATAATTGGCCTTTCCAGCTGTCAACGCAATGTCCTTGACCACCTTACCATGTGAAAATTTCTTCCCTCCATCCCACACCTCTTATTAATCAACTCCAGGTGTCTTCTTAATCCTGCATAATTGGCCTTTCTGAAATTAGGTATTTTTTGCTATTGACACTTAATTTTCAAACTCCCATTTTAAGCTAAATCTGATTCATAATGGTCGCTATTATCTAACTTTCCACCGACCTCCACATCTGTAACTAAATCTTCTCTGTTTGTCAGTAATAAATCTAGAATATTATCTCCTATAGTAAGCTTCCTGATTGCTTGATTAGGAAGTTATCCTGGATTATATTTAAACAATTCCTCTGCGTCGTTGTCTCTATATAGTTAAATCCTAGTCTATATTCCTAAGATTAAAATCTCCACCACGCATAGTTGATTATATCTACAGCCTTGTTTATTTCTTACCATATAGGAGCTGAATCCTCTTTACATAAGTTTGGATGCCTATACACTACACCCAAATCCATTTTCTCAGTTCCCTCCATAACCTCTACCCATATAGACTCTATGCTGTCATCTGTTTTTATAATATTATTAACACAACACTGCAATGTATCTCTTGCATAAAGCGCAAACTCTCCACCTCGCCTGCCTACTCTGTCCTTGTGAAATAGCTTATACCAGCTATCTCGACCTCCGGGTCAAATACCTTTCCTGACATATCTAACCATGTTCTGTTAATGCTATTATATCAAAATCCTCTACACTATTTATTCCTCTCAGGATATCTATCTTGTTTAAAATACTCCTACAGTTTGTATAGTAAACCTTCAAGCAAACTCCTCTCTTTTGGTCCATTTTCCCTTTATCTTTAACTAAACCCATCCTCTCTCTCTTCTTACGAAACACTTAGTTTTCTGCTTTCTGAAACTCCTCCTAGTGTCGCAAGTTTCCTTTACCCCTACCCAGTGTCTAGTCCAGTGGAAGGGTCTCACCGGCCTAGAATCGTCCTAAGAAAGGAGAGAAAGGGGGAGGAAGTATAAAGGCGACATCACCGGCAGGCTCCACGTCCCAGTGACGAAGGGGGAGCGCTTGGTCCACGAGGCCGACGGCCACCGAACCCAACAATGGCAGGCAGGCCGCCAAAGTAGTAGTCCATGGGCCGGACCCCCCCAAAACAATTTTTGGTACCATCCGAGGTGGCAAGGCCTAGTGAAGTTTTTTTTATATTCCCCCATGTCTATAGGATATATTTTTATATGATAGCCCTTGCTAAGTGGTAGCTTAATGCTAGTAATTGCGACTTTTATAGCCGCACCCAACGGCACTCAACTACGGACATCCGCAACTGTGAAAGTGATATTACTATAGGTTAACCTTCTGAAAATGTTCAAAATCGAAGTTCATTCAATTACAGTTTTATTTGCTAATATACACACAATAACATAATACGCTGGCATCAGGTTAAATGACATAAAAGTTAAAACACTAATACTTATGAACAGAAATGTGTCGCTACCATATGCAATGAAGTCTGAATGTGTACTTCTATGCGACTTCTTGTGAACATAACAAGGACTAATATTCTTGAAACTATTGTATTAATAATTTGTTGAGTCATATGGAACCTTTAGACATGCATAGAAGCGCCAGAAACATATGTATCTGTTGTACCGTTTACTCATCCTCTGAATCCTCAGAATCCGGTTCAAGGTCGGGTTCCTGCTGCTGCACTGCTTGGTTGGTGCAGGTTTGGAGCTTGCACATATCAGTGCATGTGAGGCCATTGACCAGGCATGCACAGTCAGGCAGCTTGCAAACCCGTGAACACTTGCAAGCCAGTAGCTCCAACACCACCTCTGGTGGACTCAGGAGACGCTGAACTCTTGGGGTTACACTGTCAATGCTGTCAGGGTCGTCGGACCCTGTGAGCAGGGTGCGCAAGAAGCACAAGAGTGATTCTAGAACGATATCAGGTTTGACACTCTCTATCTCTGGTGGACAGGATTGGTTGATATCTTTGGCTTTGTTCTTGATGTCAGCCCTGAGTTGCTTGGCAGCCTTTGTTTAAGTTCCTGGTCATCACCTCTGGACAGGGTCTTCAACTGTTTCTTTAGAGATTGGTTTTCCCTGACAAGTTCCTGCACAGTTATCCTGTCTGGATAGATGAGAAGTTTGCCATTATGATCTTGGATGATGTGAAGAAATCCACCAAACTCCTTCTCAATCCTTTGCCGCAGGTGCTTTTTGGTGGAGTCCTGCACTTGGTCCACACCAAAGCTCTTCATGGATGCCACAAGTCTAGAGGTAACATCAGTCATCACCAGGACCTTTGGGGTACCGAAAAGCTCTATTCTGATGTAATGAAAGAGCTCACTGCATAACTGACTAACAGCCGCCTCATATATATCTTCATCTTCTTTGTCATCGGCACTGACAGCACCCTTCTACTGTGAAGTTTCGCCCCGTGTGTAGAATCTATCGCAGGACCTGTGGTAGTGTGCTGCAGCGGCCACAATATATCTGCTTACAATGCCAAGTATTCTGCTGTCCAGTTTCTTTGTGGCGGCATTTCTGATCTTAGCATCAGCTCTCAGTTCTCTGCACTTCACCAACACGTCTCGAGTCTTCTGTCGTTTGGCGTACTTGTTTGTTTTCTGGCAAAATATGCACTCTGCTTTATATGTTCTTGAGGTGCTAGGGATTGCACGACCAGCCCTTGTAGGGTTGCTATCCTCAGGACAGCCATTGGTAGTCTCTCTCTTTTGAGCAAGGATGCCATCTAGTGCTTTCTTCATCGTGAAGATGCTGCGACATTTTCTGTGGTAATTGAGAGCAGGGATCTCTCCTTCGGGAGTGTCTTCAGCCAACTCCCAATGAGCCCAATATGGGCTCATGACGCCGTATTTGAGCTGCCCGGAGGAGAGTTTTCTAGGAGTCGACTGATATTGGTGAAATTAGGTTTTTATTGTCATCGGAACAATGAATGATGCACTCTAGCCGCGGGCGCTTTGGAGTCGGATCAGTACAAGGGTGCTCAGTGTCCGCCATCATTCAGCTCGTCCATCTGCAACAGACAAGAACATGGATTAGAATTTTTTTTTTTCCAGTTCTTTCAACGTAAATACTCTGGTAATATATAAGGCTTAAGACGTAAATGATTTCAAGATATGGATTTCTGTGAATATACAGTTTTTTGTTTTTAGCCTCCTAGACGTCAATATATAACATTTGAAGAATAATAAGATTAATATTTAAAAGATGAATCATCTTCCTACAATCTCATTTCTATGATATTTTATCGAGAAATGACTTGTTTTAGAGTTATTGAACGAAATATGGCTGGAAAACTCAATTTTTTCAATTTTGATGAAAACATGCCTTCAACTTTCGGCTTCATTTGCACAAAAACTATGACATATATAGCAAAAATGGATGGAGACAAACCTGTGCAGAATTTAATTTACCAAATCCTTAGTTAATATACCCTTTATGCCTACGATGCACCGTTTCATAAATAAAAACGGAAAATATGAAAAAACCCTATGATAGTGGGTTTTTCACAAAAATATACCGTACAGCTACCAACGTGGAAAGGCTATCATACATTATTTTACTTCTATTGATGCAACAAACAAAATGGCACAAGTATAGTTTTGCCACCTTGGGTGGTACCGATATTTGGTCCGGCACATGGACTATAGGTGGCACCGTCGACCACGCTTCAAGCCCCGCCACCACGACAAGGTGACTCCCCACAGCGGGGATTTATGTGGAGAGATAGGAAGCTTCGAGTAAGAGTTTCAATCTTTGTTTGTTCGAATTTCTCTTTTCCTTCAATTGTCAATGTGGTTGAGTTTCTTTAGCATGTCGCTACGTGCTCAGTAATTCCTCTAACTTTTGACCATGGTACTACGTACACCCTGAATATTCGCCATGAACAAATTGGATGACTTGTGAAAAATGCATATATATCTTTAAATTATTATATTTTTGTGTTTTCTTAACATCTGTGCCTATAGCGCCTTCAGGCAGTGACCTCCAGGGCTCGGATGGTACGCCCTGGAGGTTCATTTGAGGGTTATGATGGTTGGCCCTCGCCCGTGGTGGCGCAGGCAGGATTTTTATAGTGACGCCTGTGATTAGAAGGTCATGCCGCCCCCCTGTGTCCTCCGATGCACTCGCAATCGAAGATAGAGTTAATGGGAAGCATGTGGGTGTTCTTTGGCCACTCGACGGTGCATACAGATTTTAAGTGGATTTTGTTTCTCATCGGAGATCGAACTCGGGTCACCGTGAACACCACTCGGAGACGGCAACTACTCTGCTACCGCCTCCACAAACAACAATAATACTCCAACATCAGGTAGTAAAATACCTCACTCTAGGATTTATCAGGGAGGGGAAAAAAAGTCTCCACCACAATCGCTTTATTGGACAATCCTAAAAGTGATATTTTTAGTACAAGTTTCCATGACGTGGCGAGCATCCCACAGGCCGCCGTGATGAAGTCCTCGTGATCATCACGGTCTGGCATTCAAATGACGGATTAAACGCCCCTTTTTAATTTCTGGGGAATTCCGCCCCTCGTTGAACGGGCCACAGTAGTAATTTAAAGGGCTTAAGAAACGATAGAGTAAGGAGTTTATCAGGGTTTACCGCCCAGACCTAGCTAGCATTGGGAGCGGGGAACAGTGCGCTGTTTAGGTGCAGGGGGGGTGCTTTGGCTTTGGTTTGACTGTAACCTATAGCAAGGTGACAAACATGGCAGTGGGGGCAGCTGGGGCAAGAGGAAAAGCGCAGCCTGTTTTGTGGTGAGCGGGCCCAAATCGTAAGGGGAATGACGGAAACTGAGCGCGATGGGGAGTGCACCGGTCAATGCGTAAAATAAAAAATGGTGGTGAAATGGTTTGGGGGTAGAAAAAAAAATGAAACTACATTGATCTAATAATAATAGCTAAACAAAAATAATAAATACTTTGATAATGTAATAAGATTATAATAATGATGATAGAAAAGGGGAAATTTTAATTATGAGAAAATAGAAATGCTTGTGATTTTGGGGTTCAAAACAGCACCACTTATCTTTCTAAAAGACTGAAAGGAAATGAAACAGGGGTTTTTGGGGTAAGAGAGTCTCATAATTGACCAGACATCAGGATGGGGGCTTCATCTTTTCACACCCCTCCACTGGGTGATCCCCTTTGGGAAATTAAAAATTTTTTGGAAGCAAGTCGTCTGTGATGAAAAGACAAACCGCAGAAAGTTTATTGAAAAAGGATAAAAAAACTTACAAGAAAGACAGATCCTCCCCAATCCAAAAGTATCATTTAAGCTGCAAAAAAGGTTTTCCCCAGGGTTGTCTTAAATTTTTTTGTCAAAATTCTCTCTGAAAAAGGAAAATGCAGCATTTTTGAGGACCTACAGGACCTGGCACGGTTAATCCAAAAATTAAGCAAAACCTAGTCTGTTCAAAAATCTTCCCCATGTAGGGGAATACCAACACCACTAGACTAAAAATTGACATTAAGTACATGATGTATTCCTGTGACAGAAATTTTTATTATTCTGCCATTTTTTTAAATAAATTTTATTAAAGTTTTGTACAAACATTATTTTGTTGCTTTTTCATAAGCAAAAACTGTTACGAAAATCATTATATCGAATGTAATGTTTATTTTCAGAGTTTTTTTGATACGTAAAATAGAATAAAATGTTTTTTTCTAATTTTTGGGTTATTTTGTCAAGACCTAAGTAACAATCCCAAAATTTGCCAAAAATTTACTTTAGTTTTATTTAAAAAACAAAATTTGAGAGAAATCTTTTGCATTGAAAACGTGAGAGATAAAATTTATAGGGACAAAGGGGGTACGTTATCGAAACCCTTTGGGGTTTTATTAGTTTTTTTACCTCCCAAAATTTTCCAGCACTTTTTCCCGGGGGTTTGGGCCCTTAAAACATGTTTATAACACTTAGATGTGATTTGCATAAGCCAACCTTTTTCAGCACACCGGGACGAATTTTGGAAAAAAACGGGTGAGGCTCCCCGGTAAATTTGCTCATAAATTTTTGTTATATTAGTTTTTATTTTTATCTAAAAATTTTTTTACCCCTTTCTATCATTATTATTATAAACATTATTATCATTATATAAAATTTTTTATTTATGTTTTTAGCTATTTTATTATGTCAAAGTAGTTTCATTTTTTTTTCTACCTCTAAAAACCCTTACCACCCCATTATTTATTTTACGCATTGACCGCTCCTCCCCCTCGCTGCTCAGTTTCGTCTTCCCCTTCATTGGCCACGTCACCACACACAGGGGCAGCTTCTCCCTCTTGGCCCACAGCTGTCTTAGCTCAGCTTTGCAGCCATTGCTATAGGGTTTCAGTCAAAACCAACGCCCAAAAACACCAAACCCGCACCTAAACGCGCCCTCGTTCCCTGCTCCCCCAATGCAGCGGTAAACCCCTGATAACCCTTACCCATGTTCTTAACCTTTTAAAACTACTACTGTGGCCCGTTCAACGAGGGGCGGAAATTCCCAGAAATTAAAAGGGTCGTTTAATTCCCTCATTTGAATCCAGACCGTGATGATCACGAGACTTCTGCACGGGGGCCTGTGGGATCTCGCCACGCAGGAAAAATTGTACTAAAAATATCCTTTTGGATTGTCCAATAAAACGATTGTGGTGGGGACTTTTTTTTTCCCCCCTGATAAATCCAGAGTGAGGTATTTTTTTACCCGGTTAAAGTATTATTGTTGTTTGTGGAGGCGGTAGCAGAGTAGTTGCCGTCTCCGAGTGGTGTTCACGGTGACCCGAGTTCGATCTCCGATGAGAACCAAAACCCACTTAAAATCTGTATGCACCGTCGAGTCTGTCGAGAGTTGCTTGGTATGGGAAGGGAGCCTGCATGGGACTCGCGCTTGGTGGGCCCCCGGGAGTGGCGTCGTAAAGTGGCGAGGCGGCCCCGCCCCCCGGCCTATGCCCCCAATGATGATTGATTGATAGCAATACCCGCCTCCGCCGTGAAACCCTTTTCATTTTCAATATTGTAAATTTCTACTTTACATAAAATAAAATTACAAAATATGAAATAATGGTAAATTGGTAATAGTTTGTAAATAATGATGGTAACAGTAATAATAATATTAACAAAAAATAATAGTAATAAGAAAAGTTAATGTTAATGATAATAATACAAAAATTTAAAAATAACAAGTCTAAATATTATATATTGAAATTTGTATTTTTCATTATTATCATCATCATTGTTATTTATATAATTTATATTATTAGTAATAGCATTATCAGAATCACTGTTATTATCATTATAAGCGGATGGATGGTAGTTTGGTTAGCACTCTCGGCTCAGAATCGATAGGGTAGTAATATAAGTATCGAGAGGACGCGGGTCTCCTTCCCCGGTCGGCCATGGATTGGAGGCGATCAGCATCTCATAGGGGTCTCTTACTCCTGTTCACCTAGCAAAGAAAAGATACTGGAATCTTAACTTATGTTTGAGAAGAACATGATATACTACATACAGAACAAAAAAAGTTCTATCTGAGTCTCAGGTTCATATACCATTTAGTGTCTGTGCATTATGAGTCAGCAACAACGTTATGAGGGCAGCAAAGTGACAGGACAGACGGGGAGTAAATAAGAGGTAAAGCGTAAAACGCATAAAATAAATATAAATATATGTAGGCGATGTAAACTGGGTGAAAGGGAGTAGAAGGAAAGTGTGATGAAAAAAGGTAAAAGTTGTGACATAAGTGAAGGACTAGTTCTCCCCGTACCCAAGAGGAAAACAAAATAATAGAAACTATTTTAACCTAAATAAAAAGTAATTCACAGAGATCCAAAGTAAAAAAACTATGAGGGAGGGAAATAAAACAATAAAAAAAACACCCACAGGCCAGATTTTACATGAGTACGGAATACTTGAACAGCTCGAGTTCTTGACAAGCTAAGTCGAACGAAAGAGTTCGATACCAAAGCGAAATGTCTGTCCAGAAAGATGAACATAGCGTATTTGTGCCACGAATCATATACGTGCTTACATGTCGTACAGTCGGATACGACTAGAAACTGGATTCTAACTATGAAATCTTGGTCTCGAATTTAAGATGCGACGACTCTGTTAAGCTGTGAGAATGATTATGTACATGGACTCTTGGAGCAACTCTCAGGTCTAGAGGCTGCGTGAGAGAAGACTCCGAAAGGTAGGTAGAGCGTGAGTAAAAACTTCGTAAAGATAAAGGAAATATCCCCGCTGTGGGGAGTCACCTTGTCGTGGTGGCGGGGCTTGAAGCGTGGTCGACGGCGCCACCTACTCTAGCGGCCTGCCTGCCATTGTTGGGTTTGGTGGCCGTCGGCCTCGTGGACCAAGCGCTCCCCCTTCGTCCACTGGGAGGTGGAGCCTTCCGGTGATGTCGCCTTTATGCTTCATCCCCCTTCTCTCCTTTCTTAGGGCCCATTCTATGCCCCCGGGGAGACCCTTCTCTTCCGTCTCACGCTTCTTCTTCCTTTTTTACTTCACGCTCCGCTCCCCCCCGTGTTAGCCGTGCGTGGCATCCTGTATATTCCCCACACGCCCCTCTATCTGGAAGTTGAGTCCACCGCGGGCGGGTTGTAGTTCCCTTCGGTGGGCAACACGCTTCTTTGGTTTGGGGGTTGGGGTAAGACGGGAGGTCCGTGTGGCCCCGCTGGATCAATCGGCTGGTCATGCCCTGGCTAGGGCCAAGCGGAGGTTGCCTGTGGGCACCGCATCGGTCCCGCGGCTGCCACCACACACTAGGCAACGAAGCGATACTTCCCCGCACCCTGACTGTTGGTGAGTCCCTTCCCAACAGACAGCTTCCCTCGTTGGGCTCCGTGGGGGTGGGGCGGGGGAAGTGAAA
>JACEEZ010006114.1:5000-50256 GCA_016584305.1 Chionoecetes opilio | reverse complement strand
GTTTTTCCCAGTCCTTTGGGGGACCTACTTTTGCATTTTTGTCCCGGTGTCGCGGGTCGGACGGTGCTTACCGTCTCTCCCTGGCTTTGGGGAGAGAGGTGTTTCTCTCCGGGACATAAAGTCCTACATTTATTGAGAACGGGCCCTTCTCAACAAGTTGTGTTTTTTTAATTTTAAAACTTATGATTGTTTTTAATGTGCTCTTGTTCTTTTATGTATTTCGTAATTTTCAATATTTTTATTCTATCTTAAATTTTGGTTTTTAGTTTTACTTTACATGTATCTTTTGTAAGCAGGCGTCAATAACCCCGCAGTTGCGGTGCCTTAAAACTATAATCAATCAATCAATAAAGGAAATATGGACATATTTGAGAGAGAGAGAGAGAGAGAGAGAGAGAGAGAGAGAGAGAGAGAGAGAGAGAGAGAGAGAGAGAGAGAGAGAGAGAGAGAGAGAGAGAGAGAGAGAGAGAGAAGGTTATTGTAGACAATAATAATGGTATACAAAGAGAATGAAGGAAACAACACTGCAGTACAAAATAAAACTCATGAAAAAGTATATTAAAGACCAAGTAATATAGTATTACAACCTTTTATAATCTGCCCGCCTACCTGTTTTTAATTAATGGTGAAAACACCGAAAAAGATTGTGAGGCTTAATAAAATATTCAAAATGTAAAATTCAATACATAATAGAGCGTTTCATGAACCCCTCTGTGTAGGCTGCTTGTGTTGTAGTATTATACATTTTTTTTTAATGTGGCTAATAGCATTAACATTTCGTATATAAATAAAAAGAAAACATTGCAAAGATGATCGCCATAACACTATGCTCGCCCTTGTAATTCTACCGGCTTGTAATAAATATCAGACTAACCAAGGTTTTAGCTGCGAAACTTTTACAATCTAACCATGTCACATCAAATCTCCCGTTACTGTTACCTAAGGCTGAGTGAAGGAGAGATGGGGAGGCATGAGGTCAAACTTACAGCTGCCTCAGAGTTAAGTGAACCACCTAAAGTTAGTGTTGCAGGAGGGCCGGTCAGGTGAGATCACGATATCATGCGTCTGGATTAGCTTACAGCCTGGCTCGTCCATGTCCCACAAGAGGATACCAGCTCTGTCTTCCATGGCCTAAACTTTAAAGGGATCACATTTTCTGCCACGCGAGGTGAGAATCCTTTGCGTCGCTTACCAAAGAAGATAAAACGCGTCTATGTGTGGTAGAATATCCATAATGTACCAAACAAATATCCATACCGAGCTATTATAATAATGAATAGCAAAGATTACAGTGATATAAGAAACAATTGTCCATGTAGCCTATTAACAGTTACCTGCACTGGTGATCACAATAATGTCAATATTTGTTAATCGCAATGTCATTGTTGGTGATCACAATTCTTTTAATTTAGACTTGTTTCCAAATTTAGACTTGTTAATTGCCTGTTTCCATTGAACTCATTAGAAGCGTATTTCAATACCTGGTATTGTACATGAGCGTTAAGGACGTTTTTTTTTGTATCGTAGTCTGCAGTATGTATGAATACAGGTGATTCAAAGAATGTGACATTGCAGAAATCATTCAAGGATATGGTTTGAAGGTACGAGCTTAGAAAGTGCACATGGTATATACCTAATACAAATCAAAGTTTGCAGGAAAGTTCTAGGCGATTATCTTGCCAATAATCCACATAATCAGTGGACAGTATTCAGATAGGGAGACTTGCACCACTATATATACTAGTGAGAAGGTTAGACCGCAGTTACTTCATTGGTGCTCCTTGAGTCACTGCACTCACTGACTTGTGGTGTCCATACAGCTCGAAGTTCGTTCAGCAGCAACATAAATGCGACGTCTGTGATATTAAAATAAAATAGAAATTCTTCGGTTTACCTAATCTGTATACCTTTCCAGGACAGGAAAGAGAAGACAAGATTGCCGGCCATTTATCACGTCCTGCCGTGTTAGATGTTTCCTTTGAAATGGCAGAATGTTAATAAAGCGTGGCGGGGAGAAGGTTAGACGCACTGTAAACACAGAATAGCCGAAATCTTGTCACTATGACAAGATCGGCCTTCGTCATCATAGTTTGACAAGCAAACTCGTCACACTGACAAGATCTCGTCCTCATTTTCTTCTGCACATGACAAGTAATAATCTTGTCATGAAATCTTGTCATGAAATTCAACGTACTCGTAAAATATTTTTTTTATGTAATTCAGATATTTACTTTTGTGCAAAGTTAAGTGAAACATTTTCAGTTTATACACATTATTTTGTTTAGTAATCAATCAGTCCATCTCTATCCATTAATCAACCTAACTAATCTATCTGTCGTCTTAAACTATATGCCTGCGCTCCACACGCACGCGCGCGTGCACACACACACACACACACACACACACCCCAACAAACAAAACACCGCACACTAAGGATGAATGATAAATAAATGTTGATATGGAGACGGGCCATACAAACGTTGCTCAGGCCCTGTAAAAAAACAACTAGATGAAAACACAAAAAAAAAAAAACCCCCGCACACAATAATATTAAAAATAATTTATATAAATAAAATTTTTAAATAATAATATAAAAAAAAAATATTATATATAATATCATAGTATTGGGATACAAAATACTTGCATTTCAATTTGACCTGTACAAAAGATGTTGGGGCAAAATTTTTTCAAAAACTATACTTTAATACTTATAAAAAATGTTGTTATTCAAATTTTATATTTATATATATTATATTATATTTTTAATATTTATTATTTATTATATATAATTAATATAATTTATATATATTATATAATTATATAAAATTATATTTTTTAATTTTCTTTATTTTTCCCAGGGGTCTCAAAAATAAACATCTACACGTTCATGAAAAATCTGGATAGTTTCTTTGGGTAACAAAACGAACCAATTTTTGTAACAAAACAGCAATGTAAGAGGAAAAGAGGTGAACACTTCCAAAAAAAAAAAACTTGTTGGGATTAGAAACAACTTGTTCTCAACGTGATCACAAGATAAATTTTGTCACTGAAAAAATTTTAACTTGTCAACCATGACAAAAATGTTTTCGTCAACATGACAAAATTTTAATTTGTCATCCATGACAAGTTTTTCTTGTCATGGAGGACAAGCTTTCATCTTGTCCAATGACAAGAACATTTTGTCATGGAAGAAAATTTAAATTTTTGTCATGTTGACGAACATAATTGTCATGGTTGAAAAATTAATTTGTCAGTGTGACAAGATTTATCTTGTTTTTTTTAAATCATGTTCGCAGAAAAACCCTATTCTTGTCACCGACAAGTTTATTTTTAAGGGGGCGGCCTTCCTTCACGGGCCACGCTGGGTTTCCTTGATTCACTGCACTGGGCCCCGACATAACTACGCCCGGGTTTTTGTTTACATAGTCTTGGGGGAAAAGGCGGGTCGCCGCGGGGGACCACGGGGGAAAACTACGGCATGGAAGAATTTCGATTTTTTTGCGCGAAATTGATATTCCGGTGCTATATTACTGTGCTCTGTTCTCGCTACAACATATAGAGAAGCCCTGGGAAAGGGCTATGTGCAGAGGTTTCAAAACCCAAAAACCGGTCTAACAGAGCCTCGTCAAAAGGTAAGCACTGGTAGGTACGAAAGGGGTTTCCCTACCACTTGTTACTTCTTAATGAGAATCTGCTGTGACTGTTTTCCGGGTTTTAGAAGCCTTCGACATAAAACCATCACCTCAGTCTTCTCTATGTTGTCAGGCACGGAAATATAGCACCGGAATATCAATTTCGCCCAAAACAACTCCTTTTTTTTTCTCGTCGTAGTCTTCTCTTTGTAGGCTGTACATATTCATGGTTATGTAGTTTTAAAAATACCTTTTTAAATTGAGTTCCTTTTGTGTTTTTCCCTCATAATAAGTAGTGCTACATCATTTTTAAGTTTTTACTTGACGACCAATAAAATACTCTTGAGTCTGTCCCAACATCCCCCAACCTTTGCTTTGATTTTCTTATTACTCCTCCATAAACAATTTGCATAACCACGGGACATTACCCCCCTTGCCTCGGGTACCGATGGTACTGTCGTCTACCGATATTTTTGTCCCTACAAAATCGGGAGAATTGCCGACAGAAGGTTGGGTTGGGTTTTTTTTTTTTTCCGGTCTTTTCGCCCAATCCTTTCGCCAACAAAAAAAAAAAAGGCTTTCGCCCAAGGTCTTTTCGCCCCCCCTATGGGTCTATATAGGGCTAGGAGGTTGGTTATATTTGTTTAGTGTGTGGGAAAACCCCAAACCCCCCCGCGGAGGTTAGGTTAGATTTGTTTGGGTTTGGTTGGGTAGTTTAGGTTCGATTTGGTTGGTTAGGTTAGGTTAATTAATTTGGTTGGGGTTGGTAGGTTAGATTTGGCTGGGTTTAGGTTAGCTTGGTTAATTTGGTTAGGTTAGAAATTGGGTGGGTCAAGCCCCCTGCGGGGGTAGGTTAATTTTGGTTAGGTTGGGTTTTTTTGGTTAGGCTTTTTTCGTCATTTCGCCCAAAAGACATTTCGTCCACATGAAAGTAAAATTCCCCCACATAAAAGAGTAAATCCCCCACTCTAAAGTCAATTCCCCACACGATCCTGTCACGGAGTCTGAACATATCTTCCTCTGGCAGAAATGGAATGAACCCATAACCTTGGGCAAAATGACGGAAAATTTCTAGGTTTGCCCTACTCTCCCACTTCCCCCAAAAAAGTTTGGGGACCTGTGGGAAGGGGTTTTCGGGGGGGAACAAATTATGGTCGGAAACAGTAATAAAAATTGTTAGGGCGGGAAAAATTTCCTAAAATTTAGGGTAATTTCCTTATTCTAGAAAAAATTGCAAAAATAAAAAAATAAACAAACCCTAACCCAAAAAATTAACCTACCCTAGCAGGGGCTACCCCCCGAAACCTAACCTAACCAAATCTAACCTAACTAAATCTAACCTATTCCCATTAGATTTTTGGTTAGGTTAGGTTGATTAGATTTGGTTAGGTTGGATAGGTTAATTTTTGGGTTTGGTTAGGGTTGATTTGGTTAGGTTTTGGTTATCGGTGGGTCAAGCCCCCTGCTAGGGTAGGGTTTAAATTTTGGTTAGGGTTGGTTTATTTTTATATTTGCAATTTTTCTAGATATAAGGAAATTTCCCTAGATCTAGAAATTTTTACCCGCCCCACCAAAATCTTTAAATCGTGTTTCCGACCATAATTTTTTTCCCCCCCGAAAAAACCCCGCATTCCCACAGGTCCCCAAATTGTTTGGGGGGAAATGGGGGATGGGCAACACTAAAATTTTACGTCATTTCGCCTAAGGTTACTGGTGGGTTTTATTATTTTTGCCAGAGGAAATATATTAATCTCCGTGAAGGATCGTGTGGCGAAATTTACTTTTGAGTTGGGGGAATTGCTCATATGGGGCGAATTTTACTTTCTGTGGACGAAATGTCTTTTGGGCGAAATGAAAAAATTGGTAAAAAAAAATAATAAAAAATAAATTGAGTTGCCCCATTAAATAACAATTAACACTTACTACCTACCATTTCTTACCTTTTACATCTTTATACCCCTTTTTTTTTTAAACCTCTCACTACCTTACCTCATCTTCTCCCGGTTGTCCGGAAAAACAAATATACACCGGATATAATTTGGGCCAAAAATAAATCCGAAATTCTTCCACGCCGGTTTTTTCCCTAACCACCCGCGGGGGCCCCCGTTACCCCAAAAAACAAAGATTTTAAACAACCTGACGGGTTAGGGGAGGGTCATTGTGGTGGGTTTAAAGACAAAGCAGTTTGCGGCAACTAAAGAAAATTTTCGAATTAAAATCCATGTACCACAAGAAAGGGGAATAAATTTTATATCACTTCAAGATTTCACTCAAAAATAAAAGTGAAAAAAATTTTTAAACCCCGGGTAAAAATTCCCGGTCGTACAACCTACATTTAATTCGATTTAAAAATCCCAATTCTCTAGTGAATGTTGCACATGATAATTTTTTTTGACTTTTGTGGCGTTTTTTGGTTTAAAAAATGAAATTTTAGTTTTTCTTAATCTTTTTATTTTCCAACAGGAAGTAAAAAAGATTTCCCGGATTTTTTCATTTTCCGCTTTTAAATTTCCAAAAATTTTGGGTAAGGCGACGCTTTTTACATGCGGGAAAAAAAACGTTGACATTTGGAGGTAAGTGCCACACACCAATAATGTTTTAAGCAAATAAATTACTTTTGCATTAAATTCGGATGTACGCACGTTTAAAGAAATTTAAAAATTTTATTCCCTCCCAATCACCAAAACCCCCCCAAAAACCCAAATTCTAACCCCGGGGAAAGAGGGGGCGCTCCCCTCATTTTTCCGAAACCGGTTATTTAAAAGGGGAAAGGGAAAAATTTTTTGGATTCCCTTAAAATTATTTTTAAAAAAAATAAAATTTTTAGTTTACCCCAAAATACTTCAGCAAAAGTTAAAAATCGTATTTTATTTCCCTTTAAATTTTTTTAAAAATTTATAACACCCAAACAGGCAAAAAAAAAGAAAGTTTGAACATTAAACCCTTAAACAACCAAATTGGTTTTTTGGGGATAATTTGCCACCCTAAATCGTAAAAAACAAGCACAAATGAAATTTAATAACAATAAACCGAGCCCTTTCCACCCCCTAAGGGGAAAAAAGGGGTTTTTTACCAGGGACCGAGAAACAAAGGGGGGCCGCAGGCGGGGAATTCAAATTATTAACCCCCATTTTTATAATTCTATTAAAAAATGGGCTTTAACGAATGTATTTTTTTTTCTAGTTTTTTTCCCCTGGCTAGTTTGCGTCTCTCAAATTGGCGATGATTTTATAATATATTATAATGTTTTCCATCACTAATGCTTTTTTTAAAAAAGTGAGGAAGTTATATTTTTTGGGAAGTTGCTTCCGGGGGGGCTAACATGATGCAATAGTACACAGCGCGTTTCCCGAGAGCTGATTTCATTCTCTGCGACTCTCTGCTGAAAAACGTGGCGTGATGGGTGTCCTTGTGGGTTGTAAGTTTTTGCATAATTTGTTTAATTTGTTTGTTTGCTTTTTTTTCATTTGACCACACTATAATACTGACACTGGGGCAACAAATATGTAGGTCTTCTTCCCCTTAAAGTTTTTTTCTTTCTTTCTTTTTCCAGAGGGATGTTTACCTGTCTGTGAAGAAAATGGACAAATATGTTATTAGACCGTCCTCATCAAAACAAGAACTCCCAAAAACAAACAGGGTGATGAACTAAAATCTTCAGATGATGGTCAGAGGTCACATCCGTTGAGAGGAAGGGGAGATTAGTTCTGGTCATGTTATGGACTCAAAAATTGGGAAAATATGATGATATTTACCTTAACATGGCTTTGTAGTAAGTACAAGTGAAGGTGTTGAACAGCCACAGTGCGTCCTTTGCTGCAGAGTACTGTCCAATGAAAGTATGAAGCCCTCCAAGTTAATTAGGCACTTCCAGGCAAAGCATTGTCAGTACAAGGATAAGTCAAGATAATTTTTTGAGTGCAAAGCTAAAGAACTGCGCAGTGCACAAGTCGGGTTAAAGGCCATAACCACTATGGATACAAAACTGATTAAGATCTCATATATTGTGGCTCAGAAAATGCCTCACACAATTGGGGAAAAATTGATCATGCCATGTGCAATTGAAATTGGCAGGGAAATGCAAGGGGATGAAAAAGCTAAGGCATTAACAAAATTTCCAATATCAAATTACACTGTGAAACGTCGCATCTCATCAATGTCTGAAGTCATACTAAAAACAATGCACGCACGTCTCCGTAACAATGATTTGCCATCCAGCTAGATGATCAACAGATTTGTCCAAATTTTCACATCTACTAGCGTTTTGCGCTATATGTGGGAGAAAAATTACGAGAGGAATTTTTGCTTTGCAAAGAGATGAGAACAACAACAAAAGGAATGGACGTGTTTCAAACTCTGGATGACTTTATGAAGGATATGGAATCAGTTGGACTAATTGCATCGGAATATGGGACTGATGGCACCGCAGCCATGGACTGGCAGGCATAAAGGAAATCGTGACCAGAATATTAGAAGTTGCTCCCAGTGCCATTGCAACTCACTTTTTGCACAGAGAAAATGCTCGCTGCAAAAGACTTGGAGCCTGGGCTTCACGCAGTTAAAGAACATGCTTGTAGAAATTGTAAACTTCGTTAAAGCAGGGCCACAAATTTCTGACTGTTTGCTGCCACTCTGTGAGGAAGTAGGTGCAGACTATATATCTGTACTTATGCATACAGAGATGAGATGGTTGTCCCCGCGGGCGGATGCTCACACGCTTATTCAGCCTAAGAAAGGAGCTTGTGTACATTCCTCTCAGAGAAGAACCCTGAGCTTGCAGATTTCTTTAAAGATGATAAATGGCTTTTTTCAGCTGAGCTACCTGGCAGACATATTTAGCGAAGTAAATAAGCTGAACCCAAAACCCAAGGGAAGGTGCAAAAACAAACAACATTTCTCAGTACCAAAAAGTTGAGGCTTTGAAAAAAAAGCTCAAGTTGTGGCGTGTTCGTACCTGTCAGGAATCACTATATGTTTGAAAATATGCATGATTAATTCAAGACGAGGCATTAGTTTAAATGTAGTCAAAGCACAGGTAACATTTTACCTGTCAAAGTTGTTGGAGAAAATTTAACAGCTATTTCCCTGAGCTAACTGGGGAGCAGGCTGCTTCTTACCAGTGGATAGAAAGCCCCTTCATTGAGAAAATTGAGATGAAGCTCCCAGAAGCCTCACAGTCAAAATTATTAGAGGAGCTCATTGGCCCATCATCTATCATCATGAAGACTCGATTTAGTGCAGTTTCCACTAGAAACCTTCTGGGGTCAATGTTTTTCATTAGTTCCCGTTTCTCATGGAGCAGCTATGAAAATGTTTTTACCTTTCACCACCACCTACCAATATGAGTCAAGCTTTTCAGCCATGACAGCACTGAAAACTAAATATAGGTCAAGATTTAGGATCGAAGATGACTGCGTGTCAGTTTATCAGAATACCCCCACGCATTGATAATATCATTGCTAGCAGTCAGCAGCAAGTATCACATTAAGTGAAACATAAACATCATTTGCAGATAAAGAAAAAGTTAAATTTATCATAAACAAAATTTAATGTGGGAAGCTTTTATATGACCATGCATTATCTAAGGACCATGTTATTTGTAACTTCATTTTTCGAGTTTGCTAAATAAGAGTTTACCATTTTGAAAGCCTAATTATTCCCGTTTTCTTTGAAGTGTAGTTTACTTTATTTTATTTTAAAAGTTTTTTTAAATGGCTTGAGGATACTGAACAAAATAAACCCCCTGTCCCTCGCAAAAGTGCGGGCTAAATCCGCCAGGGGGCAAATCCAAAGGGCCACCGTGAAAACTAGATTTTTCATATCTTCACTCTGTATAGCTTTATATGTTCTTGGGGTCTAAATGTGTGTTTTTAGGTCAAGGAAAGCAATAAGACATTTATAGAGTGGATTTGTGGACAAAAAAGTCATTGTAATTGATTTTTTTTATTAAAAATGAAGACAAAACATTTCAATATTCATCATTTTCGAGAACCGTATCATGCTTATTGGCCACTAATCACATGAAGCTTTTTTCACTGTATTTTAACTCATGTTGATGTTGCTGAAAAGAAATGTAGCCCAATTCATCTCAAAACGTGTTACAAGAACTCCAAGTAACACGATATGGCTGATACACAATTTGAAAATTTTTTCCTTGTATGTGATATTGCCGATGTTTTAGGTGTCAAAAAAATGGTTTTTTAGACCCAAGGTTTTCAATGCTAATATAAAGAATTAATTTGTTTAAAAAAATTTAAAACAATTTTTGATTTACCAAAAACTTTTTATTAAAAAAATAAATTTCAAAGAAAAAAAAACAAAGGACAANTTGGACAAAAAAATACAAATGTGAAAAAACAATTCTTACCCGGGAAAATTGAGCGGTCGCTTACAACACTACATTTAATTCTGATTAAAAAATCCTACAAGTGTCTCTAGTAGAATAGTTGCACCAAGTGATATATTTTTTTGTGACTTCTGCTGGCGGTTTATGTGATATTAAAAAAATAAAAATTTTAGTTTACTTAATCTTTTTAGTACCTTTCCATGACAGGAAAGATAAGAAAAGATTGCCGGTCATTTATCACGTCCTGCCGTGTTAGAAGTTTCCTTAAAAATTTGGGATAATGGCGACGCGTCAACATGTCGGGAAAAAAAGGGACAAGTAATGAACATTATGACGACGGCTGACAGTGACACACACATCCAATATATGTGTATATTGCAATATATACTTATTGCATCTTTAAGTCATGAAATTCTTGGATGATACAAGCAGCGTTAATATGAAATTAATGAACTATGATTCCCTCCCACATCGACCAAGAAGCCCTCCAAGCAACCACCAATTACGTGCACCGAGGGAAGGGAGAGGCAGGGCGCATCCATCACTCATCCAGAGAAGCCAGGTTATTAAAACGAGGGAAAGGGAAGCAGCGAGGCGTTTATCCGGCAGATTCCCCTTAAATTATTATGCGACAAAACAACATAAATACTCTCCATATAGTTTTCACCTCAAAATACGTTGCAGCAATAACGTTACAACCTCTGAATATTGTTGATTTCGAAATTCACAACTATGATATTATTTAGACCAATTTATAAGCACACAACACATTTCAGAAGCACACAAAATAGAAAGCGTGTGATTACATTAACACTTCTTAAGACATACTTGGCAAATTGGTTTTCTTGGAGGCAGTAATTTCCCGTCACCATCAAATAGCGATAAAATAACAACGCACACAAGTGATACTCATCTAATAACAATAAACCGATGGCCTTCCACTCCCCTAAGACAGGGTTTCTCAACCAGGGATCCGCAGAAATCTATCAAGGGGTCCGCAGGACGGGGAATTCAACATATTAGTTAATCCTGTCATGGCTCAGTTTTTTATAATTCATGATTACACAATGGGTCTTAATCGAGATGTCCAGTTTTTTTTCTAGTTTTTCCCTGGCTAGTTGCGTCTCTCAGAATGTGGCGATGATTTGTATAATATATTATAATGTTCCTATCACTAAATGCTTTAAAAAAGTGAGGAAGTTATATTTGTTGGGAACGTTGCTTCCGGGGTGGCATAACATGATGCAATAGCTACACAGCGCGTTGCCCGAGAGCTGTATTCATTCTGCTGACGACTGCTGCTGACTGAACACGTGGCGTGACTGGCTGTCCTTGTGGATTGTAAGTTTTCGCATAATGTTGTTTAATTTGTTTGTTTGCTTGTTTTTCATTTGACCACACTATAATACTGACACTGTGCAACAAATATGTAGGTCTTCTTCACCTTAAAGTTTTTTTCTTTCTTTCTTTTTCCAGACTGATGTTTACCTGTCTGTGAAGAAAATGGACAAATATGTTATTAGACCGTCCTCATCAAAACAAGAACTACCAAACAAACAGGGTGATGAACTAAAATCTTCAGATGATGAGTCAGAGGTCACATCCGTTGAGAGGAAGAGGAAGATTAGTTCTGGTCATGTTATGGACTCAAAAATTAGGAAATATGATGATATTTACCTTAACTATGGCTTTGTAGTAAGTACAAGTGAAGGTGTTGAACAGCCACAGTGCGTCCTTTGCTGCAGAGTACTGTCCAATGAAAGTATGAAGCCCTCCAAGTTAATTAGGCACTTCCAGGCAAAGCATTGTCAGTACAAGGATAAGTCAAGATAATTTTTTGAGTGCAAAGCTAAAGAACTGCGCAGTGCACAAGTCGGGTTAAAGGCCATAACCACTATGGATAAAAAACTGATAAGATCTCAATATATTGGCTCAGAAAATGCCTCACACAATTGGGGAAAAAATTGATCATGCCATGTGCAATTGAAATTGGCAGGGAAATGCAAGGGGATGAAAAAGCTAAGGCATTAACAAAATTTCCAATATCAAATTACACTGTGAAACGTCGCATCTCATCAATGTCTGAAGTCATACTGGAACAATGCACTGCACGTCTCCGTAACAATGACTTTGCCATCCAGCTAGATGAATCAACAGATTTGTCCAAAATGTCACATCTACTAGCGTTTGTGCGCTATATGTGGGAGAATGAATTACGAGAGGAATTTTTGCTTTGCAAAGAGATGAGAACAACAACTAAAGGAATGGACGTGTTTCAAACTCTGGATGACTTTATGAAGGATAATGGAATCAGTTGGACTAATTGCATCGGAATATGTACTGATGGCACCGCAGCCATGACTGGCAGGCATAAAGGAGTCGTGACCAGAATATTAGAAGTTGCTCCAGTGCCATTGCAACAACTTTTTTGCACAGAGAAATGCTCGCTGCAAAAGACTTGGAGCCTGGGCTTCACGCCAGTTATGAACACTGCTGTAGAAATTGTAAACTTCGTTTAAAGCAAGGGCCACAAATTTCGACTGTTTTGCTGCACTCTGTGAGGAAGTAGAGTGCGGACTATATATCTGTACTTATGCATACAGAGATGAGATGGTTGTCCCGCGGGCGGATGCTCACACGCTTATTCAGCCTAAGAAAGGAGCTGTGTACATTCCTCTCAGAGAAGAACCCTGAGCTTGCAGATTTCTTTAATGAGATAAATGGCTTTCAGTGAGCTACCTGGCAGACATTTTCAGCAAAAGTAAATAAGCTGAAAAAGCAATGCAAGGTGCAAAAACAAACAACATTTCTCAGTACCAAAAAGTTGAGGCTTTGAAAAGAAAGCTCAAGTTGTGGCGTGTTCGTACCTCGTCAGGAATCACTGATATGTTTGAAAATATGCATGCATTAATTCAAGACAGAGGCATTAGTTTAAATGTAGTCAAAGCACAGGTAACATTATACCTGTCAAAGTTGTTGGAGAAATTCAACAGCTATTTCCCTGAGCTAACTGGGGAGCAGGCTGCTTCTTACCAGTGGATAGAAAGCCCCTTCATTGAGAATATTGAGATGAAGCTCCCAGAAGCCTCACAGTCAAAATTATTAGGAGGAGCTCATTGGCCTATCATCTATCATCATGAAGACTCGATTCAGTGCAGTGCCACTAGAAACCTTCTGGGCTCAATGTTTTCATTAGTTCCCGATTTCTCATGGAGCAGCTATGAAAGTGTTGTTACCTTTCACCACCACCTACCAATATGAGTCAAGCTTTTCAGCCATGACAGCACTGAAAACTAAATATAGGTCAAGATTAAGGATCGAAGATGACATGCGTGTCAGTTATCAAAATACACCACGAATACGCACCCACGCATAGAAGTATCACTGTGCTAGCAGTCAGCAGATAAAGTATCACATTAAGTGACATAACAAAATTCAATTTGCAGCTATATACAGAAAAAGTGTATTGAATTCATAATCACTAAATATTCAATTGTGGGAAAGCCTTTATTTTATGACATGCTATTACTCTAATGTACCATGTTATTTAACTTCATTTTTCAGAGTCAGCTAAATAAGACTGTTTACCATTTTGAAAGCCTAATATTCTTTTTACTCAGACGTGTATTTACTCCTGATCTTTATTTTGTTTTTAAATGGCTTGAGGATACTGAACAAAATAAGCCCCCATGTCCCTCGCAAAAGTGCGGGCTAAACTCCGCAGGGGGCAAAATCAAGATGGCCACCGTGAAAACTAGATTGTCATATCTTCACTCATGTAATAGCCTATTAATATGTTCTTGGTGTCTAAATGTGTGTTTTTAGGTCAAGGAAAGCAATAAAGACATCATAGAGTGGATTGTGGACAAAAAGTCATTGTAATTGATTATTTTATTAAAAAATGAAGACAAAACATTTCAATATTCATCATTTTCGAGAACCGTATCATGCTTATTGGCACTAATCACATGAAGCTTTTTTTCACTGTTTTTAACTCATGTTGATGTTGCTGAAAAAATGTAGCCCAATTCATCTCAAAAGTGTTACAAGAACTCCAAGTAACACGATATGGCTGATACACAATTTGAATTTGTTCATATTAGTATGTGTATATTGCCGATTATTCTAGGTGTCAACAAATAGGTTTTTAGACCAAGGTTTTCAATGCTAATATAATGAATTAATTTGTTTAATCAAAAATTGAAAACAATTATTGATTTATCCTAACTCATTACATATTTCAGATAAATCAGACAAAATCCACAACCTATCATAACTATTTAACTGACAAATTATGGATAACATGAATGGGACAATATTATACATCAATGTCATTATCCTCGTCTTCATCATATGAATCGCTCTCTCTGAATCAGTATCTCCTGGTGTTAGGTCTTGAAGTTGAACGACATCCTTCAAATGCATGGTAGTGCTGGTCTTGTGTATCGCACTGGCTTACACAAGCCATTCTCAACAGCCATCCATGTGAAAGTGGAGACGGAGAAGGATCTACCTTATGATAATTGAGAAGCATGTGTGTTTGATAATTTCCCTTGTTACCTTCAGGTCATGTGAATCTCTATCTGGTGGAAGTCTCAGTGTTGATTTTCTCTTCATCTGGTTCCATTTTTGTGCCCTTGCTTCACCCATAGATTTGCTCACCTTGTCATTATAGATGTATCTTAAGGTGAATATTGCCATGTCATTCAGAACAGACTGTGTGACCAGCAATGACTTGCCAAAACAATACAGCAGAGCACGTGCATCATCTGAGATTCCCTTGGTAAAAATTGATGCTTTCCCGTGGCCAAAAAAGGCAGTTGTGGTGTCTGATCCGCTGTGAATATGTAATTGAACTATAATCTCTGCTACCTCTTTGGAGCATAGTTTTTTACAATCTATGATGTTCTTCTTCCTCTTGACTGCTAACACTCCATCTATTGTATGGGCAACATATGCAGACAAAACTAGAACGTCTGTATCTTCAGCATCATTGACAACATCAGTATCAATGCAATCTTCTGATTTGGGAATATATAAAGAAGAGAATCGTGTCTGCCTAGATGTGTTCACATTCAAAATTGCCAATTCTGTCTCCTGTGGATAAATTCCAACACTTTGGACCCACTGAATATACAAACTGGACATTGGGATGTTCACAGCACCTTAGACGGATCTCATCTTGGAGAAATGACTGCAAGCGTTGTTTATTAGCTGGATTGTGCAACAAATCCTGGAAAGCTCTAGCTGAGGGAAATTTGTCTGAAGGCCGGATGAAGATGTTCTTAGAGCCTTCAATATTACTAGAGCGAAGATTTCGTTCACGGTCTTTGATGGTAAATGGCAAGTCATAGCGGTCATTCACCAACACAATCTTTGAAGCATTTTTGTGTCTGGACATTATTATGGACAACATCTTGGAAGCATAATCCCGCCATGTGAAGCTAGTACCATCTGATTGTTCACGGTCCTCAAATGATGGGGTTGACAGACGCCATATGAATCCCATATCAACTATAGCAATGTACCATTGGGAATCCAAGGTCTCCATATATAATTTATCCACCAATTTGGACTTTGGGTCTTTCTCATTGTCCCGTTAACGTTGTATATGGGCAAACATTCATCGGTCACTCGATATTGCATCACGTTAATGAGGTCAAACTTGTCGTCGTGTGCTTCTGCTAGTGCTATGATGGACGCCATTGCCTTGTTCTCCATGGCCTCTGATTTGGTAACCTAGTCAGTATTGTCACCTATGACAGGTGGTGGATTACTGAAGTTCCGTCGTGAGTTTCTGTGCACTGTAAAGTAAAATGGTATATTGTCACTCAATATGCGGTCATTGCAGAATATCCTGAACAGATCGTCACCATCGTGATGAGCAGACTCGAAGTCATCAACAAGTGCAGTAGAAGCCAGAACACCAGATTAAAGAGATCTCAGATTAGGATTGTCTGTGTTGAATGGGTCACAGGAAAATTCAGTGATGCAGCTATCAATATCCTGTACCGCCTGCTCATCCAGCTTCAAACGTGTTTTTGTGTGTTCACTGTGTTGCTGTTTTGACAGGGTACTCTGTGCCATGGTATGTAGAGATGGTCTGACTTGGTTGACGGAGTTAACATTTCTTGAATCAGTGAGCCACATCTTCTCATTTTTGAGGATTTTAAGCCAACCAGCTTTCATTTTCGATCCTTTGTTCATGGTCATCTCTATCCCCAGATCAAGAGGTAAACAAGAGTAAGGTTTACCAATGATTGACTGGGAAAACAAACCATCCCTCATGTAGGCTGTTCTCTTCTCAGGAAGATTGCTCAGCTCCAGCCAGTACTCCACCTTCCATACTTGCGTTGTCATAGATCTGCCATCCAGGGCAACATCTAACGTAGAGACATTTTGACATTTTTCGAGTTCACTTTTGTAATAAAATATTCAATTACAATGACTTTTGTCCACAATCCACTCTAGATGTCGTTATTTTTTCCTGACTAAAAACATACATTTAGACACCAAGAACATATTAGCTATAAATGAGTGAAGATATGACAAATCTAGTTTTCACGGCGGCCATCTTGGATTTGCCCCCTGGCAGTTTGAGCCCGCATTTTTTGCGGGGGGACTGGGGGTTTTTTTGTTCAGTATCCTAAGTCATTTAAAACCCCACCTTCCAAACCTTTGACAGGAAAAATTGGTCACGGGCTAATTTGGTAGGGTCCTCTACTATTTTTTAACCATTTTTACTAAAAAATGTAAATGACTATACCCAAATTAATCCCGACCAAGGGGCCCCCTGAATATAAAGTGGTTTGTAAGGGGTTAAAAGCTTAAAAAGGTTTGAGAAACACTGCCCTAGATATCCGCATGAACAAAATTTTTTTCCCACGTAAAACTTAAAAAATTCTGCAGTCACCGAAAGTACACTCCAAAAACCAACACGCGAGCACACATTAGACGACCAACTCAACAGAAATATGTAAGTGACACGCAGATATTCCCCGAGTTCCTACTTTGATCATTTTATTATAATTTTGTTTAGGGCAAAGAAACCCCTTTTTTTGCCCAAGCCTAAAAAAAAAAAAAAAATTCTAATTTCTTCACATATTACTCGAAAAAAACCTACCAAAAAAACTATCCCCCTTCTTAAATATAAATTAATTTTTTAAGGCGCTGCAACCGCGGGGTTATGCCCCCTTTTTACAAAAGATACAGTAAATTAATATTAAAAAAAACAAATTTTAAGATAGAATCAAAATTTTTTAAAAAAAACAAAATATAAAAAAGAAAAATAGTACATTAAAAGCAAAAAGAAGAGAAATTAAAAAAATCAAAAACTTTTTTGAAGGCCAGCCCTCCATAAGGTTGGACCCCCCGTCCCGGAGAGAAACACCACTTCCCAATGCCAAAGAGGAGGTGGGCCAGCGTCCCTACCCTCGACACCGGGACAAAAAGGTCACGGGTCCCCAAGACTAGACACTCGACCAGCAAGTGCCGCACAGTTAAGGGACCAAGCAACATCACAGAAAATAGGGGGCCCCCCCTCCAGAGGAATCATTTTTATATAAGTGTGACCAATACGAAATCGTCCCAAGGCAGTCTCCCTTTCCCCGGGGAGGGGACCTAGTAGCCCATCCTCGATACTTTGGGATGGTGCGTATTTTATTTTCCCCTATATTTTTCCCATCGTTCCTGCCAAGGGTCTGAATGATTATAATTCCCGAGCGTAGGTCTGTACCCGGCACGCAAAATGGGTAGAGCTGGTCTTCAGCTGAAAGTTTTTTGCCAAGGCTAAGCCCCCTCATTCCCAGAAAACACCTACATGTCCCGGGAAACCCCCAACAAAAGTGACCCCGGGGCCTCGCCCTTGAAGATAAAGCCTTTTCCAGGGGCTTTGCCCAGCGGAGGGGGAGAAAAAATTACATAGTGATTGAAGAGCACTACAAGAATCACAAAAAAATTGTAAAAAGAGACATCCGAAGGGTTAAATAGCCATGAGAGCATAAAAAGTGCATTTTTAGCCGTAAAAAAAGGGGAAACACTTGGAAGGTTTACCCCTTTTGTTAAACGATGGGAATATGACACCGTATCCAACTCCCTTCGTTGATTTGGAACCATCAGAAAGATAGGGACAAAAAATCTGATGTGTGCAATAGTGTCAAAAAACTGGGCACGCTTACCCTGAAAGGTAAAGAGCCTTTGAAGGGAAGGCTTTTTTCAGAAGGACACTTTGGGAGAAGCCAGGACCGACTTCTAGGGCTTCCTGGCAGATCCGTAAAGAGGGGAAGGGAAACGTCTCCATAATGCTTTTAACGGAAACCAAAGGGGCTTTTGGAAGCCCCCTTCCCCATGGTAAAAATTTTGGGTCCGAACAAAGACACAGCACGGCAAGCTATTTAGTCGGGAGGCTTTGAAGGGGTACAAAAAATCTTAACATGAGGGACTGGCGCGAAGATCAAAGGGAGGACCCAGCATCCCCAAAAGGCTTGGGGTGGGAGATGACCTGAATGCCCCCGGTTTTCCAGACGGAAAAACCAGCATGGGTACCGAATCCAACATCCGCAGCGAGTGGGTGTGGCGGGAAACACTTCACATCCATATTCAAGCTTCGAAAGGGTAATGAGCGATGAAGAAAATAGTGTAGCGCGATCATCTCCCCCCCGGGGGGCGAGAGGAATTTTTGTAGATCCTGGTTGAAGACATCAGTCTAGAGAGCACGAAGGTGAGGTACCCAAGTCAGCATTGTCAAAAAGAGTCCCCAAAAACCCGGGGCCCCCCCTGGGTGGTATTCCTTCGCGTACAGTACGGTCTTTGGGCGGGATAATCCCCGGGTTTTTGCAAAAATTAAACCCCTCGTCTTCGCTGGAGAAAACCCGAAGCCAAGATTCGTCGTCCCTTCACAAACTTTGTCAAAGCAAATTGAAGTCTTCTGTCTGCAAAACCACATCCGAAGCAGCAAAAAAGTTGATAAATATCCACGATAATGTACTAACAATCCCCCCGGCAGTACATCAACAAACCATTTATTGCCCCAGCGAACAGAGCTACACTCAAGACTTTTTCCTTGGGGGGTGCCAACTGGAAGCAGGTGTTTAGAAGACATTATATTTCCAACTCGGACCGAAAACCCGTTGGTTTGGAAACTTGGGGATACAAGGGAAACAACTCTTTGACCAATTCTACAGAGATGCAAACACCTTTTCTCCAGCTGTGTCATAAGCCCTTTTTTAGTCGAAAAATGGCACATGGTTTGTCGAGAGCAAAAACCCGCATAGGATGCCTTTAAAGGAAATAAGCGCCTCCTAGTGGAGTGTCTTACGAATCCACACTGAGAACGGGGGAAAAGTTTTTCCCCTTCCAAAAAACCATATAAGTCGACCATTTTTCCATTTTTTCGAAAGCTTTAAAACACATGAAGTTAGGGGTATGGGGGGGTGGAAAATTTGTCGGGATGAGTGGTCCCTTTCCCCGGCTTAGGGACGGGATCACCCCCGCTACAAAAACCCGCTACTTGGGAAAGTTCCTTAACCAATTTATTTAAAATGCCCAAAAAAGAAATCAAGCCTCATCTTTAGATGAAGAGCATCGCATATTTGGATTATCTCTTGGCCGGAGAAGTGTCTGCGCAAACCTTCATGGCTTACAAACTCACGAGGGGGTATAAAGAAATTGAACGATTTCCCCCCCCGCTAGATGAAAAATCTAGCCCTCTGTTCCTGTCGCCCTCTCTCCCTAGCACGGGGACGAAGGGCTTCTGCGCCACGGATACAAAAGGGAAGCAAATTCCTTGCTACAGTCAAGGGTTGCCTAGGGTCTCCATTAATTCCCCTAGATAGAACGGAGGGGGGGGCGGGGGCATACTTTTCCCCCCCATTTTTCCCTTCTTTGCCAAAAACCTTTGGGCACGGGGGGGCTGTACAGATCGGACTTATATAAGCCCCCCAAGAGGATGACGAGCCTCTTTTATTACCCGAGGGACGAGCCTTTACCTGTGGAAGGTTATTTTTTTTTATTCTGAAATTTGGCCCCGAATGTATTGCGACTCAGTCGGCGGGGGTGACTCCCGCTGCCGTACAGGGCCTGATTCCACCCCGGGAAAAAGCCGACGGGAGAAAGAGCAGAAATCGGGGGGGGTGCTCAGCGAGGCTTCTAAATGGATTTGAGAAAAAAGTAACAAAGGCCCATCTATTGTCTGAAAATTATCTATATGTTGTTCAAAAACACAAGCCTTTTGAAAGCCCTCCCAGTCTGCACGAGAGAGGCACCATTTTGGGAGACATCGGGAAGGGGGCGATGACACTGCTCTTAGTAGTATGGGATAATGGTCACTCCCCCGAAGAGAATCGGCCACCTCCCATGAGAAATCAAGGGCGACCTGTGGACTGCAGAGTGATAGGTCAATAGCAGTCAATGTTCCCGTCTGCGAATGGAAATGTGTAGGTTCTCCTGTATTTAAGATATTTAGGTTGTTGCCATCGATAAAAGTTATAAGAGAATCACCGCGACGATTTCTGGTTGAATCTCCCCACAGAAAATGCCGCCCATTCATGTCTCCGAGGAGAAAAAATGGGCCGGGAAGCTGGCGGATAAGATCCTCAAGATCTTGGAGAGGTATGTCGTCATTTGGAGGTAGATATATTGAGCAGACAGTGTAGGTCTTGTGCAGATGGATACGACCTGCTACAGCCTGCAAGGGTGATTGCACTGGGATGACAGAGAAGGGGACATCCCGACGATGGTAAAGGCCACAACTACCACTAAAGCCACCACCTGCTGGAGGTGGTGTGTGTACAGGGATAAAACCTGTCGGGCAGAGACATCTTCCCTGCCCTACCATCGTTTCTTGTAAACAAATAACAACTGGGTCTCACTCGGTGATGAGAAGGACCAGTTCTTCCCAGTTTGCACGTAATCCACGAATATTCCATTGGAGGATTGAAGACATTATTTTTTGTGTGATGCTGCTGCAGTAGAAAACCTTGCGGCTTGTAGACGCTGCGGTATTTAAAAAAAAAAAGCATCTTTTTTCTTTATAGTAGGAGATGGTAAGCTACTTTTCCTTACCTTTCCAGATGTTGATTTCCGCTATGTATATCTGGGGTGTAATTGGGATCCTCAAACGAGGTCCCGCAGCAGTAGTAGATACCGAATGTCCCACCAAGGATGCTGAGTTATTGTCAGAAGCCTTACTAGTTTTACTAACAGCTCCCGTCGAGGCTTTTGAAAATTGCGTATTAGCATGGCTATCAACTACTTGGGTGTCCATATGTTGTGACTCACCGTCGCCATCATCAGGATGTATAGCTGTGTCGCTAGCTGTTTCAGTGGTGGTAACAGCGGCATTAATACTGGGAGTCATGACAGTACTCTCACAACTATTAGTAGTTCTAGCTTTACTTAATTCCATGCCCTCCTGCTCACCATTAGAGATTTTAGCCGGAGGGACGCCCACTGACTCTAAGGACTCAGTGGAGCTGCGAGTTCGCTTCTGAGATTCCTTAGTACGATGGTTTCTTGGGATCCTCTTAAAGGATGAGTCACTGTTGTTATATTTTTCGTGTGCGACATGCACTACACGAGAGGCGGATGAGGCTCATTATGAGAGGAGTCAGCAGATTCCACAGAATCGCAGGTCATAGCGAGAAGTCGAGATAGCTCGGTATAAGTTATTTCAACAAGGACAGAGTTGGCAGCGAGGTGGAGGAGTTGCGCTTTATGCAGAGATGCATTGCAGTGTTGTGTTAATAATGTTATAAAAACAGATGACAGCCTAGAGTCTATATGGGTAGAGGTTACGGAGGAACTGAGAAAATGGTTTTGGGTGTAGTGTATAGGCCTCCAAACTTATGTAAAGAGGATTCAGCTCCTATATGGGAAGAAATAAACAAGGCCTGCAGATATAATCGACTATGTGTGGTGGGAGATTTTAATCTTAGGAATATAGACTGGGATTTAATCATAGGTGACAGCGACGCAGATGAATTGTTAAATATAATCCAGGATAACTTCCTAAGTCAAGCAATCAAGGAGCCTACTAGAGGAAATAATATTCTAGATCTATTGCTGACAAATAGAGACGATTTCTTTACAGATGTGAAGGTCGGTGGAAAGTTAGATAATAGCGACCATTATGAGATCAGATTTAGCTTAAAATGGGAAGTTGGAAAATTAAATGGCTATAAACATAGAGTACCTACTTTCAGAAAGGCCAATTATGCAGGATTAAGAAGATACCTGGAGGTTATTAATAAGAGGTGTGGGATGGAGGGGAAGAAATTTTCCCAGGTAAGGACAGGGCGATGACAGCTGGAAAGGCCAATTATGAAGGATTAGGAAGCATCTGCAGGTAATTAGAGCGGTTAGACATGGAATTGAGGTCGGGGCTGAGGAGGTAATTAAAGCGGTTAGGCATGGAAGTGATGTCGGGGCTGAGGAGGATTATACCTTATTTGTAAGGAATATAATTGACGGACAGAAAAGAAATATTCCTTATAGGGAAATAAGGTCCAGAAAGAGTGATCCAAAATGGATGACCACTAATTTAAAACACAACATTGGAGTAAAAAGAAACATTTATTTAAGGTTCAAGGCAGGATTTTTAAGCAAAGAACAGTATAACGAGATGGCAAGGACAGTGAAGAAATTAACTCGAGTTGCTAAGAACAATTATGAGATTAAAGTAGCAGCACAGGCGAAAAATGACCCAAAGGGGTTCTATCAGGTATATAAAACCAAGACAAGGGAATTAGTTGGGCCGTTAAGGTCAGGACAGGGTAAGGTCTTAAATACGGATGAGGATTATGTAAAAGTCTAAATGATTATTTCTTAAGTGTTTTTACGGAGGAGGATACACAGACGATACCTGATAGTGAGCAGATGTTCAAAGGAAGCGATGAGGAGAAACTCAAAGATATTGTGATAACTAGGGAAATGGTGGAAGAGGGTATAGATAAAATGAAGAATTTTAAATCGCCAGGACCAGATGAAGTGTATCCCAGGGTATTAAAGGAATGCAAGGAGGTTGTTAGTGCACATTTTTAGGAAATCGGTTGAGATAGGCGATGTGCCATTATTGTGGAGGAAAGGAAATGTTGTTCCCATATTTAAGAAGGGAGACAGAGGACTAAAGTCAAATTATCGACCCGTTAGTGTAACGTCAGTGGTGGGTAAATTATTGGAATCTATTATTGCAAAAAAACATTAGAGAGCACTTAGATAAACATAGTTTGGTCAATGATTCACAACATGGATTCACCAAGGGTAGGTCATGTCTCACCAATTTATTGAGTTTTTATAGGAAAGTTTATGAGACGGCAGATAATGATAAGGATTATGATATAATATATCTGGACTTTAGTAAGGCATTTGACAAAGTACCACACGAGCGACTCTTAAATAAGGTTAAGGCTCATGGAATAGATGGGAAGGTTCTTCATTGGATCAGAGCTTGGCTAAGTAATAGGCAACAAAGGGTTACAATTAATGGTTCTAAATCTGAATGGGGACTGGTGACAAGTTGAGTTCCACTTCCACAAGGGTCTGTTTTGGGTCCATTACTATTTTTGATTTACATCAACGACTTGGATAGTGGAATTAGCAGTGATATCAGCAAGTTTGCTGATGATACTAAAGGTAGGTAGGTAGGATTATTGGATCACAGTCTGATGTAAACATATTGCAGGGAGACTTAAATAAACTTAACGAGTGGGCAGTCAGATGGCAGCTGGAATTTAATATTGATAAGTGCAGCGTTATGAATGTTGGTAGAAAAAACCCTGGTAATAGATACACCATAAGCAATGTATCGCTGAAAAGATCAGAAGGTGAAAAAGATCTTGGAGTGAGGGTGAGCCCAGACCCCCGACCTAGGAAACAATGTATTGAGGCTAGAAATAGAGCTAATAGAGTGTTAGGATTCATTACCAGAAATGTTAAAAGTAGAAGTGCGGAAGTTATTCTAAAGCTTTATCTGGCTCTAGTCAGGCCTCACCTAGACTATGCGGTTCAGTTTTAGTCTCCATATTACAGGATGGATATAGCCTTGTTAGAAACAGTGCAGAGAAGGATGACCAAAATTATACAAGGGATGCGTAACTTTAGTTATGAGAAGAGATTGAAGTTATTAAAGTTACACTCACTCGAGAGACGCAGAGTAAGGGGCGATCTGATAGAAGTTTATAAGTGGATAAAGGGATTTAATAAAGGTGAGGTAGGAAAAGTTCTTCCGGCTTTTAACCAGGGTAGAACAAGAAATAACGGATTCAAGCTGGAAAAGCGTAGATTTAGAAAGGAAATAGGGAAAAACTGGTTCACAAATAGGGTGGTGAATTAATGGAATGGTCTCAGTAGACAGGTAGTTAGTGCGGAGTCATTAGGGAGCTTTAAAGAGGGGCTGGATAGGTTCATGGATGGGGAAGAAAGGTGGATGTAGGTAGTGTTAGGTGACAGGAACTAGCACGTGTAGGCCTCGCGGCCTCTTGTAGCTTCCTTATTTTCTTATGTTCATATGTTCTTATGAGAACTTATTATTCACTTGGATGGATTGAATAGGTTTAGGATACTGTGGTGGAGGAACTGTGGCAAGCTGATTAGGAGTCTTAGTGGAAGATGCAGCTGCCATCGCGGATGCGTAGGTCCTGCTTCCTCCCCCGCCTGCTTGTCTGTGACAAAGTTCTCTGCTGGCGCTCCCAAGACTGATAAATTGAGAGTTGGCCAAATAAAGGATGTCTTCTAATTTGTATATCCCACACTGTCGAGAAGTCGGTGGGTGAGCATCACGGCAGTGGAAGCAGTAGGGGGTTGACTTACAGTCAGCTGTGGCATGGGAACCCAACGACGAGCAGCGACCACAGCGAGGAGGGGATTTACAATACTTCTTGCCGTGGCCAAAGCTGACATAGATAAAGAACTCATAGCACTGCATAGGGCGGTCGTTAAAGGCTTTTATCCTTATAGACTGGGGACCGATCCTGATGGAATCGGACAGACTTGATCCGTAGAAAGTGAAAACGATCATATTTTTGCACCCTCTGACCTTTGAGACCTTCTGAACTCTATTCGGGCACATGTTTATTATTCTCCTCCTCCGAGAATTCATATAGGTCGTAGTTGTAGACTACGCCTTTGCTGTAATTGAACTTTTGATGAGGTTTGATGGATTCAAAATAGCAGACAGAGGTGATGGGCATGTGAAGGAGCATCCGAGCCTGAGTAAGGTCCTTGGCTCGGATTAAAACTCTTCTGCCATACCTTTTCAGGTGGCCTTCCGGGATCTTTCCAATTTCGTTTTCAAGAAATCGCGCCGCATGGAAGAAGTTGCCTCCACTTTCCTTGTAATATGCCACGTACCAATAAGGGGTTGGGGTTTGGCGGACAGTTGGTGTAGATGATGTAGTGTCCTGGAAAGTGTTCGGAACGTAATCCTCAGGGCCTTCTGCAACATTTACAGAGCGAAGAAGTTCGGCTCTGTAATGTTTCTCACCAATTTCCAATTTTGTGGCTTCCTCTAGGGCAGATGTTGCGCCGTCTTCTGTAGCAAAAATGGTGTAACACCTATTTGTGTGGTCCTCGCCATCGTAGATAATACGGATGCGGCGAACCACACCATATGCCATGAAAATATCATGTATTGCTCTGTAAGACAAGGCCTGGGACACGTTGGACAGAAGCAAGGTGTCCAACGTAGAAGTGCCCCTAGGGGCAGGCACGTCTCTCAATCCCTGTCTGCGTAGCTTGGAACGGGGACCGCCAGACCGGGGAGCTGAGGAAGAAGGGGCGACCTGCCCGCTTCGTGCCACTTCGGGCCTGGAAAGGCGCTAAGGTGGCAATGAGAGAGGATCCAGTGGGAGATGTCGATGACAAGCGGACGTCAGGGAGAGAGGCAAGACGGGGTAAATGAGCAGTTGTACTCATAAACGAAATTACTTCACTTCCCCACGCCCCCACTCACCACGGAGCCCAACGAGGGGAAAGTGTCTGCTGGGGAAGGACCTCACCCAACAGCTCCGGGTTAGCTGGGAAGTATACGCTTCAGTTGCCTGGTGTTTGGTGGCAGCCGCGGGACCGATGCGGTGCCCACCAGGCAACCTCCGTTTGGCCCTAGCCAACGCATGACAAGCCGATTGATCCAGCGGGACCACACTGGATCTCCCGTTGTACCCCAACCCCCCTACCAAAGGAGCGTGTTGCCCACCGAAGGGAACTACAGTCCACCCCGCGGTGGACTCAACTCTCAGATAGAGGGGCGCGCGGGGAATATACGGGACGCCAAGCACGGCAAACACCTGGGGAGGGGAGTGTAAAGTTTAAAAGAAAGAAGAAGCGTGAGACGAAAGAGAAGGGTCTCACCGGGCCTAGAATCGCCCTAAGAAAGGAGAGAAAGGGGGATGAAGTATAAAGGCGACATCACCGGAAGGCTCCACCTCCCAGTGACGAAGGGGGAGCGCTTGGTCCACGAGGACGATGGCCAACGAACCCAATAATGGCAGGCAGGCCGCCGAAGTAGGTGGCGCCGTCGACCACGCTTCAAGGCCCGCCACCACGACAAGGTGACTCCCCACAGCGGGGTCTTCTTCAATGACAGTCAACAATCTCCTTCTTCTACAATTAACATTCTTGGACTATCCTTTACTAAAAATATGAACTGGAGATTTCACATATCATCTCTTGCTAAAACAACTTCTAAGAAGTTAGGTGTCCTGTGGCGTCTGTGTCCATTTATTTCTCCCTCCAAGCTGCTTGCTCTGTACAGGGGCCTTATGCGCCCAGGTATGGAGTATGTCACACATGTTTGGGGGGGATCCACTCATATAGCTCTTCTAAACAGGGTTGAGTCAAAAGCTTTTCGTCTCATCAACTCCCCTCTTCTGACTGACTGTCTTCACTCTATAAATCACCGCCGCAGTGTTACTTATCTTGCTATCTTCTACCGTTATTTTGATGCTCACTGCACTTCTGAACTTGCCAATTGCATACCTACCCCTCTACCACGACCTCGCTGCACAAGACTTTCTACTCATTCTCATTCCTATTCTGTCCATCTTCCTAATGCAAGAGTTACTCAGTATCTTTACTCTTTCATTCCTTTCACTGGTAAACTCTGGAACTCTCTTCTTGTTTCCATTTTTCCACTTTCCTACGACTTAAATCTTTTCAAGAGAAAAGTGACAAGACACCTCCCGAACTAAATTGGCCCACCCCTATTTCTGTATTCTCTTACTGTCTTCTTTATAGGGACTGGCAACTAAGCGGGCTTTGTGTTACCTCTTTTTTTGTGTGCCCTTGGCCAGTCTTTTGTGATGTAAAAAACAAAAAAAACATTACATCCCTACCACAAAAGACCCCAAAATCAGCAACCATTAATTATGGACTTAACAACTAACACTGACATGAAAAGAAAAGTTGGTTTTTCAGCGGTAAACTAAGGATAGCAGACGAGTCAGCAAATCCGGAGAGAACCCAAAATGTAATTACTTATCGTAACTTGAGCTGCTAACAACATAGCAACAATAAATATACATGAACTCTGCGACAGGATGAGCTGAGTGAGCGAGCAAGGAGAAAAAACGACAATATAGCACAGAGAGAGAGAGAGAGAGAGAGAGAGAGAGAGAGAGAGAGAGAGAGAGAGAGAGAGAGAGAGAGATCCTGCCAGGCTATGTAACCGTAACTGACACTCACTCAACAAAACAATTTTCTTAAACGTGGCCTTGACAATAACCAAATAGCAAAACTTGAACCAAATAAAATCACTTAATCACTTTGTTATGACTCTGACAGTGTGTGTGGGGGGGGGGGGTGCAGTTATGTGGTACATAACATTTTCATATTTTTCTCAAGAAAAAACTATAAATGATAATTTGCAGGTACTTTTTAAAATTTTGCATATAAAAAAAATGCAAACCTACTAATTGGGGGGATACTAGCTAGTGTTACATCATTTTTCAGGGTTGTCTGGACATGTGTTACAAAGCGTGAAAAGGGGGAGAGGGGTAAAAAGTTACCATAAAAAGTTACGTCATTTTTAAATGGCTCCTTACAGCAGAATAACTCAAATTCATCACACAGTCCCACAAACCAACAAGGAATAATCCACAACTTTTACATTCACTCGTACATCAAGTACACATACGTTTTTTATGAGGAAATGTCACTCCAAACCCAGTTTTCCACTAAAACGAATCCTTACTATACTTTCCTACACCTTTCCTTCCCTTCCCTTCACTACCCACTGGAACTGCCCCACAGTCGAGGCCGGGCCGGTAATGGTCAATTTTTGGTAATTTCTCCTAAATCCATCACACAATCGCATCATTCGAACCCTCGCCTCCCCCAGCCACCCCTACCCTCCCCTTTTCTTCACCCGCGTCGATCAATATTACGGTCGACACTAAAGCTACAATTTTCGGGATATTTAGACGAACGAGTATATCGAACGGAATAAAATACCTGATGATGGAAACAAAATATTTTTTTATTCGTTTCTCTACGGTTATGATCCAAAATAATTAACACCTCATCTCATAATCTCTTATTTTTTCCCCATTAGCGCCGATCAGAAAAAAATTGCATCAGAAACGACTCTTTCAACTCTTTCTCGTCGGCAACGTGTAATCAAAATAAGGATGTCATTACGAAAGTTACAACAAAAGTTGCAAAAGCACTAATAGGAAAAAAAAAAATTAATTTATCTTGTGGCAACCTACTAGACAGCTTGGCCATAGTTTGCACACAGCTGATTTCTTGTTCTTAGTTATGGCTGCTCGTGAGGGCAATACAAGGCTTCAACTCAGGGTAGAACGACAAAGCATAAAAATGTTCGTGTCTGTCGCCTGCCCGACCTCCTGATGTTAACACAAGAGTAGTGACTCTCAAAATTGAGGCAATTGGCTTCCAGAGAGGAGTTTCAAATCCTATTAACGAAATTTTTAGCCAGGAGTGGATTAGTGGAGGAAATTCAGCCTAAGGAGGTGCTCAAAAGTAGGAAAGAAAAACTAATTCTTTTTTTATATCAAAATATATACCAGTATCCATAACTATTAAGAGTGGCCACGAATTATGAATTCACAAACACCGCAGTTTCATATATTGCTTAAATATCAGCCACTCTTGACAGAATATTGGTAAAAGAAAATTATATAATACATGAATTTGAACCTGAAATCGCAAAGGGGGGATGTGACCTGGGACTGAGAGATCAACTGACATAGAGGGATGCGGAAGGTAGACAACAGACATACATATATGCACATTAAAAAGAACATCACCACCACTACTAATAACATTTACATACGTGTCAACTGAGAACAAAAACTTCTTTTAACTTGCTCCCAAGCGACACTCATACGTGCGCAAGATCATAATATATGTGTCTTGCGTGTGAGATTTACCAACACAACCGCGACACACCCATTACTGAACTGCAGTATTTCTTGATAAGGGTTTTACATAAAGACACTATCTCTACATACACAGGCCTCCGACTATTAAGAGAATCTAAAGCTGCCCTACTATCCACAAATATAAACACATCCTTGCCTTTGTCTTGCACACGACAAAGAGCAACATAAATACCATACAGTTCAGCCTGAGTAGAGGAAATACCATCAGCTTCAGTTTTTCCCCATGCACCACACCTGACCATAACATAATACAGTGTAGCTCCATAACACACACCTGTCTTGCCTCTCCCCTATCAAACTGTTGTGGTGTCTTTTTACTATACATCTGCAGCATTGCCTTTCGTACACCTGCAGTGTTCCTTCCCTATATATAATATACATGCGGTATTAGGTGTTATCATTAACGTACATAGTACATACCTACAGTGTCCTAGAGTCCTAGACTCTCCAGGCAGCCCGCAATCACCTGACACCGGTGCTGGTGTGCGCTAGTCTGCTTATCACGACAAAGTTTTATCGCCGCGGCTTCTCGTAACGTGGAAGGCGAGTGAGGATGATGTGATGCTCGGGTGGATATGAGGAACCGGTGGAGGAACCGACGTGATTGAGGAAAACAACTACACGCTCACATCCTTCAGACATATTTCTTTCAAGGTAATCTGTTCGCAGCAAATAAAATAAAACAAAATGTAAAAATTTATAAGAATAAAAAATGAAACAAAAATCGTATGCAGAGAGATTGTTACTTAATACCGTCCTCTCCCCGAAAAAGAAGACTGACTTCGAGGTATTAGTAAAAACTCCGAGGAAATAAGTCGTAAACATGATACAACTCTTGAATCACACCCAAAACTTAAAACTATCACATCAAAGCATGGGTTTATCAGTATCAAACGAGTTTATTGTTAAAAATGTCAAAAAAGATGGAGTACTTGCATTGGAAAAAGAGAGAGAGAGAGAGAGAGAGAGAGAGAGAGAGAGAGAGAGAGAGAGAGAGAGAGAGAGAGAGAGAGAGAGAGAGAGAGAGAGAGAGAGAGAGAGAGAGAGAGAGAGAGAGAGAGAGAGAGAGAGAGAGAGAGAGAGAGAGAGAGAGAGAGAGAAGAGATTGATTGATAACTTTATTGTCAATGTTACAACACAAGACAAATGGATGAAACAGATTCCTAATCACACCCAGTACCACATCCCAATTTCAAATTACATCTCATGAAACATCTCTCACAATCACAAAACACCTTGACAAACAAAATAGACACCTACATAAAAAATAAATTAAAAAACCGCCAACATTAGCAAAGAATATTGCACTGAAACATCATCCACAAAACACAAAAGTACAACGACATACAAAAGACAATCATACATTAACCAATAACCCGGAAAGAGGGACAAAGAAAACTACACTGAAACAACACCCACAATTCACACAAGTAGATTACTAGATTACCATATTATATAATCTTGACGTTGACATATGATACTATGATTTGCGCGGCCTAGAACAGCGACGGGAGTGATCTATCGATGCCTCTACACATGAAAATAATAATAATATCACACGAAAATATCATCATCTATTTTCGTTCATACCAACAACAGCAGCGAAATAAATGAATACTGAGGCAAAGTTATTGTTATTATCATTACTTTCCATTTTGGTTTTCAGCATCCCTCCCAACACACACACATACACACACACACACACACACACACACACACACACACACACACACACACACACACACACATACACACAGATAGATAGATAGATAATTTATTGACCACAATTTACAAAGCTTGTGCAACAACACATAATCAGTTAAATGGTCCACAAAAGTGTTTTAACAGTAAAGTTTACAAAAAACTGTTTCTCACATGCGCACATATAATCCTTCAATTCTACTTTCTAATTAGGTTAATAAGGTCTTGAATCATCACTCAAACACTAAAACGCAAGAAATTTTTCCTTTTACAAAAATCAGTGCAATAATTATGAGCATCAATGAAAAAGAATCAATGAAAACTACAATAAATTTGTAAAAACCTAAACAAGCAATAAACAATTAAAAACGGAATACTAAAATACTGAAAATACTAAAACGGAATACTAAAAAATGGAAAATACTAAAATGGAATATTAGAAACTATTATTATTTCTTTTTTATAAAAAAAAAAACGGAAAACTACACACACAAAAAAACTGCACACAAAAAAAAAAAAAAAAAAAAAAAAACGCCATCACGAATACCACAAAACATCAATAAAATCGGACAAGCAATAAAACATCAAAGACGAAAATACGAGTAGTAAAACAAACAAGAACTAAATACTAATATAAAACAAAGAACTATATAAATTCTGAAAGGATACGGTGTACGATAATACATACATTGGCAAAGTCATTCCTCTCCAGCATTAAGTTTTCAAACGTCGACACATCAAATTGTTGGCGTATATTTGATGTTCTAACGCAATCCCTTACAACATGTTGCTCAGTTTGAATGTGTCCACAGGAACACAGACGTTCTTCTAGTGGCAGACGGCCTCTGCCTCGCCGATTCCATCGCCCCTCCTCAACAGCGAGAGAGTGCGCACTCACTCTAAAGCGAGTCCATGGGATTCTTTCTGTTTCATTAACTTTTACTTTTGATCTATATATTTCATGTACAGAAAGGTCAGGGTTAATCGATGAATATAGTTGCACTCTATTCGACTGTGATGTTAATATTTTTGCTTTCATTTCTTCCATGGCAATATGCACATCGTCCCTTTCGTTGGGGAGAATGTCTCTAATATAGCGTGAGGTATGACAGGCGTGACTGAGCGTGATATGCATGGCATGAACCAGAGAATCGTCAGCTATCCCCCTTCACTCTCTCCACATTTCACTGAAAAACTTGCGCTGTTTAGCCAGGATGAGAGCACGTAAAGGGGGATAGCCGAGCTCCGCTAAACACAGCTCGTTACATGTTGTCTTCCTAACACCCAACATCTGCTTGATACACCACATGTATAATTTGTTGACAGGTTTCATATCGCCATTCAACCAAGATTCACACCCGTATAAAATAGTCGACATGAAGGCCGCTTGAAACACTTTACACTTGACAAAGAAAGGAATATCATTATTTTTACCGATAAAAGATATAAACTTAAGTGCGTGACACATCTTACTCTGTGCGTGCAGCTTAATGGCTTGTACTTGTTGAACCATCAGCAGCAAAGGGGCTGCCTAAATATATATAATGCTCGCACGCACTCACACTTACATCATCGACGTGCATGGCTTCCCTGTCTGCATCATTCCCATTGACCACGAAAAATTTAGTCTTGCTCCTGTTGATTTTCATCCTATGTGACGTACAAAACTGATTCAGAAGTCTAATTTTATGTATCATATTTTCTCTACTTGTGGATAAGAGCACAGTATCATCCATGAACATACAGTACAGGAACATACAAACAACAAACACGCACGCAATTACCGTGGCGGGGCAAAATCCTTACAATTCCCTAAAATTTCTTCCACTACTCCATTCTGCAACATCCATATGATCTGTTCAGTCACATCATCAATGTTATTGTTCCTAAAACCACTGACACACGAACACCGCAGCACATAATGCTCTAAAGTGTGACCATTTTCAGCCCCACAAACCGTACACCGTGTCTCCTCTACAGTAGATACTCCTTTGTACTGCCAATAATATTTATATCCTAACCTCATCCTCATTTTCATAGCGTCACATTGCGTACCCTTTTTACCATAAGTAACAGCAACATGATCACTAACCTTATCGTAGTGTCTAAATGTACCACTATCGGCATGCTCCCTCATCATCCTACTTCTGGCAATACAATACTGTTCCCTCCTAACTATACTTCGGATCTGCCTTATGGATAAGTGACAAATGACAACAATATCATCCTTCTCAGTTCCACATTTGGCCAACACATCTGCCGTTTCATTTTGGGGAATGCCAACATGAGAGGGTATCCAGTGGAACGTGACCTTAATGCTTTTCATAAGGGTTTTACATAAAGACCCTATCTCTACATACACAGGCCTCCGACTATTAAGAGAACCTAAAGCTGCCCTACTATCCACAAATATATACACATCCTTGCCTTTGTCTTGCAAACGACAAAGAGCAACATAAATACCATACAGTTCAGCCTGAGTAGAAGAAATACCATCAGACAATCGAAGAGTTACAGTACTCTCACACTTCTGATATCCGTCATAGTCCCACATCAGAATACCACAACCAGCCCGCCCATCTTCACTCACCGATCCATCACAAAAAACATGTATAGCATTATCCTTTGGAAGACAATCAACCATATGGCAGTACCAAGCCCTCAGATAGCCCGGAATAAACTCATATTTCTTCATAGATAAAGGTTCAATTTCCACCACCACTCTCGCCTCCTCCCAGGGAGGGAGGGGATTGGTGCCCAACTGTAAAGGACAACACAAATGTGCAACCTTGTACTTAACCAGGTGTTCCTTAACATTCCTTACAGAGGCTGATTTACTCCTCCTAATACATTGCAGATCCCTCAAAACATCCGATTGGCCACTCGGTCTAACATATTTTACAACACTTTTAACATTGAGTTCCTGTATCCTGTCACATACACTAGGTAAATTCAATTCCAAGCGCATTGCATCAATCATAGCATTTCGTTGACACCCGAATATAATCCTCATGGCCTCATTTTGCAACAGTTCGATTCTGTTCACCCATGTCATCCCTCAAAAAGACAAGCATGTTGCGGCATAGTCAATTATCGACCGAACAGTACTGATATACATCATACGTAGGATTGGTAACCCAACACCACGTCCTGAGTAGGACAAAGCACGCAGTGGCACTAGTCTGCCCCGACATAAGCCTTCAATATGTCTCAATTCAGCATTCTTTGCAGTCTTATTATAACCTACATACATACCCAAGTACTTGTATGCTTGTACTCTTTCAAGTATCTTACCATTTAATGTCAGTGCAATATTTCCGTGGCTCCTACACTGATATTTTGTCTTCACCTCATTAACAACAAGCCCTAGTGAAACGCAATTACGGCTGAATTGATTCAGAGCAACCTGCATCTGAGCCACACCAGAGGACTGGATCAATATGTCGTCTGCATAAATTATAGGCTTAACACCAGAAGGATACACATCGGTCGCAATTCTATTCATTAAAACATTAAATAATGTGGGACTGAGAACCCTTCCTTGGGGAGTTCCCAGCTCAAAATGGCGAACAACAGAAAATTTCACTTCATACCAAACCCTTGCACTCCTATCACTAAGATAATGAGAAATCCAACGCAGCATCCTACCAGAAACACCAAGATTAGCCAACTCATATAATATCATGTGACCATTTGCCTTATCACAGGCACCTTGCAGATCCACAAAAACTCTGCAGTAATCATTTGGATTCGAGAGACAAGCAATGACACAATCAGATGTACTTTTACCTTTAACAAAACCATACAAATTACTGGAAATATTATCACCAAGCAGATATAATAACCTATTCAAAATTACTCTATCCATCATCTTACACATGCATGATGTTAGGGACACAGGCCTGTGGCCTCCGCTGCTCTTAGGAACCGGAACTACAACAGCTTCCTTCCATTTTCTTGGTAGTCTCCCCAAGCTGAAACTCATATTAAATAAATCTAACAATGGTCCCTTCTCCATACTCGCCAAACAATTCAGAATTTCATACGTAATGCCATCAGCACCAGGAGCTGTGGATTTTCCCTTCTTGACCGCAGCCAACAGTTCATCTCTCGTGATAGCAGCACACGAACGGTCACTTCTGTTAATACAAGTACGTATAAAGGCACTCCTCCCAAACTCATGTTGCTGGAAATCTCGAGTAATTTCCCCTGGCAAACAAGACATGCTGGCTGCACGTGCCCACTTTTCCATCAAATCATCAGCTACTGTCTGTGGATCCCCCACCACCCTCACACCTCTGTGCACCCCTCGCACCTTATTAACTTCACTCCAGATTTCTTTTGTGCTCCGTGTTGCAGCTATGTTTTCCAGAAAACCCTCCCAATACTTTACCCTTGCCTCCTCTCTAACCACACTACACGCTTGCGCTACTTCTTGCAATGCAATCCTCGCTTCGTCAGTTTTCCCGGACCGAATCCACTCCTGATGAGCCCGCCGTAAAGTGTTATTCCAAGCTCTAACTTGCACATCCTTGGTATAATTTCTCCTTCTTACAGGAGTACTCTTGCGCTTGCCGTATTCTTATCTACTACTGTAACTATATGTTTAACTAAATCTTCGTAGAGTGTGTCTACATCGTGTGGATGATAACGACTATACCAAGCAGTCAACTGATTAACAAAACGAATCCTGTTATTACTGGTAATTGTATATCGCACTCTTCCATGATAGGCAAGCGCCTTTCCCAGAGGTAACTCAACATATAACGCAAAATGATCACTTAGTAACTCAGAAACCACCTCACATTTACCCTCCATACCTTCAGTGTTAAACAGGCACGCATAATCAATCCTCCCTCCCTGCAAGTGCGTGGGTCAGTTATCCCCAAGTAAACGCACGTCATCATAGTCATTAAGGAACTGGTGCCAAACAGTACCATTCCAGTTCCTGCTGCCAGCGGAACCCAGTGAATCATGTCTGGCATTTAAATCCCCAACCAGCAAAGTAGGGTCACGAAACACTGAATCCGGTAAGTGTTCAAACCTCAGTGAATTTTGGCTCACATATACATTAACCAAAGTAAGACAACCAGCAGCAAGCCGGAGTTTAACTGCAATGCACTCAATTCCACCATGTTTCCCAGGTGGTGACACCTTCTCAACTGGTATACTACGTTTAACATGCACAACCATGCCTCGAACACCCTCACCCGCCGAGAGAACGAAATGTTGATAATTACGTAGTGGCACAAGAGTGCCATCCCGATCCAGTGTTTCCTGCAATGCCACCACATCAATATCATTATGCAACACATAACAATGTAGGTCAGTCATCCGAGCACCAAGGCCATTTACATTCCAGGATATACATTTGAGAGTATTTATGTTTGTTCCCAGTGCTGCACTATTTCCAGTATCACCTTGATTAAATCAGACCCTTGCATCTCATCACCCAACAACACAGCCTTTTTAGCGAGAAACTCGGTCAACATACCAATGAGTGAACTGATTTTTTCTTTAGGTTTCACCAACCTCCCCTCAGTTCCGTTTTCTGTCGTAGACGCCTGCCTTGTCGCCACGTCGCCTTGCCGCTCTTCTAATTTCCGTAGTCGTTCCTGCAGCTTCCTATTGTCAGCCTCAAGCCTGGTAACGCAAACTACCAGGCACCTGAGGGCATCATTATCCTCCACATCGTCGGCCACATTCCTCTGTCGCAGAGAAGGCAACACAGCTTGGTGCTTGGGGCTCTTAACTGGCGGCGATGGTGGCGCTGCCTCCTCAGACGCAGCCGCCGCACCTGCCACATCCCGCCCCCCGGCCCTGCGGGAAGTCCAATACTTCAGAATTGGTTGCAGTCCATCATCAGCAGCCTGCTTATGAGGCTGAGTCGTACGTTTTGGTATATCACGTGAAGCAGGGACCGACACTGCCACTGCCGATGCCTCGTCTTGATCACTCAGTGCAGGGAACCACGCATTCCTCTCAGGAGGATGTGCAGGCACAATCTGTCTCTCTATTTTTCACCAGAAAAAAATAGTTTCGTCCACCAAAGTGAGTTCGGTGTTCATCTGGACTAATACCAAATCATATGACAGAGTAGACTGGGAGGGAATGTGGGATGTATTTAAGGGTTAAAGAGTGTGTATGGAGTGGAGTATGTATGTATAACTAATAAGCTTTTACCTGTGATTATGAATACCTAACTTAACTGACCTTTACCTAATCTAACGGTAACCTAACCTAACCATTACCGTCGGCGAGTTTTCCCGATTTGTGTAGGTACGAGCATTTCGGTAGACGAGTGTACCAGGTACCATGAGGCAAAGATGGGTAATGTCACCGTGGTTATGCAACTTGTTTATGGATGGAGTAATAAGATAAATCAAAGCAAAATCTATCCTAGCCATTACCGTCGGCGAGTTTTCCCGATTTGTGTCGGGATAAAAGTATCGGTAGACGACAGTACCAGGTACCATGAGGCAAGGATGGGTAATGTCACCGTGGTTATGCAACATGTTTATGGATGGAGTAATAAGATAAATCAAAGCAAAATCTAACCTAACCATTACCGTCGGCGAGTTTTCCCGATTTGTGTAGGGATAATAATATCGGTAGACGACAGTACCAGGTACCATGAGGCAAGGATGGGTAATGTCACCGTGGTTATGCAACTTGTTTATGGATGGAGTAATACGATAAATCAAAGCAAATGTTGGTGATGTTGGTATAGACTCAAGAGTATTCATTGGCTCGTCAAGTAACACTCAAACCATGATGTACCACTACTTATTATGAGGAAAGACAACAAAAGGAACTCAATTAATAAGATATTTTAATACTATCATAACCATGAATATGTACAACCTACAAAGAGAAGACTACGACGATGAAAAAATGTAGAGTTGTTTTGGGCGAAATTGATATTCCAGGTGCTATATTTCCGTGCTCGCTGACAACATAGAGAAGACCTGAGGTGATGGTTCATGTTCAAAGGCTTCTAAACCAGGAAAACAGTCACAGCAGAGTCTCATTAAGAAGTAAGCAAGTGGTAGGGACACATTACGTACCTACCAGTTGCTTACCTTTTGACGAGGCTCTGTTGTGACTCTTGTTTTTTTGGTTTAGAAGCCTCTGCACATGAGCCATTACCTCAGATCTTCTCTATAGTGTTGTCAGCGAGAACAGAGCACAGTAATATAGCACCTGGAATATCAATTTCGCGCAAAATAGCTCGAAATTCTTCCATCGCCGTAGATTTCCCTTCGTAGGTCCATCCGCGACGACCCCGCCTTATCCCCACAATGCACCGATGTAAACAAACCGTGACGTAGTTATGGGTAGGGGCCATTGTAAATTAACACACACGCACAAGCACACAAGCGCGCACGCGCACGCACACTACTTACACACACATACACACACACAAACACACACGCATTGTTTTAGACCGCAGTGGTTTTAATTAATAGATTAAGCAATCGAAAAATATCACCGTGACAACCACCACCACCACTCCCCTATGCAGTGACCTGGTGTGGCTTCAGGTCCCATCATTACATCATTAAATAGGATTAGGGGACGATGAACCAGCTTTAGTCCATGGGCCGGACCAGATATCGGTACCACCCAAGGTGGCAAAACTATACTTATGCTATTTTGTTTATTGCATCAATAGAATTAAAATAATGTATGATAGTCTTTCCATGTTGGTAGCTTTACGGTATATTTTTGTGAAAAACCCACTTTCGTAGGGTATTTTTTTCATATTTTCCGTTTTTATTTATGAAACGGTGCATCGTAGGCATAAAGGGTATATTGACTAATCAATCAATCAATCATTGGGGGATACGCCGGGGGGCGCGTCGCCTCGCCAACCCTACGACGCCACTCCCGGGGGTCACCACGCGCGAGTCTCCATGCAGGCTCCTTTCCCATACCAAGCAGCTTTCGACAAGAAACATCAACTTGCCCCAGCCACGAGCCTTGTGGGCGCCCCCTTGGCCTCCTCCACGCCGGATTGTCTCTTACAGATACAACCCGATGGGAAGGATCGGTTTCAGGGTAGCGTGCCACATGCCCATATAGCCGAAGTTGGCGTTGACGGACTATACAGGTAACATAGTCCGGCTGCCAACAGTAGTCAGTACTTATGTCAACCCAGAAATGTTTGGTACTATAAGGTTTTTTGGTTTATTTGTGAAGATTGAATCACACTGAATCCAAATCCACCTCTTGCCAGAGCGGCAACTTTAGGGAAAATGTGTTATGAGCATAAATCCATGATGGCCGGTGACGTGTAAAACAGTAAATCGCCAATATCTTTTGATATAATGAAGCTAGAGATAAATTTAGTGTCTACACCTAGGTTTTCATATATAAGGAACATAATGGAGGTGGTAAAAATTCATAGGATGCTGCAAATTGATAGTAATCCAAGATGGACTCCATTTTATATTTGCAATCAATCATATTTGCAATATGTTTTCTTAAGTTTTAGGCACCCACCAACCAAATAGGTAAATGTATGCACAAATATTCTTTGGTATAGGATTTATTTGATTTAACTCCTTATTTTAAACAATAAACGAATGTTATCTTCAACATAAAATAGCTATTTTTAAATTGCTTTGACTATATGATGGACATCAAATTGAGTCAAGTACATTGCTTTTGGAAACAAGTACTATATTTTTCACATAGCAACTTTGCTGATATTTCAATGAATGTATACGTATCCAGTGAAAGTATACGCTACGTATACTTTCGTGTAATACGGGTATTACACGAAAGAGGTGTGTGACACACGAGTACTCGAGAGGGTCAAGGAAATCGTCACTGATAATATCCTCCTGCTTCGTCGTCATCACCAGTGCCGTCCGTCTTCATGAACATCAATTGCAACATCTTCACCCTTTTCCATCATTGGGTTGTGGCACTCATCTGGGGATCCGTCACAATGACAATACACTGCGCACGAGAGTCCAGATGCACAGCAGCAGCATTTTGCTTGTGAACATGCTTTTCTTGCAGCCCTGCACTGGCAGCTTATAACTTTCATTAGTTTAGGAGGAGCTGGCGGTCCACTGGCGATTTCTGGAGTGACAATCTTTTCATGATCAGACATATACTTCGCTGCAGACTTACGGAACGTAAAACCTCATCATAGCTTGCAACCAGATCATGCGCATGCAACAACCGTACAAGTTCGCCACTGCCAAATTTATGGTGCAGCATTAAAGCTAGACCTAGCGTTCTCTGATTATAGAATAACCCAATATGCTTTTGTATACATTGAGATAATGTCAGAGCAACCTTGTCTTTTTTTCCTTTAGACACTAAACTAGCAACTAGATTCAGAAGGGTTTCACTGGTACTTGCACAGGCATTTGCATAGGTGAACTTGCTAAATTCATAGTTGCTGATCTTTTCTACTGCTCTAACCTCTAATCTCACCTTTTGTACAAGCCAGTCAACATGATCTTCCTCTTCAGAAGAATTCTTCTCGGCAACAAGCTTCATACCCTTTGAGACATACTTTCCGAAACCTACTATATTCGCACAACCTTCTGACTTCAAAATGACAATTTTTTCACCAAAATAAAATGACAAATTTGACAACATTTGTTTATCAGTAAATTGCCTTTGGTGACCTTGATAAAGCTCGTACAACTCAGATACAGTCCAAGTTTGCTCCCAGTTTAAATCGTTTCGTCCTTAAATCGTGCTTAAATTGTTCATTTCGTGTCCAACATTCGACAGCGCTGGATCTGACATGAGCGGTACACAATCAGGCAGCTTGGCAAGGGGTTTCCTGTATTTGTTGTAGCATCGCAGATAATATTGGCATCTGCGGCTTGTAAGTCTACGGGACCAGCAAGGCGAGGAGATATATCTTGTGCCCATGCATCCCCACGACTCTCGCCTGTATCCAGGAGATGGTGTTTGAACGTCAGTTGTCCAGATCGGGTAACAGTCTCACATTGGCATACTTTGTGTCATCTGTCAGGGTGACGATGGTCAATGGGGAGACAGTCTTCACCACATAATAAGTAATATTGCTTGAAGTTAAACGTGGTTACTTGTGACCGCCGCCGCTTCACATGTAGATCATATTCATTAGATTTCCGCCTTTTTGTGGGTTTCCTTTCCCTTTGGTCCTTTGAAGTGTACGATGCTGCACAGGAGGCATGACAGCGTAACTGTTGTGGGGGTTCAGTTGCTAGCTTTGCTTCAATGTCAAGATGTATACCATCACCTTTTTCTTTGCTATCTTCGATGATGGTCTTGAGGCCCTCCTCGCCAAGATTCCGATTTATTTGTGGCCTTGCAGGGGGCAAACAAACACTCCATATTACACATTCAGCCTTCATATACTCCATATATTTAGAAACAAGATATGTTTATGGTTGTTATTGCTATGTCAGCCACGTTCTTGTAAAAAATAACAAATGAATATCCTTAATCCATAAATACTAGGAAAATGATAAAGAATAGATTTCATCAAATAGCCTATTTAATATATTATGAATGATTACTGTTGAACTCATGACGGCGGAGATACCAATAATAACAACATAAGTATAATAACGCACCTTCAACTCTACACGAAGCACACACCCAACACCATATACACTTAGCACGCTACCATGCGCCAGATTACGTACACGGATCAAGAAGTTTACAAAACGACATCTTGTAAACTAATACGCAATCACAAAATACGGCTCAACAATTACATTATCAACATAGTGTCCTTTTTGGATTACTGTCACTCTGCAACATCCTATGAACTTTTTGCCACTTCCATTGTGTTCCTTATATATGAAAACTTGGGTATAGACACCAAATTTATCTCTCTAGCTTCATTATATCAAAAGATATTGGCGATTTACTGTTTTACACAATCGCGTCAGCGACCATCTTGGATTTATACTCATAAAAAAAATTCCACAAAGTTGCCTCTCTGGCAAGAGGTGGATTTGGATTCAGTGTGCTTCAATCTTTCCAAATATACCAAAAAACCTTATAGTACCAAACATTTCTGGGTTTATGTGCTTGGCAACTGGACTAATAGGCCTCGATTCAGTCTCTCGGTGCATTGATTCGTCTCTTCAAGTCACTATTTAGTGTCCATGTCTCACAACCATATAGTAAGACAGGGATCACAAGCGACTTGAAAGATCCGGATCTTTGTCCTCCTGCACAGGTACCGACAACGCCAAATACTCTCGCTGAGCTAGTCCATAGCACCGTGGGCTATGCCAATCCGCCGTAAGACTTCTTGACGTGACCCGCCGTCATTATGGACTGCGCTACCAAGGTATGTAAAACCTTCCAAGATCTCAATGTCCTCGCCGCACGCATGAACAGACTGTACTGCTTCATCTAGTAAGTCTCCAAACACCTAGACCTTGGTCTTAAGCCAGGAGACCTCAAGTCCCAAAGGCTTTGCCTCCTCGTGCAGCGCCTCGAGAGGCATCACCAGGATCTCCAGCGACTCAGCAAAGATTACTGCATCATCGGCAAAAACAAGATCAGTGATCTTGGTGTTGCCGACGGATGCTCCACAATCACTTTGATCTACAACCTTGTCCAATACCCAGTCCATACAAGAGTTGAAAAGTGATGGGGCAAGGACGCACCCTTGCCTCACTCCTGTATTAACAGGAAAGAAGCTGGATACACCTGCCCCACACTTTACAGCACTTTCAGTCCCAGAATACAGACCGGTTATCAAACCAATAGTCCTTGCAGGAATCCCGCGAAGTCGTAGAAGATTCAAAAGTGACTCACGATGCACTGAGTCAAACGCCTTCTTGAGATCAACATAGGCTGCAAGCATCCCCTGTCGAAACTCACGTCAGCGTTCCACCAGGACACGAAGCGCTAGGATACGGTCCGCTGTTGACTTACCAGGCGTGAACCCAGACCGCTGAGGTCTCTGATGATATTAACTAAGGATTTAGTAAATTAAATTCTGCACAGGTTTGTCTCCATCCATTTTTTTGCTATATATGTCATAGTTTTTGCGCAAATGAAGCCGGAACTTGAAGGCATGTTTTCATCATAATTGAAAAAATTGCGTTTCCCAGCCATATTTCGTTCAATAACTCTAAAACAAGTACTTTTTCGCAAATATGCCATAGAGATGAGATTGTAGGGTGATGATTCATCTTTTAAATGGTACTTTTATAATTCTTCAAATGTTATATATTGACGTCTAAGAGGCCAAAAACAATAAAACTATATTCACAGAAATCCATATCTTGATATCATTTACGTCTTAAGCCTTATATATTACCAGAGTATTTACGTTGAAAGAACTGGAAAAAAAGGTTTTCTAATCCATGTTCTTGTCCGTTGCAGATGGACGAGCTGAATGATGGCGGACACTGAGCACCCTTGTACTGATCCTACTCCAAAGCGCCCGCGGCTAGAGTGCATCATTCATTGTTCCGATGACAATGAAAACCTAATTTGACCACAATCAGTCGACTCCTGGAAAACTCTCCTCCGGCAGCTCAAATGCGGCGTCATGAGCCCATATTAAAGTTGGCTGAAGACACTCCCGAAGGAGAGATCCCTGCTCTCAATTACCACAGAAAATGTCGCAGCATCTTCACGATGAAGAAAGCACTAGATGGCATCCTTGCTCAAAAAGAGAAGACTACCAATGGCTGTCCTGAGGATAGCAACCCTGCAAGGGCTAGTCATGCAATCCCTAGCACCTCAAGAACATATGAAGCAGAGTGCATATTTTGCCAGAAAACAAACTAGTACGCCAAACGACAGAAGACTTGAGAAGTGTTGGTGAAGTGCAGAGAACTGAGAGCTGATGCTAAGATCAGGAATGCCGCCACAAAGAAACTGGACAGCAGAATACTTGGCATTGTAAGCAGATATATTGTGGCCGCTGAAGCACACTACCACAGGTCCTGCTATAGATTCTACACACGGGGCGAAACTTCACAGCAGAAGGGTGCTGTCAGTGCCGATGACAAAGATGATGAGGATATATATGAAGCAGCTGTTAGTCAGTCATACAGTGAGCTCTTTCATTACATCAGAATGGAGGTTTTCGGTACCCCAAAGGTCCTGATGATGACTGGTGTTACCTCTAGACTTGTGGGCATCCATGAAGAGCTTTGGTTGTGGACCAAGTGCAGGAACTCCACCATAAAGCACCTGCGGCAAAAGGATTGAGAAGGAGTTTGGTGGATTTCTTCACATCATCCAAGATCATAATGGCAAACTTCTCATCTATCCAGACAGCTTAAGTGTGCAGGAACTTGTCAGGGAAAACCAATCTCTAAAGAAACAGTTGAAGACCCTGTCCAGGGGTGATGCCCAGGAACTCCAAACAAAGGCTGCCAAGCAACTCAGGACTGACATCAAGACCAAAGCCAAAGATAGGCCCGCATGCGTTCACTGGATGTGACTCTGTAAGCTGCTTTGCCGGTAAAGGCAAGCTAATTGAACTGACGCTACTCAAGAAGGACCCGTCTAACCAGGCATTCAAGCATCTGGGCCAATGCTCGGAATTGAGCGATGAGATCTTTGATAAGCTTGAGCAGTTCACCTGTGCAATGTATGCTGGCAGCAGGAGCAACAAGAGCAGAAGCAGCGCCGCAGGGGGCAACAGTGTCAATGAGCTGCGCTACCAGCTCTTCTGTACAAAGAGAGGGGAAGCAGAGTCAAGCCAGCTGCCACCATGCAGAGACTGCCTCTTCCTACACGAACAGAGAGCCAATTTCAGGCTGCTATCTGGAGACGCTGTTTTAGAGCCAAGGCCAACGTGCCAAGCCCCAGTGAGCATGGCTGGACTGAAGAAAACGGGAAGCTGAACATCCTCTGGATGCGTTCGGCACCAGCACCAGAGGTGGTGTTGGAGCTACTGGCATGCAAGTGTTCACGGGTTTGCAAGCTGCCTGACTGTGCATGCCTGGTCAATGGCCTCACATGCACTGATATGTGCAAGCTCCAGACCTGCACCAACCAAGCAGTGCAGCAGCAGGAACCCGACCTTGAGTCGGATTGTGAGGATTCAGAGGATGAGTAAACGGTACAGCAGATACATATGTTTCTGGCGCTTCTATGCATGTCTAAAGGTTCCATATGACTCAACAAATTATTAATACAATAGTTTCAAGAATATTAGTCCTTGTTATGTTCACAAGAAG
>JACEEZ010006113.1:0-20353 GCA_016584305.1 Chionoecetes opilio | reverse complement strand
GAAAAAAAACTGAGCCTGGGTGGCGCCCGTGGCCACCGGTGGCGCGCGCGGGATCCTCATGCTGTGACGTCACAGCCTTTCACCAGACGATGTACCAGGCCTTGTCTCTCGGTGGTCTCGCTTATCCCCACAATGCACCGATGTAAACAAACTGTGACGTAGTTATGGGTAGGGTCCATTGTGTAAGGAATTTCGTCCTAGTGTGAAATAATACAATATGTAGTCAGTGTCTCAGAAAAGGACCGCCGCAGTCCTCTTCCATTTTACCTGATCTTGATATTACAGGTGGTCTTTTCTTCATAGGCGAGGCCTTTGAACCGGCTGCTCCTGCAGAAGAAGAAAAAAACACACAAAAGGGAAACTGAACAAAACAAAACAAAACTACATGCAAGCATGCAGTTCTATTGTCTTATTTCTCATACACCACATTCTCTCCAAACTCCTATCACTGTCTCAATCATCCGTCCCCTTGTCTCACCAGTCATCACACAGTCCCAGCAGCAATAACCATCCATTCTCTAACTGTCCTTTCAACCACCTCATTCATTTCACATCCCATTTAAGTGAAAACCACACGCATAATTTTCAATCTCTCCCCGTTTACTTCTCAGATCTCATATTCCTACTAGAAATCATTCTACCGCAAATTAAACACATCAAATCAGCTTCATATTTCTGAAAATCTATCACATATATAATATAGACTGATCTGTATTAATTTTCCTGTAATGTATTTATATGAAAGTGTTCATTTCAATGCTTCATAATTGCTAACCATGTATAACTTACAGAAAAAGTATAGACTTATTTTGACCCCAGAGTATGGTTCGACGAAATGTCAACATTTTGTATAATGTTACGAAGGGCCTTGTTCGTGGGTACTGGCGGACAAGGCAAGGGCCCTTCGCCTATACCTCTGGGCCTCACCGGTGGTGGTCCGAAGCACGATCGGGTCGCCCACGTCTTTCCTCCCATTCGCTGGGCGAATGGGGGGAACCTACGTGGGGATTGCCTAGTGTGGGTGTTAGGCAGAAGTATAAACACAGCCAAGGCGGGTGGACAGGAGGCTTCCCCGCCCACAAGGATTACCGTGACAGCTGTGCCCCGCAATTACCCGCCCTGAAAAGGCCCGTCTCCCTCTTCTGTGGAAGGGGGACGAGAGTGGCCCTGTTGGGCACGGCGTGGCCTTCGTAACCTCAGTGGCGGCGACTGTGGGGTGGGGTTACGGCTCAAAGGGCGGCGCCCTTTGAGAGACGCCCTGTGTTGTGTTGAGGCGGAGCGGAGTGGCGCGTGTAGGGTGATACACCCGTAGTGTGTTGGGGCGCTGGTGTGTTGGGAAACAGTGTGTAGCGAGGGTACACAGCGGGTGAAAGACTGGGTGAGTGTGTAGCGCGGCTACACAAGTGTGTCGGGACAGACTGTTGGGTTGAAGGGACGACGAGTGTGAGGTAAGCCTGTGTACACGGGTGTGCTGGACAAGGGCGGCTCCCCCCCGTGAGACAGTGACTCAGTTGTGGAGTGGGCGTGCCCGTGGTGAGAGACGTGACTCAGTTGTGGAGTGGGCGGGGCCCTATGTTTGAGAGACAGTGAATCCAGGGATTGGGAGTGGATTGGCCTGCGTGCCTTACGTGAGAGACGTGCAGTCACTTTGTACAGTGGGTGGTAGTAGTGGGAAATAAAGCCGTGCACAGCAGTTCAGTGTCTCCTTGCAGTCCTTCCCGTCTCCTCCATAGCCCCGAGCCGTTAGTGTGTGACAAAGTTGAGAGAGGTGGATTGCCCCCGCCCCCTCCTTCGTTACATTGGTGTCAGAGGTGGGATCGAGGGCTTTGTGGAGAGGCGGCGAGGCTGTAGAGGAGTCAGGCAACATGGCTAACCCTGCTGCCGCGGGAAGCAACCCGACCCCGCTGGGTGACATCATGGAGCTTCTGAGGCAGCAGTTCCAGATGCAGACCCAGCTGTTGGTTGTCCAGACGCGGCAGGCTCTGGGGCTCCCGGAGGTGGTCAAGCTCCCAGAGGTGTTTGAGCTCCCGGAGGTGGTCGAGCCCCCGGAGGTGGTCGAGCTCCCGGAGGTGGAACTACCGGTGGCGGCGAAACTCCCTGAGGTGGTGGAACTCCCAGAGGTGGCGGAACTCCCGGCGGTGGAACTCCTGGAGGTGGCGGAACTCCCGGAGGTGGAACTCCCGGAGGCGGCGGAACTCCCGGAGGCGGCGGAACTCCCGGAGGCGGCAGAACTCCCGGAGGCTGCGGAACTCCCGGAGGTGGAACTCCCGAGGCGGCGGAACTCCCGAGGGGCGGAACTCCCGGAGGGGGCGAACTCCCGAGGGGCGGAACTCCCGGAGGGGCGGAACTCCCGGAGGGGGCGGAACTCCCGAGGTGGAACTCCCGAGGCAGAACTCCCGAGTGTAACTCCCGGAGGCAGTGGAACTCCCGAGGCGGTGGAACTCCGGGGGCAGTGAACTCCCGGGGGCAGTGGAACTCCCGGAGGCAGTGGAACTCCCGGAGGCGGAACTCCCGGAGGCAGTGGAACTCCGGAGGTGGAACTCCCGGAGGCAGTGGAACTCCCGGAGGCAGTGGAACTCCCGGAGGCAGTGGAACTCCCGAGGCAGTGGAACTCCCGGAGGCAGTGGAACTCCCGGAGGCAGTGGAACTCCCGGAGGCAGTGGAACTCCCGAGGCAGTGGAATCCCGGAGGCAGTGGAACTCCCGAGGCAGTGGAACTCCCGGATGGAACTCCCGGAGATGGAACTCCCGGAGGTGGAACTCCCGGAGAAGGAACTCCCGGGATGGAACTCCCGGAGATGGTACTCCCGGAGGATGGAACTCCCGGAGATGGAACTCCCGGAGGCAGTGGAACTCCCGGAGGCGTGGAACTCCCGAGGCGTGGAACTCCCGGAGGCAGTGGAACTCCCGGAGGCAGTGGAACTCCCGGAGGCAGTGGAACTCCCGGAGGCAGTGGAACTCCCGGAGGCAGTGGAACTCCCGGGGGGCAGTGGAACTCCCGGGGCAAAGGGGAAACCCCGGGGGGGCAGTGGAAAATCCCCGGGATGGAAAATCCCGGGGGTGGAAAATCCTGGAAAATGGAACTCCCGGAGATGGGAAACCCCCCGGGGTGGAAAAACCCCCCGGGGGGTTTTTTATGTTTTTCGGGCCCCGGTCGCCACTACCCCGGGGGGGGGAGTGGTTTTCGAAGGGCCCTTTTCGTGGGGTACTGGCGGGCAAGGCAAGGGGCCCCCTTTGCCGTAAACCCCTGGGGCCCCGCCGGGGGGTCCGAAGCCGGATCGGGTTTTCCACGTCTTTTCCTCCCATTTTGCTGGCGAAAAAGGGGGGGGAACCTTAAAGTGGGATTTCCCAGGTGGGTGGTTTGGCAGAGGTATAACACAGCCCCAAAGGGGGTGGACGGAGGGGTTTCCCCCCCCAAAAAGGTTTTTCCGTGACAGCTGTGCCCCCCCATTACCCCCTGAAAAGGCCCTCCCCTCTTTTGGGGGAAGGGGGGCAGAGTGGCCCCCGTTGGGCCGGCGTTTGGGGCCCTTCGTAACTCAAGGCGGCGGGTGGGGGGTGGGGTCAAGGCCCCCAAGGGGCCCGGGCCCTTTTAGAGACTGACTTGGTTTTTGGTTTGGGGGGGAGCGGAAAATGGCGCCGTAGGGGGATTTCACCCCCGGGATGTTTGGGGCGCGGGGGTGGTTTTGGGGGAAAAAGGGTGTACGAGGGGACACAGCGGGGTGAAAGACTGGGGGAAAAGTTTAGCGCCCCAAAACAAGTGTGTTTTGGGGCAGACTGTTTGGGGGGGGAAAAAGGGAAAGACGAGTGGGGGAGGGGAGCCCCCTGTACAAAGGGTGGGCTGGGCAAGGGCGGGCCCTCCCGTGAGGGCAAAATATCAAATTTTGGGGGGTGGGTTTTGCCCCGGTGGGGGATAAAACAGCGACCCCCAGGTGTGGAGGGGCTTTTCCCTGGTTGAGAGCAATTTACTCCAAGGGGGTTGGGGGGGTGGGGTGGCCTGCGTTTCCTTAAGTGAGAGACGGGCACCACTTTTACAGTGGGTAGTAGTAGTGGGAAAAAAAAAGCCCTTGGGACAGCAGTTCAGTTTTCCCCCTGCAGTCCCTTTTCGTCTCCTCCATAGCCCGGACCGTTGTGTTGAAGAAGTTGAAAAGGGGTGGATTGGCCCCCTCCTTTTGTTACAATAAATTTTACAAACCATTTTCACGAACAGTTTTGGTGAATTACCTCGAAGTTTTGACCAAACATTTCCAAACCCCAAAGGCAAAATTCACGAAACAGTCCGACGAAACGCATTGGGGTGAAAAGCCCCCTTAAGCGGGGGGGGGTGAACAGCTGGTTTATTGGCCTGATTAATTATTAAATAAAAATTTCCGGTTTTATTTATATGTAGCTTTTAGATAGCTCTAGTAAAAACCCCAGAGCTTCAGCTCTAATAACAAACCCAAAATTTAAATTTTAAATTTAAAAAAGAAAGAAAAAAAGGGGAAAAGGGGAGGCGAAAAGGGGCCTAGAGGAGAGAAAGAAGAGAAGAGGAAGGGAAAAGGGAGGAGAGGAGAGGAGACGAGAGGAGACGAGAGGAGACGAGAGCACGTGTAAGCCCAACACGCCTTATGTAAGCGTGGAGATGATTGGCTGTTGCGCGACACCAGCTAGACAACTCTGGTGGCTACCAGCTGCAATGGACCTCGTAGCTTACTAGGTGCTTACAATATCGTTGCCGAATACAGTTTTGGCATCTCTCGTAGCGGTCTAGTAACTTCGACCTCGTAACAGGGTATCGCTGGTAAGTTTGCTGAATCCGGCCCCTGGATAGTGATTTTTTTTATCAATCCCTGGCAGAGTAAACACTGGGATCACAGCACAGTGATAGTGTCTGGATATCTCACAGACTATGTCCGTTGACTGGAGATCATTCTGTATTGAGGTAATTAACTAACTTCTGGTTGGCAGGGATGCTCGAAAATCCCTCGTAAGGGACAACTTATGAGTGTATGGCTACAATAACCTTACGAGGGTGGGCTGAGGTTGATGCTCGTACCGAGCCGTCACTCCTGTACGGTGATCGGTGGGCCTCTGGGCGGGGAATATTAGTAGTCTAGTCAAAGTAGCCAACAACCCTAAAATAATTGCAAGAAATTGTTTTATGGTGTTTATTTGTTCTTTAATGTGTGAACAACAATAGGCTACAGCAAAAGTTTACCAAAATTGGGTTACCGGAAATGGGTCAAAATGGCGTCATACAAAGATGGCGACCAATGCTTCATATTTCCATATTTCACATTTCCCCCTCATCATCTGATACTGGATCTTGACGCGTGTTGTAACAATGGCCATTTTGACATTGTCCACATGCTTGAGAACAGTCTAGTCCATGCTTTCGGCAAGTACAACGGTGTGTGTTGCAAACACCGGAACAGCTGCAGCGAATCATTTTCAGGAGTGTTTCTGGTGCGGGTGCAGTGTCCGTCATCACTGGAACTAGTCTGTTGGTTTGTAGGCTCCACCCCCATTTAGTGACGTCAATATCCTCACCCTTGCCCATCCATTGCATTACCTGGAGATAGCTTCTCAGAGAATGATACTTTGTAGCCGAAGATGTTGGAGGCAGTCGTTCGGGTGTCACGAAGCTTTTGGCCGCACTCACTTTTTTGCAAAGACGGGTGTATCTGACAGCAGATAGGTTGTCCCCAGGTTTGCCATTGAACAGAGGAACCCGGGGGGCCCCAACCCCGAGTTTACCCCTAACATCCCTGTCTTGTCCCCCGGGGGTAATAAAATCTTTCACAAAATTTGCAGGATTGGGTTACCCTTTACAGCTTTTGCAGAGAGATGCTTTCCAATTCCAAATATCCTTTAAAGGGGGTGTCGGGGATCCCGTGAACGCAAAGCAGAAAACAGCCCGAAATTTGACAAAATCCCCGCTACCCAGAAAATGCCCTTTATGACCTTTATTTCATACCCCTACAGTAGGGCTCCCTTTATCTGAGCGGAAAATTAAAAGCTTTGACCCATCCCCCTTTGGAGATGCGTAATGGAAAACAAATTAAACACAACCCAAAACCGTTGTCCTCGCCCTTTTGAGGTGGTAGTTTTTTCAGAGGAAAAAGGTACTGCTTCCCCCACAAGTCCAAGTCAGCATCCCCCCCATAGCATGTATCACATGACATCCCCTGAAATTTTTTTGTGAAACGGGAATTTTAGGGATCAGGGGCTGTTGTTCTCGTTTTGGAAAGGAAATCCTCCATTTTCCAGTGGGAAATTTGGGTTTTTTTCCCGTGATATTCACCTATGGGCCGTCACGAAATTTTTTCCCCGTCGCGGGTTTTGTATTGTCCTTTGTGCTTTGGGACCCCCACTGTAACCCTCGAAAAAACTTTCCGAGCCTTGGGCCCTAGTGTTTCAAGTGAAGCTGCATTTGTGTTGGGAATTGGGGGTTTTAGGTCCTTCCATCGACCACTTCCGCCGGGCGAAAAAAGGGAAAACCCCCCTAAGACATTGTGTTCTGCCTTTAGGACAGTCTCCAGGACCCCTTCATCCGAAATGGCCCGTGCCCTGGGGGTTTAAGAGCGTGCCCTCAGTTGTGCTTCGTCTGCCTTCCGTAAGACCTGTTTTGCCCTTTAAAAAAAGTGCTTGAGGATAAGGGGGGGAGAGTTTTTGTAGTTCTGATTTCGTCGAGTGAAAGTTCGCAGTTGAGGGGCATCGAAAACCTTTGGAAAAAACAAAGCTGATCTATTGCTTGTCTTTGGCCCAATTTTGATTGTCGAAGCTTTATGCCAAGGGGGCTTTTGCCTTCATATTCTTTTCTGTATGAAAAGGGGGGAAAAAACCGGGCTTTTCCTTCCAACTTTGCTAGGGGGCCTTGCCGATAATTTAAAAAAGGCATGGACGGGCCCCATCCTATTTTTTGGTTTTCACCCTTTTTATTTAATTTTTGTGCCAAAAAAATGCTTAAACAGCAAAAAAAGGGGAAAATGCTTTTTAGTTTGTCTGCCCAAATTTTTTCCAGGTTTTTCATGATTCCCCTTCTCACCCTTACCCTTTTTTGCCCCCCCCCTTATGTTCTCACGGGGACGAAGCTCTGGCCTGTGAAAATCGGGAAGGGGTAACTGTACGTTTTTTAAAAACACTGGTACAGACATGGTCCACAGGGCCCTTTTAGGGGGGGGGACATTCCACTTCCCGTGGTGGGGTCCAAACCCGTAGGGTTTTAGGGTCTCATAAAGGGGCTTTCCGATAACCAGGGGCATATCCAAGGGCCCCGCCCAGACTGATCAGTACGTTTTAGGGAAAACAAGGGATTATCAACCTTGGAAACGGGGGGTGGTGCCTTTTTCAGGGTTTTTCATGGAGGAGGGAAAAGGGGAAAGGCCCGATTTTTAAGTAGTTTGCATGGGTTTCCCGCTGCGGCGAATATGGGCCCAAAAAGGGGGGGGCGATGGGGTGGGGTTGGGGATAACCCAAAAAGGGGCCCCGTTTCCCATCCGCCTTGATAATCCCCCGCCCAAAGCCTAGCAACTGTTGGGGAAAGGGGCCAGGGGGTTTTTTTTTTTTCCCCGGGGTTTTAGAATGAGTTTTAGAAATTTGGGAAATTACAAAGGGAAAGGGCCGTTTCGTGCGAAAAATTGAAAGTCAAAAGACCGAAAGGTAAAACACAATCAGCAGCGTGGAGGTCCTTTTCGAAATTAAATCTATTTACCACGAACAGTGAATCCCAGTCATCATTACGATCCCCCCTTTCAAAAAGTGAGAGGGTTTTCCCACAATGAATCCCGGGTTTTTACACAGCTGAATTTATCAAAATCCCGGCCCCTACCCGGGTGATTTTATTATCTCAGGGGCCCGGGAAAAAAACGGTGCGATTTTCTGTTGGAAAGGGGGGACAGAAACAAAGCGCCACCCTTTTGACAGGTTTAGGTGGTTTTAAGCTTGGCTTTCCTTTAACAAAAAATATTGGGGGTTTTTGTTAATATAGCTCACTCTGCATCTTTTTTTGCACCTCCTCCCCGGGCCCCAAAACCACGGGTACGTCGCCTTGGGCCCAGCTGGCCTTTTGGGGGTTCCCTTAAACCCCCTTTTCACCCAATCTCACACGAGGAAGTGGAATTTCCGACATCAAAGGGGCCCCCGGGGGGCCTGGGCTGTACCACCGTTTCAAACCCTCCCATCCACTGCCAAAATAAAGGACAAAATTTCCCCGGGTTGCCAAACTTCTCATGCTCTGAAAAGCAAAAAAAAAATTAATGTTAGTAAAATCCCAAAATCTGGGGAAAGGGCTTTTTAAAAAAGAAAAAAAAATAACTTAACTAAGGGCAGGTCCAACCCCAAATTTTACGTCATTGCAGGATGACGTCGGAAAAATTATGACTGCGCCTATAATCTTTTTGTGAAACCCAGAAAAAATGGGGGTTTTTGTTTTTTTGAAATTTTCCAAAAATCATTGTTTACTGAAATGAAAAACTTATCCAAAGACGGAAAAAGCTAAACGCCCTTCCCCCAACTGGAAAAATTAAATGCTTCTAGTGACAGAAGGGCGGCCATAAAACAGGAAACCCCCTTTGACCCCCCTTTTTGGTAACCCAATTTGGTAAAAAATTTTTTGGGAAACGTTTTTAACTTGGGGGAAAAAACAAAAAAAAGCCCCAAAAAACTATTTCTTTTCAATTTTTTTTGGAAATGAGGGGGTTTTAGCATATTTTGGGTGGGGCTATAGGGAATTCTAGGGATGTGTGTGGGAAAATTTTGTGGACCAAATCACGAGCCGCGCCCCCGCATGATCTGGCCAAAACCGTTGCCCCTTTAGTGTCCCGGGAGCCCGAGAAAAAAATTTAAAAAGGACACTTCAAAAAGTTTGCGAGGGGTGGTTTAAACTTGTTTTGTTTGTTTCCCCCCCAATTTTTTGGGGTTTTTTTTCCCAAAATTTTTTTGTTTTTTTTATGTTTTTCCAAAAGGGCTCCTTTATTTCTTTATTGGTTTTCCCAATTTGGTTTTTTATTAACCAGTGGTTTTGTTTTAAAAATTTTTTTTGGGTAATAGCAATAAAAACCCCCAACCCATTTCCCAAAAAACGGCCAAAGATGAAATTAATTTTGATTAAAACACATATAAATTTAAAAAATAGGTTTGTAATTTTTGGGTTTTTTGAAAAGGGTTTTTTGTTAAAATTATTTTAGGAAATTACGAGCAAAAACCTCCCATTTAAAAGCCGGCCTTTTGAGGGATCACCGACGGAGTCTGTACGCGGCCCCCGAGAGACATTTTTACTACTAATATTTTTTTTATCATTTAAAAAAGAATACTGTTACTTCGGAAATTTTGTTTTTTAAATTTTATCAATAAAAACCCGTAAAAACAGAAAAAGAAACCTTTATGAAACTCTAAAAAAATAGCATGAACTAAATCTTCGCCATTTAATATTTTGCACGAAAACATTTTACATGGAGAATATCAATAGAAGCGGAAATTTTGTTACTTCCATTGATAATTTGTTTTGATAAATGAATTAGAGCATGCATAAATAGCGTTTAATAAATACTAAATCATGAAACCCGGGGAATTTCCTACCTAAATATGTTACAGTTAAAAAAGAAGCGTTTGACTCAGTGCATCGGAGTCATTGGGTTTCTGCGACTTCGAGGGATTTCCCGCAAGGACATTTGGGTTTTATAACTGTCTGTATTTGGGACTGAGAGTGGTGAAGTGTGGGGCAGGGGACCCGCTTCTTTTCCGTGAATACAGGGGTGAGGAAGGGGGCGTCCTTGCCCCCTCATTTTTAACGCTTTTATGGAGGGTATTGGGCAGGGGTTGTAGATCAAATGATTGGGAGATCGTCGGCAACCCAAGATCATGATTTGTTTTTGCCGATAGCAAATCTTTGTAGTGCGGAGGTAAGGTGATGGCCCGAGGGTGCACGAGGAGGCAAAGCCTTTTGGGGGTTGAGGTCTCCGGGCCTCAAGACCAAGGTCCAGGTGTTTGGAGACTTAATAGGAAGCAGTACAGTCTTTCATGCGGTGGCGAGGGCTTTGAGATTGGGAAAAGTTTTACATACCTTGGTAGTCCTAATGACGGCGGGTCACGTCAAGAAGTTTAGGCGGATTGGAACCCCCGGGTTGTTAGGACTCGCTCAGCGGGAGTTTTTGGGTTGCGGTCCCTGTGCGGGGGGGGGGACAAAGACCGGATCTTAAAGTCGCTGTATCCCTTTTTTACTTAGGTGTGAGACATGGACACTAAATAGTGATTTGAAGAGACGAACAAGCCTTGCGTAAAAAGGTTTCGAAATCAGGGGGTATGCTGGGATGTTTACGTGTCAAATCAGCGATTGCACCGGGGACTGAACGGGGGCCATTCCCTGCAATTCCGTCAGCCCCAACTTCGGCTATATGGCATGTGGCACGCTACCCTGAAAAACCCATCCTTCCCCCGGGTTTATGAAGAGACAATCCCGGCCCTGGGGAGGCCAAGGGGGGCCCACAAGGTTTGGGTGGGGGAAATTTATGTTCTTGTCGAGAGTTGCTTGGTATGGGAAAGGAGCCTGCATGGGAACTCGCGCGTGGTGACCCCCGGGGAAATGGCGTGTAGGGTGGGCGAGGCGACGCGCCCCCCGGGTATGCCCCCAAGATTGATTGGTATAAAAGATATATGATTTTCGGAAATTTTGTTCTATAATATTGTCAAAAAAAAAAACCCGTAAAAAACATAAGGAAAGGCCATTAGAGACTCTAAAAGAAATATGCATGAACTTAAATCTTCCCCATTTAATTTTTTCCCCAAAAAAAAATTTTACAGGAGAAATCAATAAAAAGGGGAAAATTTAATTAGCTTTCCATTGATATTTTTCGTTTTCTGATAAATAAATTTAGTGCATGATAAATTAGCGTTAACTAATAAAAAGATCATGAAATCGATAAATTTTCCAGATTGATGTTTGTATTTTTTTATTTAACCAAATTTTATCATGCATGCCCCAGTGGGTTTTGGGGCTATATTCAAGAATCCCGCAAACCCCGGCAGGGGGACCCCCCACGTGTAACTCCCCCGGGTGGATTACAAGAAATGCCCGATGGTGGTTTTTGACAGTGTACCAAAAAAGCGGGGGCTGCAAAAGCAGGCGTCCCAACACAAGCGAGCCCAAAGGCGGCCCATCAGTTTTTTGACTTTTTTCACCTATCTAATGTTTTTACAGCCAAATTTATCATTTCCCCCATTAAAAAAAAAAGCTTTTTTAGGTTCGACTTATTGGGGATTGAGGAAAAAAAAAATGGGCCTGAGTGGTTTGTGGTAACCCCGCCCCACGGATGTACGTAATCCTCCATGAACCAGGGCCCAGCCCCCACAAAGAAAAAATGGCGGACCACCTCCACCACAGCCGCTCTCCCTCGTCACCCCTTCTCACAGCAATTTTAAGGCCTTTCCGCACTAATTTAACCTTTAATTTTGAACGTGTGCTTTACAAAAGGGATGCATGTTACTCTCGGTGTGTTGAAAACTCACCGAATGGTCTGAGAAAAATAGGGGTGGAATAAGTGCACAGCGAGATGAAGGTGGGGTCTGCATGTTGTCGGAAATCGCGACCCAAAATTTCCCCCCGTTGCGTTACCCCTGTTTATTCTTGTATCCCCCCCCCGCGACGCAACGCGTAGAAAATTTCTTTAAAAATGGCCCCCGGGAGGCGTACCAACACAAGCGGTCCAAGGCGGGATCAGTATTTTTACTATTTTACACCTATCTAATTTCCCTTTTTCTGCCTAATTTATCATTTCTGCTTTTAAAATAATAGCTTTGTAGTGTTCGCCCCTTATTGTGGCTTTATGAAGAAAAAATGGGCCTGAGTGATGCTGTGCGTCATTTTTAACGTTCGCCAGTCGCCCCCAAAGCAATAGGGGGGACCCCTCCACCACCCCGTCCCCTCGTCACCATTAACAGCAATATAAGGCCTCCTGCACCAATTTTACCTTTAAATTTTGAAGACACTTGTGAAAACACAGGTATGAATGCACTCTTGGTTTTGTTGAAAACTGCCTGTAATGGTTGGGAAGAAATATGATGGGGAAAAGGACAGAGGACAAGGCAGGACATTATTTGGGAAAAGCAAACCCGTGGAGCAACGAACCCGGAAAAACAAAAGGGTGAGTGTTTTCAAATGTTCTTGTTGCCGAAAAAGCGATGTAAGGGGCGAGAAAATTTCTTGCATATGGGCCATAGTAACACCCAGAAAATTTGAGCGCCTTGGAGGGACCTGAAAAAAGTAGGTTAAAAAAGGCCAGGTATAAGGAGCCGTCCTGTACCCTACCAGTTCGGGCCCAATCCCGTTCTCAAACCCCACCACGACAGCTGCACCCCTCCTCCGTAATTTTTCCCTGAAGCGCCACTGTATCCACCCAGAGCGGCACCGTCCTCAGCACCCCCTGTTCCGTCACCCAGGGATCAAGGAGGAGGGGGTTTTGAGGAAAGGTTGGGTTAGGTGGGGTTTAAGGGTAAGTTGGGTTATTTTTAAAGTTGGTTAATATAACAGGGGGAAAAATTTTTGTTGAGTTGGGTTTCTGAACTTTTTTAAAGAAAATTTTTGGGGTGCGAATCCAAAAAATGATTCATTTTTTCTCTATCACGTCAAGTTTTGAACTGTAGGATTTTCGTTTTCTTATAAAAAATAAAAAAATACTGTACATAACAGAAAACAGTGCTTTTTTTTAAAAAAAGTTGAAAATGTTAAAACATACAATAAAAAATAAAGAAATGGGCAGAATAAAAAAGTTTATTTAAAAATTATCAGTTTTAGAAAGATAAGGCTATAATTTGTGCGGGGTTTTAAGGTAAAAATTTACGTTTGAGCTTTGCGGAGTTTCAACTTGGGGACTATCGCTTGATGCTCCAACAATAGTCAGCCATCATATGCACATCATCTACCCGGGAAACGTTCTTCCATAACCTTAAAAATCTTGTAAAATCGTTTCACTTGCTCGTCGTAGCAGCACCAAGATTTTCCGGAAAAGTTGAAAGAGGGCTAGCAAAAATGTCTTTAATACTATTTGCAACCAAGCGTTTGTAGTCCCAAAGTTTCTGAACAATTTTGTGTAATTACTTGCACGTGTATTTCAAAAAAGTTTTTGGGACGACGTTTTTGAATGATAGCCAAGCATTCTTTTCAAGGTCTGACATAGTACCGTTAAAAGTTCATCTTTTGAGCTGTAAATTTTTGGGGGACAAAACCCCGGGTTTTGTTTTTTTAAATTGACGTCCAGGAAATCCCAAATGATGTACTTCAAACAGTCGCCATCAGTTGCAACTTTTCAAATTGTTTCATAGATTTAGTTTTAGGCAAGGTGGGAATATTTTTTTTCCTGTCAACAAGGGGCTCTGACAATGTTGGTCCCGGGGTTTAAGATCAATCTCGGGGCCAATGTCTGAACCCAATGTTTTCTCTCGAGCTCTGCTCACCGGTTTTGATTTTTAAATTTGACAGCCCAGGAAATCCCAAAGATGTTACTTAAAATCGCCATAGTTGAAAATGTTTTAAAAATTTGTTTATGAGACCTAGTTTTTGTGCAGAGGTGGGAAAATTATTTTTTTCCTTAAACAAGTGGTCATGTACAATGTTGGGATCTCCGGGTTAAGATCAGATCTGGGAGGCAAATTCTCTGAACCCAAGTTTTTCCCGACTTGCTATCCCCATACAAGAAAGGGGGGATATTTTGTGTATCCACGTTTGTTGCCAAAGGGGAAGGACCCATTTTAAGGTCAACACAGTGATCCAATTGGTTGTCTATTGCAATAACTCAATGACTCTCTTTACATCCCCATATTCTTCACAAAGGGACAGCCCGAATCCCCAAATAGGACTGCCCCCAAAAAAATTCCCTGTGTAGAAGGACACACTTCAAGCTCCGCTTGAGCTTCAATAAACAATCGCCATTCATTTAAAATTGTAGATTGAAAGCCCTAATTCCTTCAGTAAACCCGGGGAATGTTATGGAAAAAACAAAAACCGCTGGCATTTTCGAAAGTACTGAGAAAGTACTTTCTCTGGTCGAAAGTATGATACCTTCACCCTTGTTCAAGTATTTTTTTTCCTTTCAGTCTTGATCTATTTTTTCTGAAGCTTTTTTGGATACCCCAAAAATCACGGCTAAATATTCAACCGTGCTGATCAAATCCCTACGAACTGAATCCTGTGAATGTCAAAATCGCATCTTGCTGTCCGGGCGTTTTTCAAATCACCGATCTTTAGGGGAGTGTTTTTTCGAAAACTGGCACGGGAATTTCGCTGAAGAGGCATTGGTTTATAGCTGACGTTAATTAGGATATTCTATTTTACTTTTATTTTTTTTGTTAAATCCTGATGTTTTCACTAAAAAAAGAAAACAGTCTGTGGAATGATCTTTTTGCTCTGCCAACCTGGGGATCCCCAATCCCAAACTTTTCACGTGTTCCTTTGGTCCAATCCTTTAATCTTCGACAATGCTTGCCCACTTTGTGGGGGGCCCCATAGTTTGTTTTGATCCCGATTTTCATTTAAAAATATGGAAAAATGCTGTTTGACAAATACGCTGATTTTGCCCTCTGACTTGGAAGGGTAAAAATACCACATATATAGCAGAAGGAGCCAGGGTTGTTTGGGATTTACGAGAGACTAGCAGGACGAAATCTGAAACAAAAGAATATTACCTATTAAATAAAACACTAAGCTGGAAATTTACAAGCTTTGAAAAAAAAAAAAAAAACAGAAAAAACGAAATAGAAATTACAAGGGTATGTTTTTACAATTTAAGAGAAAGCCATAACAAATCCCCAATTCCTCTATCCCTAGCTTTTTGGGCCCCAGATTTGATAACTGACCATTGGGAGCTGAAAACACACCCCTTTTCACCGCCTTTTCTCAATGGGAAAACTGCACAAACAAGTTGCCACTAGCCTAAATAGTCAAATCTAATCACTGCAATTTTTATAAGCCAAAAGTGGAAATTTGCTTTATCTGGAGGGTAAGTTTTGGGAGAAAAAAACTTGATGCTAGAAAAAATATCGTTTGGTGATGTTTTTCTAAATAAGCCAAAAACAAAAAAAAATTTTTTTCTTTTCAATTTTCCCCGTTAAATTTACAGTTTAGGTAACCAGGAAAGTGGTTGGGTTAGGTTGTTAAATTGTTTAATTAGTTTACGGGGAAATATTTTGGTTATTTGGTTAATTAGGGTTAGTTAATTTTTTCCTTTTCTTCCTTTTTTTCTTTTTTTTTTTTTATTTTCTTTTTATTTTTTCGAAAATCCACCCCTTTCCCAAAACTTTGTTTTCCCTCTTTACCTTTTTTTTCCCCCCGGGGAAATCTTTCGGGTTCATCTGTTTAATTTTTTTTGTTTTAAAAACAAACTAAAGAAATTATTGCAGTGTGAATTAAGGGGACACCACACATCTCCCCGTGGTGAGGGCTAGCGTCCCGGGCTACGAACTGCGGGCCCGGGTTTCGATCCGGGCCCAGGGCAAGTGGGGGGACCAGCCACCCGCTGTTTTTCCTTCCTTTCGGGGTTGAAAAATGGGTAAGGGAAACTGGAAGGAACTGGGGTAACCCGGAAGCACACAGCCCGTTCCCGGGTAACGGGTTTCACCCCCCACGGGCTCTAAGGGCTAATGCCAGGGAAGATAAGCACCGCACCCGCGCAGCTTACGTTGCCCCCACTTTATTTACTTTACCCCCCCTCTGTGGACCGGGGGCGGGATGTTCGAACGTCCGTAACTTTCCCCCCTTAAGATATCTTAGTTTTCTAGGGGCCATCTTAATTTTGGCTAGAACACAAAAAAAAAAAAGTATTTTCAAAGGATGTCCCAAATGTTCTTACTCACGATGATGCGATCTTCAAAATCGTTCCGTTCCGTTCCGACCACGAGGAAGGGGAAATCGGCTGACTGTCGCTTGGGCCCAAACGAGGAAAGATTTTACAACCTTTTAGATTTTTTAGCCAATCATAATGCAGTTAGAATGTAAAAAATATCATATGCCTCCCCAAGGGGAAATATCTGAAAGAAGAGTTTTTGCTCACAATAACCCCTGGGCGTCCCACACAACAAAATTTCAAAAAGTATAACCTCAAATAACGAACTGGTAAAATTATATTTCTTTCCTGCCCTTTTGGTTCATTAGGAGGTTATTGGTAGGGGTTTAAAAAGGTTTTAAGAAGTTAGGTTTTGGTATCCGGTCATTTCGCCCCAGCCATTTTCCCCCACCAGGGTCATTTTGCCCACACTATGGAGTCATTCGCCCACAGGTAAAATTTGCCCCCCACTAGGAGCTTTCGCCCAAAGGGGGCTGGGGTTCTTCCATTTTTGCCCGAGGAAAAATATATATTACATGCTCCGTGACATGGGTCGTGTGGGCGAATTGACTTTTTGAGGGGCAAATTTCCTTTCATGTGGGGGCGAAATGTCTAGTCGGCGAATTTACTGTACAGTGGGGAATGACTCTTCATTGGGCGAAAAATTTTTGTGGGCGAATTTAAAGTGTGGGCGAAAAGACCCGGGAACCGGTTAGGTTTTATTATTTTGGGGGGTATTAAGGATTTAGGGGGGGGTAAGGGGATGTTTTTAAAAGGGGAAACTCCCATTTTAAATTACGTTTTTGAGGGATTTGGGAAGGGGTTTGTGAAGGTCTTGATAATATTTGATAGGTTTGATATTTATCATTTTTTATTTTCTTGTTCATGTTTTAAACCAAAACCCCCCCTTAACCTAACGAACCTAGTCGATTTAACCTAAAATTAGACGACATAGAACAAACCCCCCCTCTAAACCCAAAAAAACCTAATTTGATTTAACCCAACTTAACCTTTTGGGTGGAAAATAAAGGGGAGATTTTCTGTGTACGTAATTTAAAGCCATTATTTTTCAATTGTACATGGGAAATGGGGGTTTAAATACCAGAAAGAAGAAAATTTCACATGATGTAGGGAAAATCCTAGGACTTTTGAAAGCCCATCCAATCTAATCCCCCCCCCATTTTAGGGTGGGTGATTAAAGGGGGACATTATCCAAGTAATAACAATAAACCCGGGAATGTCCTGATGGAATTTCACCGACGTTCCTATTTTTTTTGTCGGCGAGATTCCTATTTTAAAAGGTTTCTAATTTAGGAAATTTAAAAACCAGCAAAAGCCTGAACATAGGTTGCTAGGTTTCCAGTTGACTATAGTCTATTAGGGTTTTGATTACGGGGGTATTCCCCCCCCTCAGCACCGAAATAATACCGACTTGAATATTACAGTAGTGGGTTAGGTTTAAATAAACCCGCATTCTAGTGATTTTTTTGTCTTTAACCCCACAAATTTTAGGGTGTGAACTTGCCCAAATAACATCTCACACCCCAGCTCCATCTTGAACCATTATTCAATACTTTCCTTACCCCCATACCATCTCTTAGAGTTGGGGTAGAGTGTACCTGCTCTTTTCAGACATCCCTTTCCCACCAATCACACATTCCTTTATCCTCTACAACTCTTTTGGAAATTGCAGTTTTAACCAAAACCCTATTGACCAAAACTCTACCATTCAAGTGTACCTACTTTCTCAGACATCCTGCCAAACCAACATCCCTTTACCCCCTACATACTTTCTAGGGAAAAAGCAGTTTCAAAAACCAAAACTCCCCATTGACCAATACCACCATTAAAATGTATCCCAAATACTCTTCTCAGACATTTTTGCCCCCCCAATCCCCATTCTTATCCCCCTTTCACACTCTTTTTGGTAAATTGCAGTTGCAAAAATACTCCCTTTTGACCAAAACCTTCTGAGATAAAAGGGGGGGGAAACCCCCCAAAAAACCCCCGTGTTTCTAATCAACCCCCATTTTTCGACAAAACCTCACTGGGGGGGGGGGGGGTTTTCGCCCCCCCGATTTTCCCGTGTTATTTTTTATTTCTGACAGATTTTTGTGGGGTTTGAAATCCTCCTTAAATAAGAACGAAACGTTCAGGATACTTAAAACCACCGAGTGTGTTGATTGTAAATTGTCAAACGCACTTAACCTTTTGTTTTTCCTTTTCCACCTCAGTATACATATTCACGCACTGTACACCGGTGCTCGAATGTCTCTTATATTGCCTCCCCGTACATTGATGAGAGGAGGGTGCAGTCATTCATACACAAGTTGTTTAAATTCGTCACTAGTTTTGATCATTCGTCCCCCTAAAAGTTTTTTCTAGTCTATATGAAATATGTAGTTTCGTACACTCAGCTCAGAGTTTAACTTTATGACTATAGGAGTTACGAAAAACGACACACCAGGTATGTACGAAAAAACTCAAATCAGTGTACAAAACAACTAAAAAAACCTGGGTACGAAAAACTTGTGTACGAAACCGCCATCCCTATCCTTTCACTTGACCATTCTCCATCTCATCCCTTTTCTCCTATCTCCTCCTTCACTTCCCGCATCTTCCCCTCCCCCTACATCTTTTTCTTACACTTCGCACAAAAAAATTTTTTTTTTATTTTCACTTCACTCATTCCCAAACACCTTAGAAAATTTCGGCAGATTTCACCCTTTATTTAATTCCATTCCCCCCACAGCGTCCTACCAACCCAAAAAAACTCATCATGAAAAAAACAACTTTAAAAAATAACTTTTTTAGGCTGATATTAGAAAAACCTTCTTATTGACCCCTTTACGAAAAGTGTGCGAGGGGGTTCAGCAAAACCTTGCACTACGGTGGAAAACGAACAAAAATGGTGGATGGATGTTCGCAAAGATCGGGTTTTAAAATCCTCTAAAAAGCGGTTTTTCGAACGTTTCCAAAATCAAAACTAAGTGCAAAAAATGACTAGAGACGCTTACGAAAAGTTCGAACATCCCGGCCCCAGGACCCGGGATTACCAAAGCGACATAGTTAAAAAAACATATCATAGCTGGAAAAATGGCCCATTTTAGTCACAACGGCTGGGGAATTAAATTGGCCTACCCCTTGTTTTTATTTATTTTCTCTTTCTGTCTTTTTTATAGGGATGGCAAAAACGGGCTTTGTGTTACCCATTTTTTTGGCCCCCCTTGGCCATTCCTTGCGGGTGTAAAAAAGAAAGAAAAAAAAAAAAAAAAAAAATTTATAAATTGGGGGGGGGGGGGCGACAATCACAAACCGTGCGGGGGGCTAAGAGTGGGTTTCACCGAGTTTTAGCGCGACTAGTAACGGCCCCGGACTATGATAAATTTCCTGCTGTCAACAGGGCCGAGACACAAAAACACCCAAATAAGGAAAAATTCGCCCCCCTAGGGATGTGTTGAGTGAGGGCTGAGTGATGCACACGATTGGAAAATCCGAGTAGACCGGTGTGAGGGCCCAATTGTTCCTCAACAACTTTTACAAAAAAGCTTTTTGATCGAAAAAATCGCCACCTGGAAACTCTGTCCCCTGTTTTTCACAGATTCTGCTCAAAAGGGTACATCTATATGCCGATTTTCGGAAAGAAATTTCTACTTACTCTCTGTCACTGCCCTAAACAATTAAAACTAAGGGAAAAAGTTTCAATCCCTAAAACGTGGTCAAAAGGATGAAATTTTCGATATAAACATTTTAAAAAAAAACAATGACGCTATATTTAGCAGACGCCTATGATAATAGTTTTGAGTTCCCAAACTTATGAATATGGGGAAAGATAAAATTTATGATATTTAAGAGTAATGTACATTTTTGTCAGCTATATTAATTTTTGGAAAAACCACCCCGGCGGTATTAGTCACATGAAGTCATGTGAGAAGGGCGGGGGACAACGACAACAAGAGGAGGGTAGCGTAAAAAGGGTATTTTCGGGAAACCCAAAAGCAGCACGAAGGTCGGGCCCAGACAAGGGGGGGACCCCTGTCTTCGTGCCGACCTTCGACCGTCGTTCGCTGCCTTCGTTTCCCAAAAAAAAAACCTTTTTTCGCTACCCCTTCCCCTGATTCGTCGTTCGCGCTGATTCATCATGACTCGGTAGGCCTTAGCCCCCGCCGGTTTGTGGGTAGTCCCCCCCCCCCCCCCAATTTAGATATCGCCCCCCAGTTGGACTAAAATGGGGGCATTTTTTCAGTTATATACGTTATAGAGTAAAAAGATGACCAGTCGGGGCTATTTTACCTCACCCCCTTTCTTCGGTTATTGACTCTAACGGTATTTTTTTTTGACCTCTTGACCTCTAACGGTATTTTTCCTCCTGGTTCCCCCGCTCTTTCGGTATTTACTTCATGGTTCCAAGGGAAAACCCCTTGACCCTAACGGAAATTTACTTCCTGGTTTCCCCCCGCTTTTAGAATGGGTGTGTACTCCTGCATTGACTATGCATTTAATGAATGAGTCCTACTGCAGCTGTGGGATGGGGTAATGTTTTTTGGGTACTTTAAAAAGGGT
>JACEEZ010006111.1:0-11959 GCA_016584305.1 Chionoecetes opilio | reverse complement strand
AGGAAAAACCTAACCAAACCTTAACCCACAAATTTAACATTTTTTCTTCTTTTTGTATGGGTTTGCGAAAAATAAAAACTATCCCATTAGAACAAGCCCTTTTGTAGGCAAAAAAAAAAATAGCTGTGTCTGAAAACCCCGCGAAAACTCCGTCATTAAAAAACCCTATCTCCTTTAGAAAAAAAAAATTTTGAGGTAGGAAAAAAAAAAATCGGGTCTTGAAAACGCCCCCCGAAGTCCTGTCCATGAAAACCGGTAGTCCTTGGGCTATCTTCGCTAGGAAGGCGGCGTTTAATTTATGTTTTCTCAAATTTTTTATATTTTTGATAAATTTTAGTAGGATTTTTAATTTATCCAAATCGGACTCTTGCTAAAGTACGTCAGCGCTTCGTCCTAAGCCGAGTCTTAGGACGAGCCCTAAATTCCCTTGTAAACTCCCGTAGATAACAGTAAAGTCCCCAGGACAACTTTTTTTTTCTTTTTACAGCGTGTGGGGCTTTTAATAGTACATTTCTACATCCAGATTTCAGGAAAAGTTAGAAGGGGCTATCTAAAGAGCTTGTCATTTTGTGTCTTCATCGGGTTCATATTATGGTATAAATGAAAAAATTTACAAAAAAATCTAAAAATTTGGTCCCAAACAGTCCCATTAGTTTTTATTAGGTGTCGTACCGCGTCGTCGTCGCCCGAAAAAATAACGCTTTAGCGAAATTTGAAACCATTATACTTGCAGATACAAAAAAAAAAAACCCGTAAAAAAGGGTAGATTTAAAAGTGATATAAACTACTGGTTTACTTCATTGGCACTTTCAAAATCGTAGTGATGCATAATTCGAAATTTGGCGGCTGGCAAATGACGCAGGGGCGACTTTACTGTTATCTACGGTAGGACGGCCCTAGACTTTCCTGAACTTGGGGACGCAGGGTTGGACGAATCAAAATTTCCCCCATAAGTTGGGCCCAGCTGCTGATTTTTTTTTCCTGCATTTTTTCACGGAAATAAAACTACATATTTTAGTTTTTCTATACATATTTTGGTTGAAAATAAAAACATAAAAAAAAACAAAATGGCCAAAATGATTTTTTCCCGATCTCAAATAATGACCTTTGTCCCCCGCGACATTCCCGGCCCGGGCCTCAGTAGCCCCTGACATTAAATGTCCACCCCTAACAATGTGTAACAGTGGTTTGTGCCGCCCAGAAATTGGGCCACGAAAAGATAAATTTTCATCATGATTTTTTTTGGTAATACATGCAACAACAAACAAGGGGGCCCCGCAAAGGGGGGAAAAACCGGGCCAAGCGCCAAAAATAGAACAGGGAAAGAAAAACGTGTTAAAGTTTTTTGACTTTAAAAAGCCCTATTTTTTCAACTAAAGAAGATATTCTGTAGTTTTTTCTTTTTTTTGACCCTTAAAAAATTACGTGTAGGTTAGAATACGTAGAGATGGATAATCAATGGCATTTTAAAGAGAAAAAACAAAAACGGGTTTTTTCTCAGTCAGACAACTTTTGCCCGCAGCCTTTAATACTTCTCTCCAAAAGTGTCATGAAAGCCAACCTTAAAACGTTTGATCAAACATTTTTTAGGAGGTAGAAAAGGATTACTTTCCCCCGGCAAAAACATCATAACAAACAATCGCTGTAATCCTGGAGCGTAGAATAGCGGGTGATTGAGAGCCAGAGACAGTCACCTGCGCTGTGGGGCACCGCCGGTTGTCCTTACTCTGGGCATCACACACAGGAGCTGACAATAAGTCGCGTTTTTTTAACATGATTATTGGAACATAACTTCACTCCAGATAAAAAAACCAGACCTGGTTTTTGGTTTCCAAGGACAGGGCCTTGGGTGAAAAAGGGACGCAAACTATAAGGGTTTTTACTAAAGGTTTTTTAGCACAGAGGGACATAACCCCCAGTAGGGAGTAGGGGCCCACAGTGCAGTGCGCCTCGGTCAACTCCCCTCTATAAACTGTTTTGAACCTCAGAGAACTTTTGTTCCCTAACCCTTATTGTACTGGTAGAATGGCTTGGGGAAACAATGATACCCCGTTACTCCGGGTGTTGTGGCTGGGGGGGCCGTACCCGGTTTTCCCTCGTCCCCCAGATATTCATAGCAAAGGCATATAATATTGAAAACACATGTGATATTTATAGTAAAAAATAAGATTGAAAGTAACTATAAAAAATAAAATTACTTAAAATAAAACAAAACAATTGTGCAAACGCAGAAAGAACACAGTTTGAAGTTTTTATTGTAGAAAAAAAAAAAAAAAATCTTTTAAAAAAAATATTTGAAAGGGGTACCTGGAACGGCCGATGGGAAATTTCCGCCGCCGTCTTTCGAGTGTTCCAATTTTGATTTTAAGGGCCCCAAAAAAATAAATTTTAATCAAGTTTTACCCGCGTTTTTGCATTCGGGGATGAAATACTAGTTAGTTGATCAGTTGGGTTTAAAAGTAGGTGCCAAGCCCAGGTTAGGTAACTTTTCCACGTCGGCGAGAGTTCTAATTTTGGTTTCGGCGGGGAATTTTCCCATCGGCGACAGTTCCATAAACCATTGAAATTACTTTTATTATATATATAATTAAATATAACGCATAATTCAGTTTCATAGATATAAGGGGTCCCCTCCATGCCGCTGTCACCACTGAACCCAAGAACAAAATGTGCAGTTTTTTTATGCGCACACCAAGCAAGCCGTGCAACCTGGGGCCCCTTTTAAAGGCCCGCCAACTAGGTTTTACGATGCGCAGGTGATGCGCATTACGCTGTGGTACTCGATTTTTCGTTTTTGAGTGATGTAGAGAGTAATGCTGGGGGGCAAACTAGCGGGGGCATTTTAAATTTAACCCAGTGTTTCCCAAACCCGGGGTTCCCGCGGAACCTGGGGGTTCCCCCGACCATCACCAGGGGTTCCTCGAAAAAAAACCTTTTAAAAAAATAATGTGCTATTACAAATGACAGGATCTTAATTCATAATTCTAATCCATAAAAAAACACGCACAAAAAATTCCCCCAGACCCCAACAACTGTAGTGTCAGCAGTACAATGTAAATATATAGTAACGGGGGGAAAAAATATGCATAAAATTTAAAAAAAAATTTTGTTATTGCCGGTGGGGAAAACGCCCTTCATCCCTACCCCGAAGTTTGGCGACAAGGGGTTGGGTAAGGTCGACGCAACCCGTACGAGTATCATACGTGTCCCGACCCCCAGCCCAGCGTTCACACACTTTTTCCCTTCAGTTTTGAGCGGGCGCAACCGGGAAAGTGAAAGTTTTTTTAAATTTAATTCAACCAGTAATTTTATTTTGTAGGTTTTTAAAAGGGACTAAAGATTTTAAAAATTTTTTGGAAAAAAAAGCGTCAGGGAGAGGAGGACGTGACGAAGAATCACAAATACACCCAGCCAATTACGAGTAAAGGAAAAAATAGTGATGTTAAAAAAAAATCGAAATTTACAATGAAGTTATTGGCCATTGGTTTTACATGGACGGGAAAGAAGAAAAATGTACTTCCTTTGTGAATGTTTGGGAAAAAAAAGCTCGTAAACACAGCTAGGCCCCACCAAGTTAAAGGCCCGACACTAACTACTAATCACAGCCACTTGTAAATAAAGCCGTGGATTATTTTCGAAGCTATTGGATTCACAGCAGAAACCAAAGAAAAAATTTTGAAAAAAAGGGGAAACCACCAGGATAAGGCCAAAAAAGCAAATTTTAGGGGGATGAGTAGTTGCCAAGAAAATGAAAAGTCCAAAAACTATTGCAGAAACCCTAATAATCCCTTTTTTCAAAATAATTGTGAGAACAAGCTAGGTGAAAAAAAACAAGGGGAAAATTAAGAAAATTCCCTGTTTTTGATCATAAATTGGGGGCGGCGATGACCTGCCCAAACAATGTTTGGATTTTCCCTGAAATATAAAAAAATAACAAACTTGCTCTCTAGTAGAGAGACAACGATAAAGGGGTAAAGTCAGCTGCTGGCTTTTGTACGATTTGAAAATGAAGGTGGAATAAGGGAAAAATTATTTTTTTTTGAAAGAACTGCCAGAAACTACCAAAGGCACGACATTTCCAACATTTGTCTTCTTACGGGGAATCTGTGGTTTGTCAGGAACCCGATGCGTTGGAAAAAATCTGCACTGAGGGGGCCCCCCTCAAGATTTTTGGGTCAGTACAAGCTTTGTATAACGCGTAAAAGAAAAAACCTAAAGTCAAACAACTACTGCTTCCCACCGAGAATTTTTGGTTTCAAAAAAATAGGGGATGATTTAAAACAAGTTTTGATTAACTGGCATGGTCAATTTTATAAAGCGGCGCCCCCTGAAGTCTCGATATTTGAAAAGGTTGTGTAAAAACATGCAAAAAAAGATACGTGACGCTTCCCCAGCAACAGAGCCCCCCGAGGGTTTTCCCAGAGGAAAAATTTTTGACAAGGTATTCGAGCTGCGACAGGAACTGCTGCTTTTCTTCAAAGAGAAAAATAAATCAAGTTTTGTGAATGTTTGAACTACAAAAGGGAAAATGAAACTAAAAATTTTAGAGAATTTTCGATTTAAATAATTGAACACCAGCATGCAGGGTGCGAAGGAAAAATTTGATTCACAGAAAAAATTTTTGCTTTTAAAGAAAAACTCGCTGTTTGGAAAAAGCCCCTTTCAAGAGGAAAACGTCGAAATGTTTCCATCCTACCCAAGTCAAACTCAGACTGAATATGAAAATGCATTCCATTAATACAAGTCATTTGGGATCACTGTCGAAAAACTTCAAAAAGTATTTCCCCCTCCTTGTCACAGTTTACGTATGACTGGTTGAAAAAACCCCTTACTGATTCTCCCCAAGTACAGAAAACGATTTAGTCGAAAAAGGGAAGAATGATTTGAATACAGTGCACCAAACCTTAAAAAATAAAATTTTAATGAAGTTACTTGAAAGTTTTGGTTTTCGCAAAGAAAAGAGTATCTGTCACTCAGTAAAAGTTGGGATGTTTTTACTCCAGTTTTCAATTTTCCCTCTGTGAACAAGCTTTCTATGCGCCCGTCATTAAAAGCAAATTAAAAATGTCTTCTGTCTGTGGGGAAGAACTGCGTGGGTCTGTCAAAAATTGGGCCCCAAGAATTTACAATACGCCAAGAGAAAACAAACCCAAAAAGGGCACACTGAAGGTAAGTCATAACTATTTGACATTAGTGTGAACTCCGACATGTGATGTAATTTTAGATTTCATATGAATATATTGCTCAAGAATTTTCTTAAAAAAATATATTAAAAAAATAATATATAAAAAAAAATAATATCCTTGGAAATTTAAAAATTATTTCAGGGTTTCCCCCAAGTGAAAGGGTGGGAATCACGATTTTTCCCCCCTTGGCCCAAAGAATTTATTTTCCAAGCGAGCGAAGCGACGCTTGGACACCTATTTCAGCCCAATTATTATTGGGACGAATAGATAAGGAACTGTCATATAGGCTTTTAAAATGTTTACTCCACGAAGGGGGGCAGGGTCTAGAGTGCATATTGGCTTGTAAAATGTTTACTCCGAATGGGGGCAAAAGGCTAGAGTGCATATAGCTTTTAAAATGTTTACCCACGAAGGGGGCAAAGGTCTAGATTTCAATTGGCTGTAAAATGTTTTTCTCCCCGAATGGGGGGAAGGTCTAGAGTGCATATAGGCTTTTAAAAGTTACCCAAATGGGGGCAAGGTCGAGTGCAATTGGCGTTTAAGGTTACCTGCGAAGGGGGGGGAAAAGGGCTAGATTTCTATAGGCTGTAAATGGTTTACCCCCGAAAGGGGCAAAGGTCTAGAGTGCATATAGGTAGTAAATGTTTACTCCCCAAGGGGGCAAGGTTTTTGAATGTAAAATGGGTTGTAAAAGAATATTTTAAGGTGAGGGTATTTTAAAAAAGTTGGGGTTTTGCCTGTGCGGCTTTTGGGCACGTTTCCCCAAACTTTAGTGTGGACGTTATTGAGTATTTTAATTTCGGACCATTAGACGCTTTTTTAGTGAAAAAAAGCAATTTTAAGATATGACCCGTTTTGTTCCGCCTTAACTCATTGGTATATTAGTTTTTTTTCCCAATTTTTCGACTAAAAACATACGATTTTTTATAAAAAAAGGGAAAAGGGTTGGTGTGAAGGGCATGTTGCCAAACCCTAGGGACAGTCCCTAAAGTAGGGACTTTTGACAATGTTTTTAAGGGGGTAGGGACGTAGGGGCGCCCAGGCAAAATTCTTAAAACGTAGGGATTTTTTCAACACCCAAAAATTATAATATGAAAAAATTTGCAAAAAAATCAACAAAAAATAAAAAAAAAACAAAATTTTTTATTTAACAATGATAAAGTCTCTAAAATTTTTTTTTTTCTTCGATGAAAAATAAAAAAAACCTTTGGAAGCACGTATCCAGACGCGTATTTATGGAGCCAAAATTTTTTAGCCCGTATGTAGGGAAGATCAGGGGAAGGCCCGTCACCGGAACTTTTCCCCGGGTCTTTTGATTTTTGTTCCCCTTTGAGCCGATACGGCAATTTTGGGAGCAAACGAGAGTCGCGCATGTTCGTTCTTTGCCACCCGTAGTACTGGCATCCTTGTTGAATCTCGGGGCAGCCACGCCCCCGCAAGACTTGACGAATTACAATTTCAGTGAAAAAGAGAAAGACCAATCTTGGGTGGCAAAAGATGTTTTAGCATCTCATGTCATTGGAAAATAAGTGCTGAATAGGGAATATAGCGGTAGATTTTGTAAGTAATAGAAAATTTGTTGTAGATGAGAGGAGAAAAAAAAAGAGAGTGGAGGAAAAAAAAATGTTGGTAGAGTAGGGTGGATAAAAAAAGGTTTTTAAAATCTATATATACAAGAAAGTGCATGTTGGTACATGGTGTTATTTTGAATTTTTTTCGATGATTTTGATATATACTTTAAATTTTAGGTTGGGTGAGAAGTTATGACAGAAAATGTTGATAAAAACAGAATTTTAAAAGGCGCTGGTCATACAGAAACGGGGGTAAATTAGATGTGTGTTTTTTTTATTTGATTTAGGAAAACAAGTAAGGTTTTGAGTGGTTTTTTTATGGTATCAAGGGAAATTGAAAAGGGGAAAGGGAAATTTTTAAATGCAGTAAAAGCAGAGTAGCTAAGAAGAAGAAAAAAGATTTAAAACTCTGGTAGGAGTGCCTAGCCGAAAAAACCCGGGATAACACGCGCACTTTTTGCCACCCCTGCGGGCTCTTTTTGGAGCAAAAATACCAAAAGATGCCCGGAAAAATTTTACTCAGTGACACGGCCGAACCCCTCATAACATCAGCGTTTAAACGTTTTTTGGGGGTCAGTCACTCTAACCCCCTAGTTTGACTTTAGAAAAAATAGCCAAAGGAAAAGATGTTGCAAGGAAACCAAAAAAATTAAAAAAGAAAAAAAGGCGAACTCCAAAAGAAGACAAGTCTCCGCCAAAAAAACAACGCTTCAGATCTAAAGGGCTGAAGGTAAGTCACTTAGCGGTTCAGTAGCAACTTCAGGGTTTATGGGAAACCCCCTAATTTTCTCCCTGCAATTATAATCAATTTGTGAATGAAACAGATTTTAACCATTTTGCCATGCCTTTTTACTACAATATTGTACAAACGAACAGTGGGGTTTCACCTTATTACCATTTCCTTTACTGTATAGTATATTCACATGGTACAACTAGTAAGGGAAGAATATTAGGCAAGGCAATGTTTAACCCTTATGTAATAAAAATTTTTGAGCATCTTAACTGGCCCCAAAGTTGCATTTTTTAAAAAAGTTGTGCATTCTTTTTTTAACATTTTTAAATTTTAAAGGGGCAGGCGCGGGGGGTTTGGCACTTACGTAGGGGCAAGTTTGGACTTTCATGGTTTTGTGAGATATTTTGGCCAAATATGGGAAAAGAGTAGCAAACGCGTGCGCGCCGCGGGACCAAACCTTAGGGGCCACTCGCCAGGTATTTGCATCAAGAATCTTGAAAAAAATTGGTCCAAATTTTTTTGATTTGTCTCCGCCGCGCTTGGAGCAGTTTTGATTGTAGGTCCACATTTAACATTGCCCAGAGGTGTTTTTGATATTCAAGTGCAACTTTAATAACATGGTTCTTTCCGCATCTTTTCCCGCCCCAATACGGACATTATTCCTCGAAATGAAAAATACCGTGAAATTAGGGGCAGGAAAAAAAGAAGGAAGTGTGTTTGGTTTTTTTTTGGGAGGAGAAGCACAATTTTGATACCCCGGGAAACATTAGGAAAAATGAATATCGGTACGCTATTTTAAACTGGGCTTGGGGGCCCCTTGAATTTAATGTTTCATAGTGATTGTTGGAAGAGAATGGTTAAATAAGTTGAATGAAATGGTTGGTGTCATAGTGAAGTACACTTGGAAATCTGGCGTGAAATCACAAAGACACGAAATTGAGCTCCATGTAATTTTGTGTTTTGGGAGGTCTCAGCGACAAAAATTGTATATAAGTGACTTTTTTTGGTGATGACGGCTTAATAAGGGGAAGAATGAGTGGTTCGTAAGGGAAAAAAAAGATATGGAACACGATAAGTGGAACTGTCCCCGCCGTAGGGGAGTGTTCCAATTTTTGGTAATTTGGTACTTACAACCGAAAAAGTAAAAGGTTTAAGTACTCTTTTTTTTATGTGTTTTTATGCGTTAAGAATGATGATATCCCCAAAAACGTTGGAATGCATATAGCATTACTCGCCTTTTCCCTGCTTTAGGTTGACTTCTGACCCAAAAGCCCAGGTTAGGTTAGTGAACTAGCGGGGAGGCCCCCCCATTATGTTAGGAAATAAAAACCCAAAGTATTAAACGCAGTTTAACCCTTGAGATTTTTGAGGAAAAAGGAAGTAACTCCCCTAGTAGACTTTATCGGTTATTTTTTTTTTTATATATTTCCGAGAGGTTTTTTTGGAACATCTTTCGTTACCACCCCTAAATTAAAATCAGTACAAAACTAGTTGCCCTTTTCCCCCCCAAAAAACCCCCGTTCGTTTCCCCACGGGTCCCCAGGGGTTTTTATGAAGTATGAAATTTCCCAAAAAAGGCATTTCCGACGTTTTTAAAGTGACCATCATCAACACATAAAATTTAAAAATGGGAAAAGAAATTTTTACCTCATATCAAATTTCTGGTTTAAAGTAAAATTAAACCCTTTTTCAGTCCGCGAATGGGTTTTATTTTGGCGAAGTTTTCCAATTTTTTATCTTATATTACAGGACCCCAAAATTACATGTAATCATCTTCTACCCCGTGATTTGCATTTGAGATTTAAATACATCAATAGCTTCAATTTGTAAAAGGGAAGGTTTGGTTTGGTGAAAAGTAAGGTTAGGTTAGTGAATGAATGAATAGTTTTCCCCATTTTTTTAAATAGTTTCAATGCTTAGTAAGGTAAGGTTTGGTTAGGTGACAAATGTCTAGGTTTAGTGAATGAATGAATAGTTAAACCCTATTTGAAAACAAAATTGAATACTTCCGCCAATCAGGGGTCGAGGGCGGGCATTTATGAGCCAATAGCTTATCCGTAACGGCAATGGAGCTCCTGGATTGCATATAGAGATCCGGGGGATTCAAAAATTCCCCTGAAGTTGCCACGGGCCCAAAAAACTAAATCGGAATAAAGTAATTGTTTCTTTGGCCAGTTTCCCTTTATCCTTGTTGATAGCCTCTTTTCCCGCATGATTCCACTGCGACAAAGGCCCCCCCCAACTTCATTACTTATTTATTGGGGCAGTCCTTCCCCAAGATGAGTACTTCCTGCAGGAACTTGGGAATGGTAACTTAATAGTTAACACTCTGACATGGGAAGACCTGGAAATCCCCATCATTTAAGTAAGTAAAAATTATTTTTAATGTCACGTGGCCATCAAAATGCCCCTCAGTTTCCCCATGGGGTTTTTTATAATGGTTTAGAACTGCGCGGTCGCTACCGCCCCTCAGACAAGACTTTTTCAGGCTTATTTTTTCTTTATTTTCGGTTTTAGTAATTTGGAAAAAGTATTCACATCTGGAAACCAAAAATGAACTTATTTTTTTTAAAATAATTGGGTTAGGTACGTTTTTTTGGGTTATGTTAGATTTAGTTATGTAAAGGTTTGGTTTAGGTTTAAGGTAGTCTTCGGTTAGGTTTTGTTGAGCTATTTAGGTAAAAAAAAAAAAAATTGATGGTGCGCGATTGCCCGAGTGGTTGGCGCCGCCAACTTCTGCGGAATATTTCCCATTAAAATACCTCCATTAGAAAAAGTGCTACTTTTATGCAAGGAAAACCTAGTCAGAATCTCAGAAAATGAACGCGCAGGCAGTCCTCATCCATTTTTACGAGGCCGTGTGCGAAATACCGACACCGAAATACATACCACATACGGTATATTTGGGTATCTGTCGAACTGTCCTTCAATTGCCTTGAAATCAGCAAATCTTCTGATAAATTCCTCTTTTAAAGCCATCAACTGGAAACTGTACTTGTCTGATAATGCTTGTGTAACCACTCGTGTTTTCAACAGAGGAAAATTAACAAAGTTTTGCTCATTCAGCTGCTTGGCAAAAAGTTTATGTTTCGATTGAAAGACTTTCACTTCCAGGTACAATTCATGAGCAAATATACCTTTGCCTTGTAGTTTTGTGTTTAGCTCATTCAGCTTTTGCATTATGTCCACAGCAAATGCAAAATCACAAACCCATTCGTCACTCTCCATTTCCTTTGAAAAGTCACAAGAGATGTCTTTCATATTGAAAAACATGACAATCTCTGCTTTGAGGTCCCACACCCTCTTTAGTACTTTTCCCATGCTTAACCAGCGGACATTTGTGTGGTACAGCATATCAGTAAAATCTGCCTCGATGTCTTCCAAGAAACTTCGGAATTGCCTGTGTTTCAGTCCCCGTGCTCTTATTGAATTCACTGCACGCACCACTGGATCCATAACATAAACATTTTAGTTTTAAAGAAGACTTACAGAGGCTTTCTTTATGTATGATGCAATGAAAAGACAACGCACTGTGCAGTGGAAAGTCTTCTTTGATTTTATCATTCATCAACTTCACAAGGCCAAAATGTTTACCTGTGAGTGAAGGAGCACCATCAGTTGTAATACTTGCCAGTTTATCCAGGCTTAATCCAGACCTGATTAGACTGTTAATGACACTGTTGTACATATCTTTTCCAGTAACTGTGTCTTTGAGAGACTCCATACATAACAATTCCTCTGTAATCTCAAAGTTTTTGTCAATTCCTCTGATGTAAATGAGTAACTGAGCAGTATCCTGAATATCAGTACTCTCATCTAAAGCAATAGAAAACCACTGAAAACTATCACTGGCTGTTAACAGCTGTTCTTTAATATTCACTGCAATTGCATCTATGCGACGAACAATAGTTCTTCGTGACAGAGATATGGCTTCTACTTTTGACTTAACTTTAGGACACACAACACTGACAGCATCAACCATGCAATCTTTAATAAATTCTGCTTCTGCAAATGACTTGTTTTGCTTTGCTATTTTATTGGCCAATACAAAACTTGCCTTTGTCGCATTCCTTTGTAAAGATGAAGTTTTCTCAATCACAGTTTGCTGTTTCTTCAAACTTTTTACCAGATCAGTCGCTTTCTTTTGCAGTTCTTGCTTTGATAAATTGTGTCCAAAGTTAGCATGCTTGGTTTGAAAGTGCCGTTTCAAATTGTATTCCTTGAACACAGCAAATGTTTCATGACAAATCAAACATACAGCTTTAACTCCAACGTCAGTAAAGAAATACATTTCAGTCCACTTTGTTAAAAACACGGCATTCGTCTTAAATTTTTCGCTTTTTAGATAATAAAAGCTAGTCTGAAATAAAATGTCCCACTCTTTTTTATTTACTAAAAGCTTGTATATAAAGAGCTTATAACGGGCACGTCTTATCTCTTTGGCATCTATCTGCCAGGACACTAGTGTT
>JACEEZ010006110.1:0-11410 GCA_016584305.1 Chionoecetes opilio | reverse complement strand
CAACAGATAGATGGTGTCTTAGAAGCAGAAGATGTGTGTCCATCGTGTAGGCCACAGCCGAGATAAACTGCATGTGAGTGTACTCCCCTCTTGCATATTCCAGATTTGTTTCATAGGCCTTCTTCCTGGACTTGCTGATGTTCAAGCTCCGGTCCAGCCTCTCCAGGTCATTCTCCGTGTCTTCTTTCATGTGATTGATGTGCCCAACAAAAGACCACATGGACGGGTGATGCACCCGTATTCTAGCACAGCCTTTAACCTGGAATGGAATGACTCGCAAAAATTATTGGTTCCATAAGGAAAATCATAAACTGAAAATTTCTGTGGAGTCACAGTGTTGAGCCAGTAACGAAAGAAGTACTGCCGGAATTTGCGGATGTTTGTCCTGGTGTGGTTGTTCACGTTCATGGGCTGATCAAACAAGGCAAGGGTAATGACTGATCTGGTTGGCTGGCAAATACGGTGTTGACATGAGCTTTTCAGAGAGTCTTAAACAGGTTGTTCTTGTACAGATCAGTTAATCCGAACTTCTGGCACTTGCGTCACAGCGCTTGAGAGTAGTGAAATTGACAGTCACAGAATCTGGCAGAGGGAAATCAATCAATCATTGGGGGCATACGCCGGGGGGCGCGTCGCCTCGCCCACCCTACGACGCCACTCCCGGGGGTCACCACGCGCGAGTTCCCATGCAGGCTCCTTTCCCATACCAAGCAGCTCTCGACAAGAAACATCAACTTGCCCCAGCCACGAGCCTTGTGGGCGCCCCCTTGGCCTTCTCCACGCCGGATTGTCTCTTACAGATACAACCCGATGGGAAGGATCGGTTTCAGGGTAGCGTGCCACATGCCCATATAGCCCAAGTTGGCGCTGACGGACTATGCAGGTAATAGGCCTCGATTCAGTCTCACGGTGCAATCGCTGATTTGACACGTAATCATCCCAGCGATACCCTATGATTCTGCGAAGACACTTATTACCAAAGGCATTGATTCGTCTCTTCAAGTCACTATTTAGTGTCCATGTCTCACAACCATAGAGTAAGACAGGGATCACAAGCGACTTGAAGATCCGGATCTTTGTCCTCTGCACAGGTACCGACAAACGCCAAATACTCCCGCTGAGCGAGTCCATAACACCGTGGGCTATGCCAATCCGCCGTAAGGCTTCTTGACGTGACCCGCCGTCATTATGGACTGCGCTACCAAGGTATGTAAAACTTTCCAAGATCTCAATGTCCTCGCCACACGCATGAACAGACTGTACTGCTTCGTCTAGTAAGTCTCCAAACACCTGGACCTTGGTCTTGAGCCAGGAGACCTCAAGTCCCAAAGGCTTTGCCTCCTCGTGCAGCGCATCGAGAGCCATCACCAGGACCTCCAGCGACTCAGCAAAGATTACTGCATCATCGGCAAAAACAAGATCAGTGATCTTGGTGTTGCCGACGGATGCTCCACAATCACTTTGATCTACAACCTTGTCCAATACCCAGTCCATACAAGCGTTGAAAAGTGATGGGGCAAGGACGCACCCTTGCCTCACTCCTGTATTAACAGGAAAGAAGCTGGATACACCTGCCCCACACTTCACAGCACTCTCAGTCCCAGAATACAGACCAGTTATCAAACCAATAGTCCTTGCAGGAATCCCTCGAAGTCGCAGAAGATCCCAGAGTGACTCACGATGCACTGAGTCAAACGCCTTCTTGAGATCAACATAGGCTGCAAGCATCCCCTGTCGAAACTCACGTCGGCGTTCCACCAGGACACGAAGCGCTAGGATACGGTCCGTTGTTGACTTACCAGACGTGAACCCAGACTGCTGAGGTCTCTGATGCTTCACCAGATGACTGCGAATTCGCGGCAGCAATAGATGGACAAGCACCTTGCCTGGTACGCTGAGCAATGTAATACCGCGGTATAGTCCTTGAGCCAACCGGCCATATTTTGAAGTGAATGCTCCGGCGGGGGGAGTAATTCTCATTATGATTTTCCATTAGGGCAATATCTCAGGTATCAGAAAATGCATGATGGACATCTGAGAACGGTAGCTTAGTGCCCGGATGGACGCCATCTTTGAAACCACCCAGCTCGAAAATGCCCATTTGGTGGGGTACATTGTTGCACGTGTATCTGGACTTCTATACTAGCTATCGATGTGTGGTTGACGACTAAATATACGTCCAATGTGTACCGTCTAAATAAAAAATAATATGAAGCATTTTGTTATAGATTAATTATTATAAAAATCAATTATCGAAAAAAAATCATATATTTTTCAATATTTTATTATTAGACTTGTACTTTTTTTAGTGAAACAACACTGGTATGATTTTCCAAATTATGCATTTTGCTACACCGTTTATCTGTCTATAAAAATAACTCAACAAGTACAACATATCATCCACCACGAGTTTACAACAAATATATGTAAAGAGGCATAAAATGACTTAGGCCGCCGCTGGCATTATCTATTCTGACGATAACGCAAGTTAGGAATGTCGTACGGAGAGGATTTTAACACCATACGATATCTAATAAGCAGGCGGAAATTGTTACATAGGAAATCTGCACTTTGGTGGCCATCTTGGATTTCAAAATGGCCGCCAATTATATTAATTATTCATTACTAGAGTTTGGAAAGACGTATGGAGCTGATTTTAACACCATACGATGTATATTCCTAATAAGCAAGCGGAGGTATCATTGAACATGTCATGTTTTAGTCAAATAACACCGGTATGATCTTCCAAATTATACATTTTGCTAAACCGTTTATCTGTCTATAAAGATTTCAGGCAATTTGGCCTGCATTATAATAGAGAACAACATATGCTATACAATATACAGTGCACACAAAGTTAATCATCAGAGTCGCCATCAGAGTCATTGGCATCCTGAGCCACGATAGCATCATCCTGCACCATGTTGGAGCATCCCTGCAGCTTACACACAACAGTGCACTTCAACCCATTCAGTATGCAGGAGCAATCTGACGGTCGACACGTCCTTCTGCATGTGCATGAGATGAGATTCAAGACGACATCTGGAGCTGGTAGACCCGCCATCCATCGGATTTTGAGCGAACCGCCATCATCGAGTTCCCAGCCATGTCCTGCTGATGGTGCTGGGACGTCTGGCAGGTTTTCAAGGCTGCGTCGCCAGATAGCCGCCTGATAGTTGGCCCTAAGCGTATGCTGCATCAAGGAGTCTTCACAAGGCGGCAATTGTCCAGATTCGATCTGGCCCTTCTTTGCACAGAACATGTGATAACGGAGTGAATTAGCACCGACGATCTTCGTGTTCCTGGCGTACAGCTGACACGTGAAGGCCTGAATGCTATTGAAGACGTCTGTTGGTACATTCCACGAAGATCCCAGATCTGTGAATGCTTGAAGATACAGATCATTCGCTTGCACAAGCTTCAAAGCCTTTATCTTTCCTTGGCTAGCCAGAGCACTAACAGTGTCACACCCGCTCCATGCATGAAGCCCTGGCAATGCACTGCAAACTCCAGACCCCAATACCGCAGCCAACTTTCCAACGTCAATCATTCTGACTCGAACCTTTGTTCCTCGTCTGATGAAGAGCTGACTATCGATGGTTTTGCTGAGATGAAGACTGATGATCAGAACGTCGCTTGCTTGCAGCCAGACAAAGGAGAAACTGGTTGTGTTTCTGGCGGAGTCGTGGAAACATGAAACAAATCGCGAAAAGCTAGGCAACAGAACACTGTATGTCACCTGTGGTGAAAAATGTCTGGTACTGACCCGCGATAGGTGGAAGTTGGTGCAAGCACTCGAATGTAGCCACGAGGAAGCAGACACGCGTATGTTTCTCCACGCAAAGCACGCCGCTACCCACTACAAGACGATCATCTTAGTGGCAGATGACACCGACGTTCTGATCATCAGTCTTCATCTCAGCAGAACCATCGATAGTCAGCTCTTCATCAGACGAGGAACAAAGGTTCGAGTCAGAATGATTGACGTTGGAAAGTTGGCTGCGGTATTGGGGTCTGGAGTTTGCAGTGCATTGCCAGGGCTTCATGCATGGAGCGGGTGTGACACTGTTAGTGCTCTGGCTAGCCAAGGAAAGATAAAGGCTTTGAAGCTTGTGCAAGCGAATGATCTGTATCTTCAAGCATTCACAGATCTGGGATCTTCGTGGAATGTACCAACAGACGTCTTCAATAGCATTCAGGCCTTCACGTGTCAGCTGTACGCCAGGAACACGAAGATCGTCGGTGCTAATTCACTCCGTTATCACATGTTCTGTGCAAAGAAGGGCCAGATCGAATCTGGACAATTGCCGCCTTGTGAAGACTCCTTGATGCAGCATACGCTTAGGGCCAACTATCAGGCGGCTATCTGGCGACGCAGCCTTGAAAACCTGCCAGACGTCCCAGCACCATCAGCAGGACATGGCTGGGAACTCGATGATGGCGGTTCGCTCAAAATCCGATGGATGGCGGGTCTACCAGCTCCAGATGTCGTCTTGAATCTCATCTCATGCACATGCAGAAGGACGTGTCGACCGTCAGATTGCTCCTGCATACTGAATGGGTTGAAGTGCACTGTTGTGTGTAAGCTGCAGGGATGCTCCAACATGGTGCAGGATGATGCTATCGTGGCTCAGGATGCCAATGACTCTGATGGCGACTCTGATGATTAACTTTGTGTGCACTGTATATTGTATAGCATATGTTGTTCTCTATTATAATGCAGGCCAAATTGCCTGAAAATCTTTATAGACAGATAAACGGTTTAGCAAAATGTATAATTTGGAAGATCATACCGGTGTTATTTGACTAAAACATGACATGTTCAATGATACCTCCGCTTGCTTATTAGGAATATACATCGTATGGTGTTAAAATCAGCTCCATACGTCTTTCCAAACTCTAGTAATGAATAATTAATATAATTGGCGGCCATTTTGAAATCCAAGATGGCCACCAAAGTGCAGATTTCCTATGTAACAATTTCCGCCTGCTTATTAGATATCGTATGGTGTTAAAATCCTCTCCGTACGACATTCCTAACTTGCGTTATCGTCAGAATAGATAATGCCAGCGGCGGCCTAAGTCATTTTATGCCTCTTTACATATATTTGTTGTAAACTCGTGGTGGATGATATGTTGTACTTGTTGAGTTATTTTTATAGACAGATAAACGGTTGTAGCAAAATGCATAATTTGGAAAATCATACCAGTGTTGTTTCACTAAAAAAGTACAAGTCTAATAATAAGATATTGAAAATATATGATTTTTTTTCGATAATTGATTTTTATAATAATTAATCTATAACAAAATGCTTCATATTATTTTTATTTAGACGGTACACATTGGACGTATATTTAGTCGTCAACCGCACATCGATAGCTAGTATAGAAGTCCAGATACACGTGCAACAATGTACCCCACCAAATGGGCATTTTCGAGCTGGGTGGTTTCAAAGATGGCGTCCATCCGGGCACTAAGCTACCGTTTCTCAGATGTCCATCACACCTTTTCTGACACTTGAGACATTGGTCTAATGGAAAATCATAATGAGAATTACTCCCCCCGCCGGAGCATTACTTTTGGTCTGGCTCAAGGACTAGTAATTGTTGCAGTCCTGACGGTCCCCTTTCCCTTTCCAGATAGGGACGACCAGCCCCCTTTTCCAGTCAGGAGGAATGGTACCTGATTGCCACACGGCAGTCAGGACAGCATGCAACCCGCGGATCATGGCCTCACCCCCAGCTTTGAGGAGCTCTGCACTGATATTACAAACACCAGCTGCCTTTCCACCCTTCAACTTTGCTACAGCCTCTCTGACTTCATCAAGAGAGGATGCGGTTTCGTCAATGGGAGGATCGGCATCCACTGCCTGTAACCCAGTGGTGTGAAGCTGCTCAGTTGGAGGGTCCACCGTGAACAACTGCCCAAAGTATTCAGCCCAACGAGCCATCTGCCCATCCATGTCCGACACGAGGCGCCCATCTGCTGTTCGAATAGCACTCGCCCGAGAAGGAGACTTGAAACGGAGCTTCTTCAGGGCTCGGTAGGCGGGTCGGAGGTCATTAGCTTTCAAATGACCCTCGACATCCTCAGCGAGACTCCTGACATACCTCTCCTTGTCTCTCCTCAGCAGGGTTCTAGTCCGGCGTGACAGAGCCCTGTGCTGGTCCCGGTTCCCAGCCAGCCTGGCAGCGCGACTCTCCTCGATTTTCTCCAGCGTCTCCGTCGAGACAAAACCACGCCTTGACCTCGGGCGCTCCCCAATACACTCCTTGGCAGCCTGTAGAGTTTCACGTTTGAAGGTATCCCACAGTTCTACAGGATCCCCGAGAGCACCGAGCACATCAAACCGATTTGAGACTGCCACCGCATACTCATGAGCACATGTCAAGTCCTTCAGCTTCTCAAGATGAAACACAGTATGGTTACCTCTTGAGATTCTTCTGGACTTGACATGAAGCTTAAGTGTAGCAACAACAAGTCTGTGATCTGTTCCAAAGAACTCAGCACTCCGGTAAACCCTGCAGTTCTGGAGGATCTCCAACGAGTACTAACGAGGATGTGGTCGATCTCCTTAGCTACCCCTCCGGCATTACTATACCATGTCCAGCGGGTGTAGCTCTGGTCTCTGATACAAGAACCTGCAATTCTCAACCTTCTGAACCTTGCAAAGTTCAGAAGCAGAGAACTGTTGGTGTTTCTGGTACCGGAGCCATGGGGACCAACACACAAACTCGTAGCCAAGAGGGAAAGATGCTTGGAATGCATTTCTACTCCCCATCTCATAATCGCCCATGCATGTATCAGGTCCATATTCAGGGGCTAACTCACGAATTTTGTCAGTGAACTTTTGATACAATGCCTGTGACTTGCCTGTCATCAGAACGCTGGTCACGGGTAGAGCCTTGTCTCCGAAGACTGTCATGATGGAGAAGAACTGGTAGAACAGGACTGGAACACAGAAGAACGTTGCGTCCATAAAGGCGTGTTACAGCTCTGCTAGCCTTGGCATAGGTGAATATAAAATAACACAATATGTCATGGACTTACCCGAACGCAACTGTGCCACCATATGGGTGATTTCTTGTGACATCGTTGAAAATGGCACGAAGGGAGTTGTTTGTTCGGTCAGCCGGTCATCCGGTTTGGTCATTCAGGCTGCTTCTTTCAGGCGGTTGCGGATGTCTGTCAGAGGGTTGTAGAATTCTGTTGCCGTGGTTGTGTTCCACTCTTTTCCGTCAGTGTGTCAGTCGCCTTGATGATACTGGCAGTCCCTCTGCAGTTTTTGTTGGCACATTTGAGGTACAGCATGGAGTTCAGTGTTGTTGGCATTTTTTACCGCCAGCCCAGGGAGCTCTTTTATATGGTTGTCCCATGTGGATGTTAACTCGAATAAGGATATAGTTGGCCGGCTTTTAGAAAAGATGGCACTTTACCTTGTTGATGAGAAGATGTTACCTTGTACGATGGGACCCGTTCTTATATGCCATTATATGCTTTAATTATATGCATTATATGTTTATATGGTCCCCTTCGTGACCATGACCTACACTTGTTGGTTCGAGACTTAAGTTCCAAGCGGTCTCGAGCTTACTGTGTCATACTGCTTCGGTCGTTGATGTTGTAGATTTGCGTTAGGTTCAGTAGGTTTTGATACTTTGATAACTTCTGGATTTTTTGATGCTTTGATGAATTTTGTCAGTTTGATGCTTTGATAAGCTCTGTAATTTTTGATGCATCGATGACTTCTCACTTTTGATGCTTTGAAATTATATGAGCTTTTTTGACACTGATGGGATATGGTGATAAACTGTTTTGACAAAAATCAAAAAACATCTGGAAAATTTTATGGATTGCTAATTTTTTTGCAGATTTGATGAAATGATAGGATCAGTTTTTGACGTTTTGATGCGCCCCCCTCCAAACTTATTAAAGAGGATTCAGTTCCTATATGGCAAGAAATAAGCAAGGCTTGTAGATATAATCGATTATGCGTGGTAGAGATTTTAATCTTAGGAACATAGACTGGGATTTAATTGTAGGGGGACAATGACGCAGAGGAATAATTGTTAAATCTAGTTCAGGATTACTTTGTAGGGAAAACCAATCAAGGAGCCTATACGGGAGATAATTTCTAAACGTTTTACTAACAAACAGGAAAGATTTAGTTACAGAGTGGAAAATTGAGGTCAGTTAGATAATAGCGACATTGTGAAATTGGGTTTTGCTTAAAATGATAAGTAGGATCTAGAAGTGTTAATAGGCATAGAGTAGCTACCTGACTTCATAAAGGCTAATTATGCAAGAATAAGAAGACACCTGGAAAGGATTAACTGGGTTGTAGGATGGAAGGAAAGGTGAGGTCGGAGGCCCGGGGGCGGAGAGAGGTGTCAGTGAGGTCAGTGCTGATGAGGATTATAATCCTTTGTCAGCAATTTAATTGCAGGTCAGAAAAAGAATATTCCTTATAGGGCGATAAAATCAAGGAAAAAGACCCAAATGGATGACTGCGAATTAAAACACAACATAGGAGAAAAAGAAACAGGGTACATAAGGGTCAAGGCAGGACAGGGACCAGAGATCAGTATAACGTTATGGCTAAGACAGTGAAACAAGAACACCCAAAAAAAAATTTATTGAAACTGTTTAAAGGGGTCGATGGCCAGGCAAAGACCGACCCTAAGGGATTTTTTCAGGTCTATAAGACAAAAGTAGGGTATTAGTGGGACCCTTAAAAATAGAGCAGGGAGATATTATAAGTTCGGGATGATGAATGTGCAAAATTTTAAATGATTATTTCTTGCGTGTTTTTACTCAGGTGGATATGCAGATGGTACCTGATAGTGTGTAGATGTTTAGAGGAAAGGATGATGGAAACTCAAAAATTTTAAGATAACTGGGGAAATGGTTGAAGAGGGAATAGATGGGAATGAAGAATTTTTGTCACCGGACCAGATAAAGTTTATCCCAGAGTTTTAATATAATGCAAAGGGTTGTTAATGGAGTCGTTAGTGCATATATTTACGAAATCAGTTGATTTGGGGAGGTGCCGTTAATGTGGAGGAAGGAGATGTAATCCCCATATTTAAGAAGGGTGGGTAGAGGATTAATGTCAAATTACGACCCGTTAGTCTAACGTCAGCGGTAGGTAAATTATTGGAATCTAATCTGTTATTGCAAAAACATTAGAGAGCATTTATAAAAGCATATTTGGTAATGATTCACAACATGGATTCACCTAGGGTAGATCGGTCTCACCAATTTATTGAGTTTTTATAGGAAAAGTTTATGAACAGCAAATAATGATGGGGATTAGATATAGTATAACGTGGACTTTAGTAAGGCATCCGACAAGGTACCAACGAGAGACTCGTGTCTTAAATAAGGTTAAGGCACATGGAATAGATTGGAAGGTTCTTCGATGGATTAGATCTTGGCTAAGTGATAGACAACAAAGAGTTACAATATTAATGGTTCGGTTCTAAATCTGAATGGGGGCAGATGACAAATGGGGTTTTCCCCAAAGTCTGTTTTGGGTCCATTACTATTTTTAATTTACACCAACGACTTAAATAGTGGATTAGCACTGATATCAGCAAGTTTGCTGATGATACTAAGGTAGGTAGGATATTGATCACTGTCTGTTGTAAACATATTTCACGGAAACTTAGATAAAAATTAAAGAGTGGGGTAGTCCAAGTGGCAGATGGAATTTGATATTGATAAGTGTAGCGTAATTAATGATGGTTGAAAAAATCTTGGTAATAGATACGCAATGTAGCTATCGCTGAAAAGATCAGAAGGTGAGAAAAAATCTGGGAGTGAGGGTGAGCTCAGACTTCCGTCCTAGGAAACAATGTATAGGTTCCTTGCACTGCGTCACGATCATGCCAAATGCCGCCCGTCGGCGGTCTGATATTTTTGGTGGAGGATCAACAGCTGGTCGGCGAGGGTGAAGATGTCAAATAATAAAGGGAATTTTTCCCTACCAAATATATATGTATCAGTATAAATTTATATACTGTTATCTTCGGAAATGTTTTTTCTATAATATTATCACATAAAAACACAGTAAAACACACTAAATAAATGCCATTATGAGACTGAAGAAATATGCATCAACTTAATATTTACTTAAACTCGTCCATTTACAATTTTGTGAAACAACTTATAACATGGAGCATATCAATAGAAGCGGAATTGTATTAGCTGTCCATTGATATATTCAGTTTTCTGATAAATTAACTAGCACCATGCATGAATTAGCGTTAATAAATAAAAGGAAATAGACGTCCACACTAAAAATGTGGAAGTGTCCCAAACTCGCACAGGCTAAAAATCAACTTTTGAAATACCCTCACCTTAAAATACTTCTAGTGGTGGTGTGGTGGTGGTGGTGGTGGTGGTGGTGGTTTTGGTGGTGGTGTGGGGGGTGGTAGTGGTGGGAGTGGTGGTGATGATGGTGGTGGGATGATGGTGGTGGTGGTGGTGGTGGTGGTGGGTGGGTAGTGGTGGTGATGATGGTGGTGGTGGTGGTGGTGGTGTGGTGGTGGGGGTGGTGGTGGTGGTGGGTGGTATTCATATTGGTATAGCGAAGGGTTGAAGCACCTTCGCTCGCTTGACAATAACACCGGGTTATACTTTTCATTTTCTTCCTCCTCTCTTACCCCGGCTGAATGGGTTATTTAACACCTCGCGCACACCCTACACATATATAACACCACGCAACCCCTAAATACACTATACGGCTTTAGGACACGAGTTTTAGTGTTATATGAGGGACTAACACAAGCGGCCTGCCTCCTCGGCGACTCAGACACTGTTGTTGTGAAAGGGTACAACATTTTTTTTTCCACTGCACTAATGGGCCTACTTTCGCCCTGCCACTAATTCGCCAGGCACAATATATTACGAATTTTTGCATAAATGCTAAAAGCTCGCTCGCTGCTTGGGACATGAGTTTTAAGAGAAAAAATATAACTTTCTGTGCCAAATTTCTTCCTTTGCGCCTGTATATTTTTTGCCTACAAAAGTCACAAGAAGAAGAAGAAGAATTCGTGGAAACATTTTTATAAGCCTATATGATACCTGATTTCCGCTGAAAAATTTGGGGTCCAAGCGAGCGAAGCGAGCTTGGACAATAACACAGTAAACAGAAATCCTTCAGAGACTTCCAAACGTCAATCAGTACGGCAGCTTACCGGGGAAATGAGAATTAAACTCATGGGGGTCTGAGATAGAACCTCAGAACACGTACTGTACCGACACTGTGCGAAAAACCGGAGAGAACGATACGACTATTTTGAGACTTTTCCCGCGAATTTTCTCCTCTCTCCTCTCTCTCCCCTCTCTTCCCTCTCTCTTCTCTCTCCTCTCTCTCTCTTCCTCTCCCTCTCTCTCTCTCTCTCC
>JACEEZ010006109.1:0-16013 GCA_016584305.1 Chionoecetes opilio | reverse complement strand
TTTAATTTTTATTTTTTCTTTAATCACAAACGCTATTCTTTCCCTCAGGAAAAGGGGTTGTGAAAACTTTACGTATAAGGTAAGTTCTTTCAGTTGATTTATGCAAAATTTTCGCCTTGGCTAAATAAGACTATTAGCAATTAATAGTAGCAAATGTTTAGTTTTTTATCTTAGCCCCGTGGAACTAATGTGTCTTCCAACTTAAACCCAGCTTCTAAAAATGTACATACCTCCCGATTTGGCGCTTGCTTTCTTCCAAAAAGGGCTTTTGCGCAAAACTCGGGGACGTAAAACTCGGGTATTGAAAACACAAAAATTTGCTTTTTTTAGTCCTTTTCCCCCCAAAAAATATCCCTGAAAAATCCCCAGCCCCTGCCACCCAGCAGTAAAATGGGTCCCGGGGGGTTTGTGACCCCTCCCGGGTGGTCGCCAAACTAGAGGAGAGGAAGGAACCTACAGCTTTACTTGATTGGGGAGTCTCCATTTTGATGCTGTCGGTGAAGCCTTTGGTCCAGCGTTCTCCCACACACGTAGTTTCTGTTGGGAGAGAACAAAACTAGGTGTTTCATTTTCCCCTCATTCCTCTCTGCATCACATTCATACGGGGTCCCCCCCCCTCACTGAGGGGCCCCCCCCTCTCAACTGCTCTCCCAAGAATTTTTTTACACTTCAGCTACACGACGTCATTCCTCCCTAGCACACAACCCCAGCGATACTCCATCTGCCTATCCAAACCTCCTTTCTCTCTCTTGCATTCTTCCACTCCGACTTCCCCCTAAAAACATCTCCAACATCTTTGTTCTAGCATACTCAAAAACCGTTCACATTCAGCTCAATACTCCACAGTTTATCCCTCCTTCTACACATCACACACTCTTGTAACACCATTCTTCCATCTTACAATGTCTATGACTATTTACCTTCTTTACGATCTTTTTCTTGATATTAAACCGTAAGGTATAAAGTCTTTCTCTCACCGTAAAAGTGCCTAAAAACACCCAATCTGCCCATTAATCACCCGATTGGAGTCTATGGAGGCCCAGGGGGCCATAACCTCTAACCCCAAAAGCGTCACAAAAAAACTTGCCTGCGCCACCAGGGGGGGGCCCAAACCTCACAGCCCTCGGGGGAACCTCCGGGCCTACCACCCCCCCCGGGAGGTCACTGCCAAAACCGCTGTGGACAAAACCACACACACACCCCAAAGAAAAAAAAAAGTGTCAAGCACGCGAAAGTGGGAATGGTAAAAATTTTTTAGGACTCGCGCAAAACTCGCTAGCGTGAAATTAGGGAGCGTACGTGTGAAAAATCTACACTAAGGAAAAAATTTTTAGTTTTTAGTGAATGAACATGGGTAGTATATTAATCCCGTACTTGAAAAATGCGCCATCCCTTCTTTTTTTTGTTGTATTAAAGGGAGTGGTTTCTCTCTCATTGAATTTGTCCCTGCTTCGGCCTTCTTCCGTGTAAATTTTTTTCTTCTTTTTTTTCAGCTTTTTGATCTATTTTGTTTTTTTTTAGTGTAGGGATGTAGTGACCTCACTGTTCACTACGCAGGTTTCGTATTGGAGCAATCGGTTACATGGCAAACAGTGTACCCCTGAGACTGGGTTTTAGTGTCCCCATTTTTCCCTTTTTTTTGGGTATTTTTAGGCATTCTTTTTTTTTTGGAGTTGACCAAAGGGAAAAAGGGGTGGGGGGGGGGTTGGGGTTTCCCCTTCCCGGGTAGTTATTTCCTACAAAAGCAGATAAAAAGGGAAAATAGGTAAGATAATAGATTGTTGTTTGTTTATAGGAAAGGGGAGTGAACTGAACTTTTTCAAAATTGCAAAGGATGTTTAAAATCAGCAGAGAAATTTTTTTATTTTTAAAAGTTTTTAATGTGTGCGTGGGTAATACCAAAGGGTTGAGTATCGGGAGTGCCTGGGGTTTAAATGAAAGGCGAATCTATTGGTTTGGGTGTAAAGGAAAAGGGGTTTTATTATACAGGAAAACCTCGTTTATCCGGCCCCCTCGGGGGGAGCGCATCCCGGAAAAACTCTTTTTGGGGGCCGTTGTTTTAGATTACTTTTTAAAAATGGGCCCCAAAACCCTTTTTTTTTTTTTTTTTTTTTTTTTTTCCCCCATCAAAAGGCGGGCCAAGGGCACAACAAAAATGGGTAACACAAAGCCCGCTTAGTTGCCTCCCTATAAAGAAGGCAAAAGAAATAAATAAAAAAGGGGGTGACCCAATTTAGTTCGGGAGGTCCCTTGTTACCTTCTTTTGAAAAGATGTAAGTCATGGGAAAGTGGAAAAATAAAATCGGAAGAAGTTCCGAGTTTATCATAAAGAAAAGAAAAAAAAAAAAAAAAAAGGCCTGGGCCCGATTATGCCGTTGTTTTGAGGCTGCCTTTGTTTTAATGCCGGTTAAACGAGGTTCTCCTGTATTAGGATAAACTTCATCTCTTCGTTTAACGTTTTTATTTTTCCCACTTCACCTAGGGTTATGTCGTGCGTCACTTCTCCTTCCTTCCTGTCCGGTACCTGTCTTCTGAAAGCTCAGTCTTTCCACCTTTTTTGCTGCACCAGCTTCTCCAGGTTTACTTGTGTCTTTCCTCTGGCCTATGTCCCCCCATATTAATTTCTTCTGTTGATTTTAAAAAAAACTCTTCATCCCTTTTTTTTAAACAACCAAAGCACTGCCCTCATCTGCCTCAGCTTCACACAAGATTCACCACTCCACCCCTTGCAAAAACCTTCCCCTTGGGTTTTTCAACTCCCCTTTTCCCACCATGTATTTCACCTTACTCCACCTTAAACATTCGTCGTCTGTTCCCTGTACCTTTTGCCTTCTTCTGTAGGGGCCCATGTTTCTGCATAAATAATCAGTACACTGTCTATACAGGTCCTCATAAGATTATATCCGCAAGTACATATGGGAAAGTGTTTTTAAAGGACAGAGCCATGGACAGTATTTAAATTTTCCTGAGAAAATAGGCTTACATATGTGGATTATTAAGAAAAAACAAACAGGGGGCTCTCTTTGCACTCTTAGTATTGCAAAAAATTGTATATATTGTTCAAGAAGACCCAAGGGGGTAGAAAAGAAAAATTTTAAGGGTTTGTGCACTTATAATTTTATTTGTAAGAATTTTAGTATTGTTGACAGGGAAACTACATCACATACTGCTAAAACTAGAATTTTTCTAGTTTTGATGTACAAGTCAAAAAAAAAAAAAAATTTTCACGTTGCAGGGGGTTTTGATAAAAAATTACATGTAGGATTTTTTTTCCCCTCGAAAGACCCCATTTGTGGTCTCTTAGTACTGGTTAAGTGCAAAGAAAATTTCATTAAATTTGGTATGCAGCATTGCTTTCTTTATCGGGCCCCACTTTCCCAATGGTGAATCACCATAGGGGGAAACGGTGGAGAAAGTTTTTTTATAAAATTTTTATTAAAATCCTTTTTTTTTTGGTTAGTAGGGGGGAGGTTTTGGAATTATAGTATGTACAAGGAATCAAACCCTAGGGCCCGTATATCAAGGCATTTTTCATAATCTTTGTTCGAAAGGGAAATAATTGGCATACATTTCAGCCCAAATTTTATTTTGAAAATTTGGGAATCATATTTTTTTAAGGGCAGTTTTTTATTTTTATGTCCATTTTTAATAATTGATGAATAATGTTTTCAGTGAAAAGGGGTTGGGGGGTGAAAATGGGGTTTAAATTTTCTCGTTTTCTATTTTAATGGGCAGAAAAGGGATGAAGCAAGTAGTAATCTCAGGTAGGGAAGGATGAATCATGCGAGCAAAGTTAGAAAGGTATAACCATGAAAAGTGGTATTACGGGTAAGAAAGTTTTAATCCTACATCTATGCACATTGTTTTTCGTATAGTCAAATTGGGTGGATGCCTTGTGGCAAAAATTGTGTACCATATTGTCCATTCTTTTTCCACTTTTTTAAAAACAAAAAAAGCTCAAGTCGGCTTGTAATGATTGTTTTAAAAACCTCTATAATTTAGTGGAAGATTTTTCAAACATTTTTTTCCATAACTTGGAGGGTTGACTGAATAAGTCAAATTATTATTAATAGACCCCGCAGTGTCAATTCAGGAAGTACTTTGCCCGTACTTTACCTGTGGGGTGAGAAATGGTGAAAAAGCTTTTTAGTGTGATCCAAAATCCATAAAGATAGGGCACCTGGAAAATGGGTGAGTGAACTGGGGAGAGGAATGCCCGAAATGGAAAAGTATGCAAGAGGACAACTCTGGGTGGGATGAGAGAGTTGTGTAAAAATGATGGGCCGGCGGCCTTCCTGATTTGGGTTATTAGCAAAAAAAGTAAAAAACATTAACAGATGATAATTTGGGGCTAGCATAGACCACTGTTACCTGGACTGCGCACGGATATGGCCCGTCCCCACAAGGGCCTGAATCGGGGGCCGCTCGGATTCATAATTATATATATACGGACAAATAGACTGGGTTTTTCAGTATATATATATACTGTATCTTCGTAAATGTTTGTTCTATAATATTATCAATAAAAAAACATAAAACACGCTAAAGAAAAAGCAATTACAGACTGAAGAATGCAGAACTTAATATTACTTTTAACTCTTCGCCATTTAAAACTTTCGAGTCAACTTTTATCTGAAGGGTATCAATAAAAGCAATTTTATTGCTTTTCCTTGCTAATTTCGTTACGATAAAATTAAATTTGAACCTGCATAAATTTGCATTAACTAAAAAAAAAAATCTCATCGGGTAATTTTTCCCGTTTTATGAGGTTATTTTTTTGTCCGCAAATTTTACATGGTATAATTCATTTTTCAGAAATAAAAATTATTAAAATAACTAACCTCATAAATCGGGAAAAAATTTCCCGATTGATGATTTTTTTTTTTATTTAATTCTATTTTATGCATGGTTCTAATTAATTTATCAGATAAAGAAATATAGCAATGGGAAACTATAAAATTGTGCTTTTTATTACCTTCTGATAAAATTGACTCGCAAAGTTTTAAAAAAGGCGAAGAGTTAAGTGAATATTAAGTTTCAAAATTTCTTCAAAAGTCCCCCGTAGTGGCATTTCTTTTTGCGTGTTTTTACTTTTTTTTTTTTATAATATAGAACAAACTTTTCAAAGATTTCAGTATATCATATATACGATAAACCATCTATAGATAGTCCATAGAACCCCTTATCTCTTTGTCGGGGCCCCCCCGCAGGCCCCCATCAGCCCCCCCAATTCAAAAAATTGTCGCGTGTGCATCCAGGTAACATGGTCTATGGTCTAGTCCATTCCAAAAACCCGTTCAATTGTGAAACGAAGTCTGTACTGAGTATTTAAGTTCAAATGTTAAACAATTTTCACTAGGGAGGATAATTATTTATAAGTTCAATTTAGGATTGTGAGTCATGGTAATGGTTTGTCATATTTTTTTGCCAGAGGAAAAACGTGACACTGATGTAAGATTTCACCAACATGAGCATTGTTAGTTAGGACCCCACAGTGGCCCGGTGTGGCTGCAGGTATCATCGAGGACAGGCATATTGCAAGGGTAGAGTTGATAATGGCACTTATTAGGATGTAGGAGGTATAGTAGGTTGGAGCATGTTAGAAATAATTTAGGTAATTTGAGTGGGCATGTTACCATTTAAAAAAGAAAAACGTCATTGTGAGTGGCATGTGTGTGAAGTTTGTTTGTTTGGCATTGGTTGTGAGAGATTGAGTTTTCATCAAATATGCCGCTGAAGGAATTAAAACTTATACTGATATCAATGTTTGTTGCCACATGGAGGAAATGGTATATTTAGGGTGAGTGTTGTAAGTAATATGCTATTTCTTGAATTATTTTTTTTCAGTACATTTCAGCCATGAAGAAGTTATCACTTTGGCTTAATCTATTGCATTGTCTTTGTCAGTACAAGGGCTTGGAGTGCTTCACAAATCATCCTTATATTGGATTTGTTTTGTTTGTCTTAACAGTCAATTAATTAAGTGATTGATATAAAATCCATGCATTGACAAGTTTTATAAAAACTTGACAGATGCTCATTAAATCATGATTATTCCCTGTTATTCAATGAGCAGTAGCAACTTCTGATTTCGGTAATCACTGCAACCTGATGACACGGATCTGGAGTACGGAAGTGAACAACAATTCCTTTTCAAATTCTGGATGTAATCATCCGCCATAATATTTCACCATTCATAAGTATCTTCCAAAACAGTATTTAATTTTGCTTAGTACATATTATGATCACGAGATACACTTAGTATTGTATGGATTTTATACTGCCAGAAAGATGTTAGCAAGTTCCAAGATTTCTTTATTCAGTGTTGTTGATAAAGACACTTTAAATGTTATCAGTATCAAGTGACATTCTTCTTGAAGTGCTCAAGATGAGTAATATCAGCTTTTGTGTAGAATCATTAAAATATATAATTTTTTGGTGTACAGCTGCTATGAGAAATCAGAGAACGCGAAACCTGGCTGTTTTGCTGTCTCGCACGCTTGCAGACAAAAAACTGAAGAGTTGGGGCAGGAAGAGACCTTCCTGTTTTTTCCTGTGAGGAGGTACCCAGGCCTCAGCCTAGCAGAGGTAGCACTTATTTCCTCCTAGCATTCAGTACCACACTGCAATCCCACCCATGCCCCATTCCTATAGAAGTCATTACATCTGTGATATGTGTTGTTTCTTTTACTTTTTAGGTATTTGGCTTTAGGTGACGAGCTTTGCATGGCCTCTGTGAATGGAGCATATTATTGGGTTATAAAATTTTAAAACATTAGTGTCTACTGCTTAAAGTGCTTTAGGTCTTGGGGTAATATTAAGTTGGAATATAAGGGAGGCTTCACAAACATCGATTCCTTCTAGGTCATCTTGCTGTATCTTTCTGTGTCTTGCCTGAAGTTATTTTTTTTCTTATCTGGAAAGTTAGTAACTAACTGAAAACATTTTTTAAGGTGGCAGTTTTGATTTAGTTGAAAATATATTGAGAGAACAGCTTGCGTTGGGTTTTTGTGTTTGTGCACACATGGAAGATTGTTGTGCAGGTCACTTCCTATTTCATGTGAAATTCAACATCTAAAACATGAATGCTTACCATTTAGATCTAAGATTCACAGAAAATTTTAATGGATTTGTCCGAGGGTTATATAGTTAAGTTGGAATTATCTAATTGAAATATTTTATGAAAATATGAGTACCTTTACATGATGTGTACTTGACATTGTCAGGTACTCAACTATTGATGATTGAAGGAGGGTTTTTATGTGGTATAAACAAACAATTTTCTCATACGTATTGGAAATGCACTCTAATTTAGCAAAATGTGTAGTTTTCGAAAACAAAATTGTAAAAGACTTACAAATTGGTGAACCTTTTTTAACTTTAAAACTTTGTCCTGCTACTCGTCCATTGCTTATATGTACTCCTTTTAACTGAGGTTGTGATCCAGAGTTGACTGACTGTCAGGATCAGATTGAGATTCATCTTAAATTTATTAAAGTCCATGGTGGTTTATGTTGCAAGTAAGGTTAATTAAGATTTTAATATATATGCCATCATCTTTGTGAGTGGTTTTTCTATCAAATTGCTGACTTGAAAATATCAGTAGCTGGTATTTGGGTAACTCGAAAAGGCACCAATATCTCCGGTATTGTGAAAAATTTTGAAAGAAAATTTTTATATCCAGTTTTGCTACCCACTTCTTCTTGGCCACATATTGAACAATGGATCTTTTGTAGCTCTGCCCTTGTGCATCCAGCAGTGAATAGGTTTCCCATGGTAGCAGGGTGTGCTGCACCTTAGGGTGGTGGGGAGCTGAAAGTATACAGTAATAACGCATACATACATGACCCCCCAAACTGTGCTGAGGCCTCAGAGTCTCACTGAGGCTGAAACCAAAACTCACAATTTGTAGTGCTCTGTGTAGTCCCCCATATATATAAAATTTCTCTCACTTGTTTTTCTGGTGCAGCATTGATTCAGCATTGATGTATTTTACTACCGCAGCATTGATTTAGTTTTTTGCTGCCGCAGCATTGATTTTGATTAGTCATATCTGAAGTTATCCTGTCACTTGCATAATGATGAATGCAAGACTAGATGCCCCTCAACTTCAACTGAAGTTTTCATTTAACAGTCAGGCTCGTGAAGGAGATTGGATGTGCATCTATAAAGGTGAGTGTCTCCTGGACATATGAGAAAGATGACATTTGTTTGAATGAAAGGGTGATAATCTCCACCTGAATGATGATCTTTCTCAAGACTCAAGATATACAACATATAGTAGTGTTAGTGATGGCCGTGTAGGGATTGGTGCAGTGTGGAGGAAGGGAGACTCAAGCAGGTCCTTACTCTTGCACTGGTATACCTTAGTTTACGTTGAAATCAATGTGAATGCATTCTCGATGTTATACAGCCATACAATCATGATTGTGTGTTGGCAAATTTTTGTGAAGAAATGTAGATGTGGTATTAAACATATGCATGATAAATGAAGTGTGAGACTTGTGAAAATGGTGTTCATGTTTTTTATTGTTTATTTGTTTTTTTCCATATATTCTTTATCAAGAGTGTTGTTGCATATTTCATCATTATTACATTTGTGTTCTTAGTAATGGGCGGTAAGATTCATGGGCTGCCCCTTGTATCACCTCCCTACCTCTGTGGCTTATGTCGTACAGCAATCATCGTGAATATTTGAATGATCCTTTTGCACCTAGTTTTGCGATTCCCTGGAAAATTTATTCAAGTTGTCATTTGATTGATAGGCTTATGTCTAATACCTCATTTCACATTATTTCCTTAAGTAATTAAGTATGAAAAATGGATCCATTAATTACTTGGTGTTATATGTTGGCATAATTTATGTTCATTGAAGAATTATGCAGTTACGTCAGAAATCAAGCAACAGCACGTCATTGCCATTGTATGATTGTGAGACTATGTGAGTATTGTCATAGTTTGGTTCTGCTGGCTTGCCATACTGATAGTATGATCCATACTATTCATATCAATATTTTGAGAATCTATTCAAAAATCATTGTCAGATTATAGTATTGTAGAAAATAGAATTAAAACTATCAATATTCTTAAAAAGTTAAGAAGAAAAATTGAATATTTAATGATCTATTGTAGAATTCTCATGAGAATGATTAACATGCTCTTATTCCAGAGAATTTCAAAACTAAGGCTTGCAAATTGTATTCATTTTCTTAACCCGCTTGCTACTTGGCTACCCTTCATTTGTTGTTTAGAAAAAGAAAAGCACATCAGTGATCATTTATCTGTGTTATCCAAGGCTGCAATGCATAATACCTATGCATAAGTGAAATTCTTATATTTTGGATTATTAGCTACTCATACACACTTGTCTTCTTGTTCTGTCTTATATTTCACTACTGTTAATATGTCTTAGCACTTCTCCTATGTGTAACCTCATGCCTAACCTAACCAGCATCAGGCAGCATGCGTGTCACCACAGTGGCAGGGGTGTGGGTGGCCGGAATGGTTGGGGAACACGGGACACTCAAAATTATTATTGGAGGGTTATCATGGAACAGTGATTGAACCTTGAAGCCTTTTAGCACTATTGGTGTCTTCTCATCACCCGTGGCAGAATAAGATAATACAGCAAAATTACATGCATTCAAAGGTATTGGCCAACAACCTGAGTCCCCATCATTCAGGCTTTTTGTTATTGTATTGTTTTTTTCTCTTAAGCAATTACCATACATGTTCTTAAATGTTTTATTTATATATTATACACTCTTTGAATAAATATGTTTATGAAGGCTTTTTTCAGGTCATTAGAACTCAACCTATTTTACAAAGTGATTTAAGATGGAAACAATACTCGCTAACTTCAGATGTTTGAGATATTTGTAAGTGTGGAATCAATCTGAAAAAAATTTTTTGGTATAGGTGCTACGCAAGACTTTGTTCATAACTTTGCTAGATTCTGTGATGGATCTTGGGTGTATCAGGAGCTTTCCCCCCACTCAAACCTTGTCACCTTGTAAATATCCTTTGAGTTTTCAGGTGGGGGAAGCATGCAGATTTGAACAAAATTATTATGATAATCATCCTCTTTTCAGCATTGAGGGATAATTTCCAAGCTATTCATACTTCAATGTTGTTGTGGCATGAATGTGCTTTTGTCAAACTTTGAGTATATAATTTTGGGATATTTCTTCGAAAATCTTGCAAATAACAATTGGCCTTCTAAGGTAGATTAATCCATTGTTTGTATTTTATAGAAATGCATGTCAGGATTTATTTAAACTTTTTTTATGATGCAAAGAGTCCTCGGCCTACAGATGAGTGATGCTCCTAGGGAATTTTTGTAAACCAATTTGATACTAATTTAGAAATGAAAACTACATATTCTTACTGTTATTTCAGTACATGCCAAGATCCCAGTCAGGTTAGCACAATGTAACCTCCAGTGCTTTCCCACGATACTTCTCTTGTTAGAACGAGTGTACGGGGGCAAAAGAAATTGTAACTATGGAAGATGACACGGACACAGATGACGAGATCTTCCGGCGTGCTCAGTCCCGACGCACCCGTTGGGCCAGCGCTCCCGCGACGCCATGGCCAAGGAGTTTGTGATGAATGGCGATGGAAACCACTTAGAGGATGGTAAGCCGCAGATAGAAACACCTTTAGATGTATGAGAAAAACTGGCAGGTGCTTCTTATGAATATAACCCCCTATGAGATTCCGGGGTTTGTAAAATTTTCATTTCCTCTGCACTTGTTCTACTGCCCGTTCAAGTCTATTACAACAGCTTTGGAGATGTGTTGATCTGAAAATAATTTTAGACCTGAATGTTAATAGACTTCATAGAATATCAGAATGGTAATATTGTGAATACATAAGTCCTGTTTTTCATGGTTTCTTGTAGCTCACTTATTTAATTTTTATTTTTTTTGTGTGAAATATGCTAAGAAGAATGTGTGAAAATCTTATCTATGAGTGCATGTACTGATTACTGGAATACAGAAGGTAATCTTTAGGTATTACACAATTACTCACAAATATATAAAAAAAATTCCCGGTCTGAGACGCAGTTCAAGGAGGAGAAAGTTCAGTAGTTTTGATCAGTCATGGTTGGGGGGCAATAAGAAGCTGCGAGGTTTTTCCTTCCATTGTTTCCCACTCAGAGCCAGAAAATGAGGAGCCTCGCCTTACGAAAGAAATGCAAGTATGTATTTAATGCAAAGGGTGGAGGGGAAGAACAAATGTAAATCTGCAGAGACTCTGATGTATGGGAGTCACTACAAGTTGTTTTGGGAGTTTTGTTTATCTAATGGCTGGATAGTATTGTTTATATGTCTACGTAGGACACACAAGTATGATGATAGGAAGTCAAGATTGAGGAAAGCAGTTCAGTAATCATACCTGTAATGAACCATAGACCAGGGGTTTTTTTTCTCCTTATTCCCTCATGTCAGTTTGGTACCATTATTCCCTCATATCTGAGTTTGGCACCATTATTCCCTCATGTCTGAGTTTTGGTACCATTATACCTCATGTCTGAGTTTGTACCATTATTCCCTCATGTCTGAGTTTGGTACCATTATTCCCTCATGTCTGAGTTTGGCACCATTATTCCTCATGTCTGAGTTTGGTACCATTATTCCCTCATGTCTGAGTTTGGTACCATTATTCCCTCATGTCTGAGTTTGGTACCATTATTCCCTCATATATGAGTTTGGTACCATTATTCCCTCATGTCTGAGTTTGGCACCATTATTCCCTCATGTCTGAGTTTGGCACCATTATTCCTCATGTCTGAGTTTGGCACCATTATTCCCTCATGTCTGTCCTTTTTTAGTCTTGTTAGTAGTGGATCCCACTCTCTCCTCTGTTCACTAGAATCAAAGTTACCAGGGAACGCATTCCTGTCTCCTTCTCTCTATCCTCTTCTGAACACTACAATGCTCCTTTCTCTTCTTCTGAACTAGCCTCCGCTCTTCATTCTTGCCGCAACACATGTGAAGGCCCTGACGGCATTCACTACCTAATGCTCAGACACCTTCCTCCTGTTTCTCTCCTCCTTTTACTAGCCCTTTTTAACGGGTTTGATCCCTTGGGGACTTTCCACCCCCATGGCGTGAAGCCCTTGTCCTCATTCCTCAAACCAATAAATCCGTTACCCTCTCCCAAGATTACCGCCCCATTGCCCTTACTAGTTCCTATGCAAGTTACTGGAATGCATGATGAATCTCCATCTTATGTGGTTCCTGAATCCAAAAGTCTTCTCTCCCCTTCTCAATTTGGTTACCGACATGCCCAAAGCACAGCTGACCCCTTAGCCCACCTGGAAACATACATTACCACGGCCTTTGCCCGTCACGAATCAGTCCTTGCTGGTTTTTTTTATTTAGAGAAAGCATGATACCACCTGGCGATATCATATCCTCCACCAGTTAACCACTTTCGGCATAACTGGAAACATGGGGGTGGGGTCTTTCTCAAGTCCTTTCTATGTGATCGCTCCTTCAGAGTCAAAGTTTCTTCCTCCACTTGTTCGTCCTTCCCACAATATGAAAGTGTCCCCCAAGGAAGTGTCCTCAGCACTTCCTTGTTCCTCATTGCAGTGAATGGACTCTTCTCCACCTTACCACCTGGCGTCCGGTCTTCCTTTACGTGGATGACCTAGCCATCTACGCTTCCGGCCCTTCCCTGGCACCCCTCCGGCCCTTTTCTGGCACCCCTCCGCTGTCTTCTCCAATCTGCTATTTCCGCTGCTTCTTCCTGGGCTACTGATCATGACTTTCGTTTCTCTCCCACAAAATCCTTCTCCATCCTTTTTCTCGCTCTTGTGTACCACTCCCACCTCCACTTTCTCTATATGACATACCTCTCCAGTATTGCTCCTCTGGTAAATTCCTTGGCCTCACTTTCGACTCCCGACTTACCTGGAAAGCACATATCCTATCCTAAAAGTAAATGCCCTTCATCGCCTCCGCCTCATACAAAACTATCTCCTATGTGTCTTGGGGTGCTGACCGCAAGACCCTCCTCCATCTCCACACCGTCCTGGTCCTCTCCACTCTTGACTATGGCTGTCATATTTATTCCTCTGCCTCTGCCTCCCTCCTCAGCCTCCTGGACCCTGTTCACCACCTAGGCCTCCGTCTGGCTCTAGGTGCCTTTCGCTCCTCCCCTGTTGAGAGCCTCTATGCTGAGTCGGGCCTCCGTCCCTCTCTCGCCGTCGAGCCCTCTTATCACTTCGGTGCTATGCTCGCCTTCATCAATTTCCTACTTCGAAGATTGCAGTCCCCCCAATCTCTCCTCACAGGTGATCTCCTCCCTCGTTTGCCACCACCCTTCCCTGTTCACATGCGCACCCTTCTTTCCCACTCCTCCTTTCTACTAATCTTACCACTACTCTTAATCTTTCCCTTTCTATCTTCACTCCTTCCCTCCGTGGCTTATACTTTCCCCCCATATGTGCTCTTCTGTCCCCACTACCTCTCCCAAGTCTACCATTCCTCCTATTGTCTTATGCTCTCACTTTCTTGAACACCTTTCCACTCATTCTTCTTGCACCCACGTCTACACTGATGGCTCTAAATCCAACTCTGGATCTAGCTTTGCTATCCTCTTTTCCTCTCTTCACTATCAATTCCAACTCCCTAACGAATCTAGTGTTCTTACAACGGAATTGTACGCCATCCTCTTCGCCTTAAAATGCATACTTTTCTACCCATCCTGTTCCTTCACTATCTTCACTGATTCCCGCAATTCACTTTCTCTTATACAATCTCTCCGCTCACTTCACCCTCTTGTTCGGGAGATCCAAGACTGGTTATTCCGCCTATCCGTACGCCACAAAACAATTTGCTTCTGCTGGGTACTGAGTCACTGGGTATCTCGGGCAACGAACGCGTTGATTCCTTAGCACGCTCGGCCACTGAGTCCCACTGCCCCTGTTTCTCAAACTTGCCAGCCTCCGACTACTACCCTTTCTTAAATCTTTCCTTTTGACCGCTGGCAATCCTCCTGGACCACTTTCTCTGTCAATAAACTTCGCCTGATCGAACCCTATACACTAAACCCTTCATGTTCGCGGGCTTAAGGTCTCGCGGATTTGATTACTCGCGGGTTTCAACCCCCCCCCCCCCCTTTTTTTTTTTTTTTTTTTTTTTTTTTTTTTTTTTTTTTTTTTTTTTTTTTTTTTTTTTTTTTTTTTTTTTTTTTTTTTTTTTTTTTTTTTTCTCCCTCCCAATTGCTTGCTCTCTACAGGGGCCTTATCCGCCCATGTATGGAGTATGTCTCACATGTTTGGGGAGGATCCACTCATACAGCTCTCCTAAACAGGGTTGAGTCAAAAGCTTTTCGTCTCATCAACTCTTCTCCTCTGACTGACTGTCTTCAATCTTTAAATCACCGTCGCAATGTTGCTTCTCTTGCTCTCTTCTACCGTTACTTTCATGCTCACTGCTCTTCTGAACTTGCTAACTGCATGCCTCCCCCCCTCCCGCGGCCTCGCTGCACAAGACTTTCTACTCATTCTCATCCCTATTCTGTCCATCTTCCTAATGCAAGAGTTAATCAGTATCTTTACTCTTTCATCCCTTTCACTGGTAAACTCTGGAACTCTCTTCCTGTTTCTATTTTTCCACTTTCCTATGACTTAATCTTTTCAAAAGAAGAGTAACAAGACACCTCCCGAACTAAATTGGCCTACCCCTCTGTTTTTATTTTATTCTCTTACTGTCTTCTTTATAGGGACTGGCAACTAAGCGGGCTTTGTGTTACCCATTTTTGTTGTGCCCTTGGCCAGTTCCTTTAATGTAAAAAAAACATGCTCGCGGATTTACGCTAATCGCGGGTGTCTCTGTTCCCTAACCCCCGCGAACATGAAGGGTTTATTGTATATCTATCTCCAAGGCCAAATCCTTACCACACTAATAGACGTGGGAGACTGCTCTCGCACGCTTACGCATAGGCCATACCAACCTCCACACACTCCTATCTCATGTCACGCTCCTCCCCAACCCTCTGCACACCCTGTCAAGTTCCTCTCACTGTCCAGCATGTCCTAATATCCTGCCCCCATCTTACTACTGCCCGTTCCAGTTCCTTCCCTCACTTGTCCTCCCTGTCTTGCGGACATTCTCCCGGAATAACCCTCCTTCTCCCTGGACAATTTAACCTCTTTCCTCCACAAATCCACATCCTACATCTGATCTAACCATCCTGCTGTAACATTCCGTTCTTTCTCTTCCCTCACCGTTTCACTATTTTTCTTTAGCCCCTCCCCTTTATATGCTTTGCCATAGTGCCATATGACCTCTGATGTCTGGCACATTCACCTTTTTGGCATTAAACCAATCAATCAATCCCTCATGTCTGAGTTTGGTACCATTATTCCCTCATGTCTGAGTTTGGCACCATTATACCCTCATGTCTGAGTTTGGTACCATTATTCCCTCATGTCTGATTTTGGTACCATTATTCCCTCATGTCTGATTTTGGTACCATTTTTCCCTCATGTCTAGTTTGGTCCATTTTCCCTCATGTCTGATTTTGGTACCATTATTCCCTCATGTCTGATTTTGGTACCATTTTCCCTCATGTCTGAGTTTGGTACCGTATTCCTCATGTCTGATTTTGTCCATTTTTCCTCATGTCTGAGTTTGGTACCATTATTCCCTCATGTCTGAGTTTTGGTACCATTATTCCCTCATGTCTGAGTTTGGTACCATTATTCCCTCATGTCTGAGTTGGTACCATTATTCCCTCATGTCTGAGTTGGACCATTATTCTCTCTGTCTGAGTTTGGCACCATTATCCCGTGTCCTGATTTTGGTACCATTATCCCTCTGCAGTTTGGACCATTTTCCCTGTCTAGTTGGGGCCATATTCCCCTCTGTCTGATTTTTGGAAAATTTTTCCCCCATGTCGAGTTTTGTACCCTTTTTTCCCCCATGTCGTTTTTGGACATTTTTCCCCCCAGCGAGTTTTGGGACCATTTTCCCTAGTCTGAGTTGGTACCATTA
>JACEEZ010006108.1:73897-108369 GCA_016584305.1 Chionoecetes opilio | reverse complement strand
AGGATCTACCTTTCACATCATTTTGCAAACTATAAATAACAGTAGAAAGGTTAAAAATACTTAATCCAGGGGGGTCTTCTTAAACCCGACCCTGTCACCCAGCAGTAATGGGTACGGTGTTAGCGGGGCTGTGACCCCCCGGGGTGGTGGCTTCGGCCATCACTAATGCTGCAGCGGTAGATCACTATGTATCTGAGGCATTATCCTCTAAACAAACAAACAAACAAAACCCACTGGTCATGTTATACATACACAAATATTAGCCAAATTCTCCACTTTTTCTCCTTGACAGATAATTGATTGATTGATTTAATGCCTAAAAAGGTGAATGTGCCAGATCCTTGACAGATAAGACGAAGAATCATTGCATATGTGTAGAATCACACACGGACACATCATATCAGGCTATTTTGTTGTGTTTTTCAGCAAAAGTCATGATTTTTTTTTAATAGATTACCTCGTATCAGGTGACAGGCATGCAAAACGAACCTTTATGATGCACAATAATGATAAATAAGCTCGTGAGACATCATTTACTACAATTATGGAGGTATCATACATGAACTTTAAATGAAATTTGTTTGTAAACAAAAGCACGTGTAAGCCCAACAGGCATCATGTAAGCGTGGAGATGATTGGCTGTTGCGCGACACGAGACCCCTCTGGTGGCTACCATCGGCAATGGACCTCGTAGCTTACTAGATGCTTACAATATCGTTGCCGAATACAGTTTTGCCGTCTCTCGTAGCGGTCTAGTAACTTCGACCTCGTAACAGGGTATCGGTGGTAAGTTTGCTGAATCCGGCCCCTACTCCGCAAATTTGGTGACACAGGGGTTGGGTAGGAGGGTGACGCAACCCCGTACGAGTATCATACGTGTCACGAGCCCCAGCCCAGCCGTTCACACATCTTCCTTCAGTCAGTTTTGAGCAGCGCAACCGAGTGAAACGTTGTGTTAATTAATCTCACCAGTTAATATTAGTTTGATACGGATTTTAAAGACTGAAGCATGTTCAAATATTTGAAAAGAAAGCATGTCAGTGGAGAGGAGGACAGTGACGAAGAATCACAAATACCACAGCCAAGCACGAGTAAAGGAAAAGTGAGTGATGTTAAAAAAAATCGCCTTTACAATGACAGTTATCTGGCCATTGGCTTTACATGGACTGGAGAAGAAAACTGTCCACTTCCTTTGTGCATTGTTTGTGGGAAAAAGCTCGCTAACACAGCTATGGCCCCAGCCAAGTTAAAGCGACACTTAACTACTAATCACAGCCACTTGTCAAATAAAACGTGGATTATTTTCGAAGACTCTTGGGTGTAACAGCAGAAACAAAGAAAAGTTTTGAAAAAGGGTAACCATCAGTGATAAGTCCCAAGAAGCAAGCTATTTAGTGGCTGAGCTAGTTGCCAAGAAAACGAAAAGTCACACTGTTGCAGATAGCCTAATAATGCCTGTTTGCAAAATAATTGTGAGAACAATGCTAGGTGAAGAAGCTGAAAGTGAATTAAGCAAGGTTCCTGTTTCTGATAATACAATTAGTAGGCGTGTGGATGACTTGTCCAACAATATGTCTGGTATTTTGTCTGAAATACTGCTAAATAACAACTTTGTTCTCCAAGTAGATGAGACAACTGATATAACTGGTAAAGCTCAGCTGCTGGCATTTGTATGATTTGAAAATGAAGGTGAACTAATGGAAAATTATTTTTGCTGTAAAGAACTGCCAGAAACTATCAAAGGCCACGACATTTTCAACATATTGTCTTCTTACCTGGAATCTTGTGTTTGTCATGGAACCGATGCGTTGGAATCTGCACTGATGGTGCTCCTCAATGATTTGCTCAGTAACAAGGCTTTGTATCACGCGTGAAAGAAAAAAACCTGAAGTATAACAAACTCACTGCTTTCTCCACCGAGAAGTTCTGGTTTCAAAAACTATGGGGATGATTTAAAACAAGTCCTTGATATAACTGCGAACATGGTCAACTTTATAAAGCAGTGCCCTCTGAAATCTCGCATATTTGCAAGGTTGTGTGAAAACATGCAAAAAGATCACGTGACGCTTCTCCAGCACACAGAGGCTCGATGGCTTTCGTGAGGTAAAGTGTTGACAAGGGTATTCGAGCTGCGACAGGAGCTGCTGCTTTTTCAAAGAGAATAATAAATCCAGTTTCTGTGAATGTCTTGAATCTACAAACTGGCAAATGAAACTAACATATTTAGCAGATATTTATCAGCATTTAAATAACTTGAACACCAGCATGCAGGGTGCGAAGGAAAACATTCTGACTTCCACAGACAAACTTCTTGCATTTAAGAATATACTCGCTGTTTGGAAAAAGCACCTTTCAAGCGGAACGTTGAAATGTTTCCACTCCTACTTCAAGTTCAAACTCAGGCTGAATATGAAAATGTCATTCCATTAATTACAAGTTATTTGGGATCACTGTCAGAAAAACTTCATAAGTACTTCCCCTCCTTGTCATCAGATACGTATGACTGGGTGAGAAACCCCTTCACTGAGTTCTCACCAAGTACAGAAAACCTACTTAGTCTGCAAGAACAGGAAGAACTGAGTGAACTACAGTGCGATCGAACCTTGAAAATGAAATTTAATGAAGTATCGCTTGACAAGTTTTGGATTTCAGCAAAGCAAGAGTACCCTGTCGTTCTCAGTAAAAGCATGGATTGTTTTACTCCAGTTTTCAACTTTTTACCTCTGTGAACAAGCTTTCTCATGCCTGACCGTCATTAAAAGCAAATCAAGAAATCGTCTTCTGTCTGTCGAGGAAGAACTGCGTGTGTCTGTCAAAAATTCGGCCAAGAATTTCACAGATACGCAAAGAGAAACAAGCCCAAGTGTCCACAATGAAGGTAAGTCATAACATTATTGACTTATTAGTGTGAACTCTCATGACAAAGTGATGTAATTGTAGATTTCATACGAATTATATTGCTCAAGAACTTTCTTAAAAAAATAATATATATATATATATATATATATATATATATATATATATATATATATATATATAGATATATATATATACATATAATATATATATATATATATATATATATATATATATATATATATATAGATATATATATATATATATATATAATAATATATATAATATATATCAGTCTATAATAATATAAGCGAAAGTGTGTCTGTGTGTGTGTTTGTGTGTCTGTGTATCTGTGTGTCTGTGTGTCCGTCCGCGATAGGTGCCGCCCCCCGTACCCCAATCCCATCATATGGCACAGTTTTGGAAACGGGTCGACCAGGGGCACATTTAAGCCCAATTATGAGATGATCCGATCACTTTTTTTTTCTTTTTTTTAGCAGCCTATTAGCGAGAATTGTGAAGAAAAAAAGTGTGTTGCGAGAATTGAGGAAACCTTGATGTAGGGTGATGGGTAATGGGTGAGTGAATGGGTGGGTGATGGGTAATGGGTGTGGGGGTGATGGGTGATGAATGGGTGGGGGGTGATGGGTGATGGGTGAGGGAATAGATGGGGGGTGATGGGTAATGGGTGAGTGAATGGGTGTGTGGTGATGGGTAATGGGTGAGTGAATGGGTGGTGGGTGATGGGTAATGGGTGAGTGAATGGGTGGGTGGTGATGGGTAATGGGTGAGTGAATGGGTTGGGGGTGATGTGAATGGGTTGGCGTTAATACATACATTTCTACATTCATGATTTCAGGAAAGCTAGAAGGGGCTATCTGGAGATTCTGTGTTTGGTGGGCCGAAGGCCCACCAAACACAGGTGGTGGGCCTCAGGCCCACCAATAGCCCTCCGCAGGAGCTAGCCAAAAAGTCCGCCCGGAGGGCGGCTTTGCGGCTAGTATACTATATATAGGGTTTCCTTGGAATATGAAAAATTATTACAGGGGTTCCTCCAAGGTGTAAAGGTTGGGAATCACTGTGCTACAAGGTCACCACCTCCCCGGAGAGACGCCTCATTACGGCACGGAGGGAGACACGCAGCGAGGAACATCGGCTTTCTGGAGGACTTAAGTTTTCCATGATGTTGATGAAGGAGAAGAAGTAAAAGAAAAGGAAAAGAAAAAAAAAAGGAGAGAAAAAGAAAATGAAGAAAAGAAAGAAGCAAGAAAAGATAAAAGAAGATAAAAGACTATGAAGTAAACATTACAAAAAAGAAGACGAAGAAGAAGAAAAAGGAAAGAAAAAGGAAAGAAAAAGAAGAAAACAAAGAACAAAACGTAGAAGAAGAAGAAAGAAAAACACAAAAGAAGGATGGAAAGAATCGGTCAAGCAATGAATGAACGAGCATATGACGGAGAAAGAAACGAAAAACCATCAAATATCATTGGTTAAGCGTTCCATTCCCTGCACTGTGGACTCACTACACAAGTATTCCATTCCCTGCACTGTGGACTCACTACACAAGTATTCCATTCCCTGCACTGTGGACTCACTACACAAGTATTCCATTCCCTGCACTGTGGTACTCACTACACAAGTATCCATTCCCTGCACATGTGGACTCACAACACAAGTATTCCATTTCCCTGCACTGTGGGACTCACTACACAAGTATTCCATTCCCTGCACTGTGGACTCACTACACAAGTATTCCATTCCCTGCACTGTGGACTCACTACACAAGTATTCCATTCCCTGCACTGTGGACTCACTACACAAGTATTCCATTCCCTGCACTGTGGACTCACTACACAAGTATTCCATTCCCTGCACTGTGGACTCACTACACAAGAGGCCTTGCATAAAAACTCAATAATTTCAACGAAGTGTCGTATTTCATTTTTATTTGCCTTCCTTTTTCCCTTTGTCCCGCGTTTTATAACTCTCTTGAAGGAAAATATCAGGAAAAGGAAAGGAAAAAAGAAAAACACCTGAAATGAAAATACCTTCAGGCGCTGAACTGAATACACAGATGGAATCCACCTTTACATTCAAGGCGGCGTAATGTTTATCTGCCTCTCATGGTGCATTTGAAACAGTTCCTTGTCTTGTCTTTAGTAAATATGGAAATGTTGACTTGACTCTGCTACACTCGCACGTATCTATCTGATGTATGTGATCAATTATATGTTCCTTAAATATATACATCCTAAACAGAATTCAAATATTGTATCAATATATATACTCTTGCTACGACATAGCTTATAATAAGCAATCAACAGTCTGCAAAGTAGTGTACTGGGGTTTAATTAATGTTTTGGTTGTAAGTAAAGAAAAACATAAGAATGGAGCTACAAAGGAAGGTAGGGTATTATACCAACTATTTTTCCAAGGTAAACTTCATTTTCTTATCAAATATATCTTAGTGGACAGTAGAAGAACAGTAAATGTTGTACAAAGGGGGTTGGTTCAGCAAACTTCTATCCTCGTCCTGTATTCTGCTGCTGACGCGTCTGATAAAGCGAAATCACAGCTACACTTATCACTGGCCAGTCACATCGAGAGCCAAGCCGTTACTGGCCAAGGAACCCATCTGGCTAAATGATTATTTGTCAGGGAAGGGGATCAGCTTCCCTTCCTAACTGGTAATCCCCCTGGCTAATGGCGATCCAGCAGACGCCTCTGCTGGATCGAACGGTGAAGGCCCTGTCCGTCTGCGTGTGTAGCCACTATCTGGAGCCTTGTATTTATTTTATATCTTATATTAAGATTTTTTTACAGTTCTCATTTATTGAAAGAAAACGGGAGCAATGATGCCATAGTAATTAAATCGTGTGTTTACGCTCACGTCCATATCGTTGTCGATCATAAAGGGTGACGTACAGATTTATTATCTCTATAGTGAGAAGCAAGCCTTCTTTTTTCTAACTCAAGTTCTTTTTGTTAGCTCAGTGTACACTCTGGCAGAAAAAAAGAACATGCCAAAGATAATTGTTGACTAAGAACTATGTTTATGCGCATCTTATCAAATGACCCAACATGGGCTGTGGGCATTGTATTAACAAAACCGTTTGATCGTCCTGCCTGTCACGGATGACACTTAGGGCTGGCGTCAAGAGAAATCCTGGAAGTCTTTACATTAATGAATCCATAACAGTCCTGTACTGTCGCCGTGACACTCTACCCTACAAACGCAAGGACTGTTGTACAACTCTACTAACTACGTTCATTGGCTACCACAACGGAAGGCAACATATAAGCTAAGGGGCCTCCCTGAAGGTGGGAGAGTAACGAAGAGAGGAACAATGTACTTACGTGACTGCAAAACAAGGAACAAAAGACTAGCAATACGAAACAGGGTGTTATGGCGGCCAAGACTTGTTCGCAGATCGATAGAGAGCGTCTCGCAGGCCACCAACTGTATACCCTGCTCCTGCCTGCCCCTCCCGATCATTTTGGGGGGCCCTAACAAGCAAAGTAAGATCGAGTGAGAAATGAAGCGGAGCCTCAATGGTCTGGACATCATGCAGTATTTAGGTAGGCCTCGCATGTTTAGTCCTTCCGTACTCTTCATTTTTTCCTTCCCAAGTAGAGTGCGTGACCTACCCACCAGAAAACTAACTTCCATCTGAAGAGTCGATACACAATTGTTTCAACCGTAATGAGACTAATTGCTGGACAGGTAAATCTTTCCACACTATGGGGGAGATAGTAAGGAAACGAGCTTTAATGCAGATTTTAACGGGCAATAGAAGAATTGCGATGCCATTCGCGTTGAGAGCAACGGCAAGAAAAAACAAGTACACTAACACATGAGATCACATTCTGGAACCAAACATAGATGTATTTATCCCTGCTCTCTGGCGATTTTAAGCCCAGGTACAGGAAAATTCCTGCTCGAATTACGAATTAAGTGTACGGTTCATGAAAGAAGTTTGGCTTGTAGGGACATCACACCCACACAGCCGGAGTGCTGGGATGATGTCGGGTGAAATATGGATGAACAGATGCGTTACAGTGTTTTGAGACTCACTGCTGTGTTGGCAGCCTTTATGAAGCGCTGTTTTAGATTTGCTATTATATTTGTGATCTTTGGTCAACTGCTCTCGTGGAGGTATTCATTCCTTCAAAACCTTTTCCGCGTTTTCTCCCAACGCCAAGTTTGCACTGGCAAATACAGCTCGTTTTGTACGCACTGAGCTCTTTTCAAAGGCGGCTGCTGGCTGCTTTGCTCGTCGGGGAAGCCCCCCCAATATTGTACCTCCACATAACTCTTGACATTGGTATCTAAGTATTTAATTGCATTATTGTATCTAGGCAGAAGCGTGAAAAAAACCCTACAAACACATACAAAATTCTCAAGATCTTCTCATACGATTTGCATCTGCGTAATCCTTTGCGTCTTCAATCCCGCCTGCAACCATGACCTTAACATATTCCTTTAGATTTGGAAGAAAATACAAGCGGTTAACCACATATAATATATGTATGTTTTGTCATTTACGTATCTATATATTTCTAGGTACATATCAAATTTCGCCTTCCAGGCTGCACCCTGCTAGGCTTCCTTCCCTGGCATCCACCAGACGCACCCGACCACCGACCGGTAAATGTACCGAACACAATTTTCTCGTTCTTTAAGGAGAAAACGTTACGAAAACTTGCATGTCTCAGTTTCTTCTTAGCAATATTATTTTCTTCACAACTTTCCTACTGTTCATGTAAGCCTTATATATTCTCTGTCTTTTCTGTATGTCTTTCTGTCTGTCCTCTGTTCTGTTGTCTGTGTCTGTCTGTCTGTATCTCAGCTCGACCCAGGACCACCGAGAAAACACAGCACAACGAGACCCACCGGGACGTTCTTCCCCCACGGTAGCACAAGCAAAGCCACGGCGCCCCACCCATGCATGACGGGGCGCCTAACAAGTGCATCCCACGCAACACAGGGAACAACGTGCGGGAGGCATACCACGCCACGTTTATTACCAAAGACGATATAAACCAGCCCATAGGATTCATTACAGCTTGTTTCATCAGAGGAACATTACAGAACAACAGTGATGGACTCTATCTACAAAACAAACCACATAAGAGATGGAGAGACCACAGACTGCGAGGATAGAATGATGGATAGAGCATAGGCGGATTAGATGAGAACATAGGAAGGTCTTGAATCAGAAATACTCGTTTTAGTGTCACAACGATAGGCCAGGAACACATACATCTAAGTGTATTCAACAAGGAGTTGGAACAGCAGCGCCAAATCATAAAATCTAACCTAGGTAAGTCAATAGAAAATCTTGACCCTTCGACTAAACGTATCAATCTTACTTCAAACGATCTCAACCTGCCTATTTGAAGGCTCGAAGGAATGTCTCATCCCTATGAAATGCTGGAGGAGTGATTGAAGTGTGACAATTGTACGTCGATCAACATACTGTAACTATGCCCGACCAAAGAGAATGGCCAATAAAGGAGTGGGAATAATGAAACCTCGCAGAGTTTGTGCCCACAAACAGTACACCAGCGTGTTTGATGACGCGACGGGGATTGCATCTTCTGCCTCAGCATGAAAAGGATGGAGCCGCGCGGGGATATCTGGCTCCTAAGCCCATTCTTCTCAGCTTGAATTGTCAGCATTTGGACATCAGATATAGAGCGCTCCTGTCTACAATACCCTAATTTTGAATCGTTGCATAGGTATATCAGACTCTATGCCATTACTGTTACAATTTGGTATGCTAAACTGTGCTTGTACTAAAAATATAACCAATAAACTTGGTCATCTAATTCTACAAGAAACCACAGGTATATGGAGGTAACTGTATCGCACTATTTACCATCGTATCGCTAGCCATGAGGGCAGCAATTAGTGGCGCGGCATCAGCCTTTGAGCCGCGAGCATGAATATCACCGAGTGTAGTGTGGATGGGCGGCAAGGCTTGAATGGATGAGTGACTTTAGAATGGGGGCAGTACGATGGTGGTGGCCGCTCCGTGTAGGAGGAAAGTGACCTTGCTGCGTGGCGGCAAATACAGATAGGATTATGCGGAGGAGAAGGTCGCCCCTTGGCCTGATGGAAAAAAAAAACCCCTTTTATTGGTGGGTGTTGGCTGCTAATGCAAGACGGTCCATGGCCTTCCTCCCCTCCAGCCTGCTCCAGCCTACGGCCGCTCCTCCTATGCCACACACCAGCAGGAATCCTTATACTCAGCCTGCATCTCTTATCACCGCTTCACCTTGTCCTAATGACCACCTTGCGCCACCCACACTTTTCCCTCCCACTAAAAAAAGAAAAATCGAATGAATTGTCTAGAGTTTTGCGCAAGATGAAAATCGTGCAAATAATTTGGCGCCATATTACGACGATTACCTCCGTTTCGTTATTTATCGCGTTATAATATTCTTTAGGAAACCACAGCACGCTACTATAACGTCCTAGGTTTCTTATAGCTTGCTCCATCGCCACAGTATTAACTCCAGACATTCTCAGACAGAGGCCATTTTCCACGTAGAATACATGCAACAAGCACAGAGATAAACAATTGAACTAAACCAGCATGAACCTCTACATGACATCGTTTAGCTTTACGGCCCATGTCACAAGCCGGCCACTAACACCAGCAGCAACACAGCAGCACTTCAGCAACACAAAACGCAACGCCGGCCGAGCTGAGGTAGGCAAGCGATGACCTCTCCACTTAAACTTGTGTACCTACGTCGGGGACATATTTTCTTGTAAAACCTCAATCACTGTTACTGAGGAAGAGACTGTTAGTGTTGCTGTTTGTGTGTGTGGTGTGAGAGTTAGTTGTGTGTGTGGTGTGTGAGTTAAGTGTGTGTGTGTGCGTGTGCGTGTGCTGTGCGTTGTGCCGTGTCGTGTGACGTTGTGTGTGTGTGTGTGTGTGTGTGTGTGTGTGTGTGTGTGTGTGTGTGTGTGTGTGTGTTGTGTGTGACGTGTGTGTGACGTTTGTGTGACGTGTGTGTGTGTCTGGTCCTGTCCTGGTCTGTCTGTCTGTCTGTCTGTCTGTCTGTGCCTGTCTGTCCCTGTCTGTCTGTCTGTCTGTCTGTCTGTCTGTCTGTCTGTCTGTCGGTCCCTGTCTGTCTGTCTGTGTGTGTGGTGTGTTTGTGTGTGTGTGTTGTTGGGTGTGTGTGTGTGTGTGGGTGGTGTGTGTGTGTGTGTGTGTGTGTGCTGTGTGTTGTGTGTGTGTGTGTGTGGGGTGTGTGTGTGTGTGTGTGTGGGTGTGTGTGTGTGTGTGTTAGCACTTGTCCCCACTCACTCAGCCAATACACAGGCGGACGTGCAAGAACACTCAGCCACGACAATCCCAATCCCCGTACCCACCCGGGACCTTTCTATTCCGCCGGCCACTGCCTTGCGCCTGTCCGCGGCCTCACCCCCATGCTTGGAGTCCCCGGGTGATTATGTCGCTTTACAGAGGATGATCCACAAGGTTCAGGGATGTTTTTTGACACCTGTAATTTGGATTGAAGCTGAGGGTGAAATGAGTAACTGAAAGTGCCCCGACTAGGTTTACCCCTCACGCCCAGAGCTTTACTTTGGCTATAAAAAATCGTGTGTTGTTAGCCATAAAATTAGAAAGTAACTAATATACAAAAAAAAATTAGTCGCAGGATACAAACAAGTCAATAATGTCATATGTATTAACTGTTGCTTTACATTCACTAAAAATCGTCTAATGTACCAAATTACAATGGAATTACGTTCTGGGTCTCAAGGTAATAATGGTCGGAACATTAATTTACATCAAGTCGCTTATCTAACAAGCCAATGTGAAGTGTTTTGGTTGGTCGGGATCTTGTGTCCTAAAATTAGTTTTGAATCAGACCCGATTGGACCATGTGGCGATCCTGTCCACTCCAACCTCACAGGCAGATCGATACCCGAGCTGTGGTAACTGGGCAAACGTGGAGGATGTGGTGGTGGTGTTAACAGTGTTGCGGATAATGAGGTGAATAAACCACGAAATCTCAAAGGACGCAGGAAACAAGAAATATACAGAAAGCAGGAGTACAAGCGCGAGAGGAATTGACAAGTGGGGCTGTGACTTAAGACCAGTGAGCCTAAGAACCACTTAGAACAACTATCCTCATTGAGCAAAGATTTGTTTAGAGCTCTGGTCCATAATAACTTAGGAGGCTGGCGCAGAGGGCGAGTCTGCAGTCTGGGAGGAGCTGAAGTGAGGAGGGTGAGGACTGAAGGGGAGCGTGCACATCATTTCTAGTTACAGTGTACTATTGTCCTGATATTTTTATGTCAATAGGATGCTAATGGAAACAAGGGGGAAAAGTAATCGCTAAGCTTATTTTTGATCCATAGGCTCGATACATAACTGCAATTTTTTTTTTTTTGTGGTAAGAAATTCAACTCTTAATAACGTTCTTATCCAATGGACGGCATCTGATGAAAATGACCAATTAGCATTACAAACTATCCGAATGACGATTCATTTTTTAAGAAATTTGAAGGGTTCATTTCTTCTCAAGTGTAGAATTTTTTTGTGGGGGGGTTTGGATCTCTCAAATGTATTGCATTATTTTCAATGATATATTATTTTAATTGTTTTTCGAATATTTCTATTTTTTTTCGGAAATATTGGTGTGACGCTCCCTGGGGGAATGGTAAGGAAAGGCATCTAGACTGGCGATTGGATGACGTGGAAGAAGGAAGGAGGATGGGGGAATGGGTTAATAAGGATGAGTTAGATCAGACGGAAGGCTGAAAGAGTGACAAATAATGCGGAGGAAAGGATATGGAGGCAGATGTGCAACGAAAGGAACGAGTAGGAAAGTAATAGCATCGGGAATGGTAGTATAAGCTGTGGGAGTAACCAGAATCGAAGTTAAGCGAAATGGAACAGCAGGCTACGTGCGCTGCAGCGAAAGAAGACGTGAATAGGAAGGACGATGCGTCATTGTAGGAATATGAGCATTACTAAGTATATTATAGTAGTAGTGAGGAAGGGATAAGCTGGATAGTCGATGCAATATGTGAGACAGAACATGCATCGCTCTTAAGGACGAAGAGATAGTAGGATGTCGCGAAGCGGGACCACAAAATTTAACGTTTGAGAATCAGAGATGATGACTAAGCAGAACGGATCGTAGAAGACCCTTGAGTAGTATGGAGTTAGTTAAACAGGAAGCTATGTATTAGTAGAGTATGGGAACAAAGTGTAGCATGATCTAGGAAAGTTGTAGATAGACGTATACGGAAGTACGATCTCAGCCTCAGGTAGTGTGCTCTGAAGACGCTGTTTAAGAGAGTAGCGTGGCGAGATGAAATAAGAGGTCATAGCGATGAGTATAGATATATCCAGGGGTCCACTGAGGAGTAACAATATGACCAAAAGCCCGCAAAAACTTTTCAACCCATACAAACCCCGCCCAAGGGGCCCCGCCCCGGGGGCTAAAAAAAGAGCCCCAAGCCGTTTTTTTTTGGGCCCCGATAAAAACCCCAAAAAAACCTTGAAAACAACCCCACGGTCAAGGGCCCCTTATAAACTTGTTACCTACGTTGGGGAAACAATTTTTTTCCCTTTAAAAACCCTTTCGTCCACTTTACTGAGGAAGAGACAATTTAGTGTGTGTGTGTGTGTGTGTGTGAGAGTTATTTTGTGTTTTGGGGTTGTTGAGTAGTGTGTGTGTGTGTCGTGTGCGTGTGTGGTGCCGTGTGCGTGGACGTGTGTTGGTGTGGTTGTGTGTGTGTTTTGGTGTTTTGTGTGTGTGTGTGTGTGTGTGTGTGTTGTGTGGGTGTGTGTGACGTTTTGGTGAGGTGTGTGTGTGGGTTGTTTTGGGGTTGTCGTTTTTGTCTGTCTGTCTGCTGTCTTCTGTTGTGTGTTGTCTGTGGGTCTGTTGGTTGTGTTGGTTGTTGTTGTGTGTGTGTTGGGGTGTGTGGGGGGGTGTGTGTTGTGTGTGTGTGTGGTGTGTGTGTGTGTGTGTGTGTGTGGTGTGTTTGTGTGTGTGTGTTTGTGTGTGTGTGTGGTGTTGGGTGTGTGTGTGTGGGGGTGTGGTGTGTGTTTTACCCTTGCCCCCTCACTCGGGCCAAACACAGGCGGACGTGCAAACACTTCCGCCACGACAATCCAATCCCGGGTAAACCCCTGGGGACATGTCTATTCCGCGCCAAACTGCCTCCTGTCGCCGCGCTCAACCCCCAATGCTTGGAGGGCCTGTGTATTCGCTTTACGGGAATGATCACAAGGTTCAGGATGTTTTTTGACACCTGTATTTGATTGAAGCTAGGTTGGAATGAGTATGAAAGGGGCCCGACTACGGTATAAACCCCTTCACGCCAGATCTACTTGCTATAAAAATCGTGTGTTGTTAGCCATAAAAATTAGAAAGTAACTAAATATACAAAAAAAATTAGTCGACAAAGGATACTAACAAGTCATATGTCATATGTATTAAATGTGCTAATTCACTAAAAATCGTCTAATGGTCCCCAAATTACAATGGAAATTACGTTCGGTCTAAAGGTAATAATGGTGGGAAAAATTAAATTTAATCAATCGCTTATCTAACAACCATTGAAAGTTTGGGTTGTCGTCTGTGTCCTAATTTAGTTTGACAGGACACATGGCATGGGCGTCCTGTCCACCAAACCCTCACAGGCAGATCGATTTCCGAGCTGTGGAAAATGTGGCAACGTGGAGGATGTGGTGTGGGGGTACAGTGTGCGGATAATGAGGTGAATAAACCACGAAAATCTCAAAGGACGCGGGAAAACAAGAAATATACAGAAGCAGGAGACAAGCGCGAGAGGAAATTGGAAAAGTGGGCTGTGCCCTTTAAAGACCAGTGCCCTTTTAAGACCAGTAGACAAATATCTCTCATTGAGCAAATATTTGTTTAGCTCTGGTCCCATAATAACTAAGGAGGCGGGCGCAGAAGGGGCGAGCTGCAGTCTGGGAAGGAGCTGAAGTGAGGAGGGTGAAGGACTGAAGGGGAGCGTCACATCATTTCTTAATTATCAGTGTACTATTGTCATGATATTTTTTTATGTCAATTAGGATGCTAATGGGCCCAAGTAATCCTAGCTTATTTTAGATCCATAGCTCGATACATAACTGCAATTTTTTTTTTTGTGTAAGAAATTCAACTCTTTAAAAACGTTCTTATCCAATGACTTGCACTGATGAAAAATGACCATTATGCATTACAAACTATCCAAACGATTCATTTTTTAAGAAATTTTGAATTTCTTTCTTCTCAAGTGTTAAAATTTTTTTTGTTGGATCTCTCAAATGTATTTGGGCCTTATTTTCAATGATTTATTATTTTTAATTTTTTTCGAATATTTCTATTTTTTCGGAAATATTGGTGTGACGCTCCCCTGAAGGTAAGGAAAGCATCTAGACTGCGATGGATGACGTGGAAGAAGGAAGGAGGATGGGGAATGGGTGAATAAGGATGAGTTAGATCAGAGCGGAAGGCTGAAAGAGACAGATAATGCGGAGGAAGGATATGGAGGCAGATGTGCAAGCGAAAGGAACGAGTAGGAAGAGTAATAGCAGCGGGAATGATGAAAGAGGAAGAAAGACGAAGGAATGAGAAACACAGCGGCTGAAGAAAGGTAAAGGAGAACGGTTGAAGATGAGATATAGAGTTATAATAGAGAATAGTGAAGTGATAATTGAGAAGAACATAAAAGAGAAGGATATATAGCACGGACAAAATTTAAAGTTGGAGAAAGATGATGATAAAGAGAGGAAAGATAAAACAAAGTATATAAGATAAAGTGGCTATGGAAGTAGAGACAAGGGTAATAGGAGGAGGAGGAGGAAGAGAGGGCAGTAAAAGAGGGATTAGGAGAAAATAAGATATATACAGGGGTCGAGGAGAAATAAAAAAAATAAGGATCACGAGAGAGTCATACAAACTGTGTCATGAACTTAGCTAAGCAGCGAGTCACACGCCAAGATTATTTCACGAGGTCACTTTAGAGGAGTTGAATCTACGTACAGTACCTTATCTAAGACAACCAGAAACATGGACGTTGGGGAGGGGACCAAAATTATTCGCTATTTATGAAGAATAATTCGATTGCATCTCCATAAACACGCGATAAAAAAACAAGTAATTCTTCGTATTTCATTTGCGCCCATAATTATATACGGGTAGAAAACCATGTAAGTCCAATTTTCTAAAATATTCCCCTACTACTACAAATGTTTCGTCCACTGGTATAGATCGTTAAAATAGAAGAGGAAGGAAGGTCAAGAAGAGAAGAAGAAAGGGAGAACATGTAAATGGGATGCAGTACCAAGAATGAGATATGCGGAACGGAACCATAACACAGAGGAGTGGAATGGAACGAGGTGGAATGCACGACCAAGGAGTTAAAAGATGGTGGAATAAGGAATAAGGAACGGACCAGTAAGAACACGATGGCACGGAGATATAAGAGAGGAGAAAGTGATGACCAGCAAAGGAGTGGAGATAGAAAAAGTAAATAAGGAAGAAAAAAGAACAAGGGATAAAGGTTGGAAGAAGATACGGGAATTAAGAGGTGAAGGGTTGCAACGTGGTGGTGAAAATATGGCATGACGATAGGCTAGTTGGGAAAAAGAGAGGAGAAGATAGAGTAGTAGAGTAGAGAGAGAAGAGAGAGAGAGAGAGAGAGAGAGAGAGAGAGAGAGAGAGAATGTGGAGACGAAGATAATGCAGCCATGAGCAAGTATGTGCATGTTTGTGATAGCTGCCACCAACACGCCGCCGCCCATTGGATCTTCAATATCGCTACACCTTCACAAAATAATAATAATAAAGAAGACGAGGAAATAAAGGGATAAATAGGCATCCTCGTGGTATATTTGTCATGGTAAGAGTGCAATGTTTCCCTCCCTCTACAAAAACAAACAGAAAACTGTCCGTTCAAGGAAACAAATGTAATGTTTACTAACGTGCGAAGAAAAGTATAGTTCGTACCCAACAAAATCACAGAAAGCCACAGTTTCCCCTTTTAAAATNATAGCAGGGAAAGGATCAGCTTCCCCTTCCGGCTGGTAATCCCCTGGCAATGCGATCCAGCAGACGCCTCGGCTGGAAGGACGGTGAAGCCCCTGTCCGTCTGCGTGTGTAGCCACTATCTGGAGCATTGTATTTATATTATATCTTTATATTATGATTTTTTTTACAGTTCTCATTTATTGAAAGAAAAACGGGACAATGATGCATAGTAGATAAAATCGTGTGTTTACGCTCACGTCCATATCGGTTGTCATAGAGGGTGACGGTAACAGGTTTATTAGTCTCTATAGTGAGAAGCAAGTTTCTTTTTCTAACTTAAGTTCTTTTTGTTAGCTCAGTGTACACTCTGGCAGAAAAAAAGAACATGCCATAGCAATAATTTTTGACTAAGACTATGTTTATGCGCATCTTATCAAATGAACCCAACATGGGCGGTGGGTGTGGTACTAACAAACAGTTGATCGTCTGCCTGTCACGGATGGCACTTTAGGGCTGCGTCAAAAGAAACTGGAAGTCTGTTAACATTAATGAATCCATAACAGTCTGTACTAGGGCCGTGACACTCTACCCTACTACGCAAGGACTGTTGTACACTCTACTACGTTAATTGGCTAACACACGGTAAGGCAACATAAAGATAAGGGGCCTCCATGAAGAGTGGAGAGTAGACGAAGAGAGGAACAATGTACTTACGTGACTGCAAAAAAGAAAAAGAATAGCAATACGAAACAAGCGTGTATGGCGGCCAAGACGTGTTCGCAGATCGATAGAGAGCGTCTCGCAGGCCACCACCTGTATACCTGCTCCTCTGCCCCTCCAGATCATTTGCTACACCACAGTAAGATCTCACAGAGTGAGAAATGAAGCTGACGCCCTCAATGGTCTGGACATCATGCAGTATGTTAGGCCTCGCATGTGAGTCCTTTCATACGATCTTCCCGAGGAGGTGCGTGACTACCCACCAGAAAACTCCATCTGAAGAGTCGATACAATAATTGTGGTAACCTTAGTTTCTGACAGGAAACTTTCTTCGAAAGAAGGAACGAGCTATGTAGATTTTAACGCAATGAAAGAATTGCGATGCAATTCGCGTTGAGAAAGCAACGCAAGAAAAACAAGTAACACTAAAACATGAGAATCACATTCTGGAACCAACATAGATGTATTTATCTCTGCTCTCTGGCGATTTTAAAGCCCATATACAGGAAAATTCCCTGCTCGAATTAAGTGTAAGGTTCATGAAAGAAGTTTGGCTGTAGGGGGACAGATGCACCCGCACACAGCCGGTGTCTGGGATGATGTGAGGGTGAAATATGGTGGACGATGCGTATAGTGTTTGAGACTCACTGCTGTGTTGTCAGCTTTAATGAAGGCGCTGTTTTAGATTTGCTATTATTCTGTAGATCTTTTGTGGCAACCTGCTCTCGGTGGAGGGTTATTCATATCCTTCAACCTTGTTCGGCGTTCTTCTCGACACAGCCCAGTTTGGCACTGAGCAATACAGCTAGGGTGTGGTACGCAACTGAGCTCCGTCAAGAGGCGGCTGCTGCTGCTGCTGCTCGTCGGGGAAGCCACCGCAATCATATTTACCTCCAACATTACGCTGACCATTGTTAGTCTAGGCGTATCTAAGCAGAGCAAAAGCAGTGAAAAAAAAATTTACTGCCACATACAAAATTCTTCAGAAGATCTTCTTCATACGATTTGCTCTGCGTATCATTTGCGTCTTCAATCACGCTGCACCATAACAGTAACATATTTTCTTTGAGATTTGGAAGAAAAATAACAAGCGTTACGCACATATAATATATGTATGTATTCATTTATGTATATATATATTTACATAGTACATATCAAAATTTTCGCCTTCCGGGCTGCACCCTGCTGGTGCTTCCCTGGCACCTCCAGACGGCAGCCGACCCCCGTAAATGTCACCGAACACATTTCCGTTCTTTAATGAGAAACGTTTACGTAACGCTTGCATGTCTCAGTCTTCTTTTCAATATTATTTTCTTCACATTATCACATACTTTTGCATGAAGAATTATAGATTTTTCTGCCTGTGTCTGTCCTGTCTGTCTGTCCTGTTCTGTCTGTCCTGTCTCTCTGTCTGTCTGCTCTCTCAGCTCAACACAGGATCCACCGAGAAACGCAGCACAAACGAACCACGGGACTTTCTTACCCCCCAGTAGCACCTCAAAGGCCACGCGCCCACCCATGTCAGTGACGCGGCCTACACAAAAGTGCACCCACGCAGCACAGGGAACAACGTGCGGAGGGTATTACCAAGTGGTCAAATACTGACGACAACGCCAACGTTATTACCAAAGACGACATAAAAACAGCCCATAGGGTTCATTACAGCTTGTTTCATCAGAGGGAACATTACAGAAAACAGTGATGGACCGCATACAAAAACAACACATAAGGAATGGGAGAGAACAACCAACAAGGCGAGGATAGAAGTATAGGATAGGAGGCATAGGCCGGATAGTGGGAGAACATGGGAAAGGTCTTAGATCAGACATACTCTGTTTTCAGTGTCACCACGATAGCAGAAACATACATCTAAGTGTAATTCAAAAGGATTGGAAACAGCAGCGCCAAATCATAAATCATATCTAGGTATATCATAGAAAATCTCTGACCCCTTCGACTAAACCTATCAATCTTACTTCAAACGATCTTCAAACCCTGCCTATTTGAAGGCTCGAAGGAATGTCTCTCCCTATGAAAATTGCACCGGGAGAGGATTGAAGTGTGACACATTGTAGCGTCGATAACCTTACTGTACCTATGCCCTGACAAAGAGAATGGCAATAAAGAGTGGGAAACGAAAAAGAAATGAAAGCTACAGAGCTGTGCGACCACAACAGTACACCAGCGTGTTTCAAACAGTACACATCCTACGCGACGCGATTGCATCATTCTGCCTCAGCATAAAAAGGATGGAGCCGCGCGGGTAAATCTTGATCCTAAGCCCTTCTTCTCAGCTTGAATTGGCCGCAGTTGGACATTCAGATATAGAGCTCTCCTGTCCTTCAATACCAATTTTTGAATCTTGGCAAGGTTATCGACTCTATGCTTACTGTTACAAATTTGCGTATCTAACTGTGCTTGTACTAAAAATACAACAAATACTTAGTCAGCTAATGCTACAAGAAAGCACCCATCGGAAGTAACTTGTATCGCAATATTTACTCGTGTCGCTAGCCATGAGAGCAGCAATATGGGCGCTTGGGCAATCAGCCTTTTGAGCCGCGACATGAAATATCAAAGCGAGTGGAGTGTGGATGGGCTGCAAGGCTTGAAGTGGGATGGAGTGCCTTTAGAAATTGGGGCAGGAACGATGGTGGTGTGTCCGCTCCGGTAAAGGAAAGGTGACCTTGCGGGGCGGCATATACGAGATGGGACTATGCGGAGGAGAAGGCCGCCACTTGGCCTGATGGAAAACCTGTGTTGGCTGCTAAGGCAAGGAATGAAGGAAAGGAAGGTCACGGCCTTCCTCCCCTCCAGCCTGCTCCAGCCTGTGCCGCTCCTCCTATGGCAACACACCAGCAGGAATCCTTATACTCAGCCTCCATCGCTTATCAGGCCCTTTAACTTGTCCTAATGACCACCTTGGCCCACCACACTTTTCCCTCCCAGATAAAAAAAAAAAAAATCGAATAAAATTTGTCATAGAATTGCGTCAGATAAAAATCGTGAAAATAATTTGGCGCATATCAACGACGATTACCTCCGTTTCGTTAATAATCATGTTTATGAATATCTTTAAGAAACCACAGCACGCTACTATAACGTCTAGATTACTTATAGCTGCAACCATCGCCACAGTATTAGCTCCAGACATTCCAGACAGAGGCATCCACTAGAATACATGCAACACAGCACCAGAGATATACAATTGAAATAAACACAACATGAAGCTCCATATGACATCGTTTTAGATAAACGCCCATGGCACCAGCCGGCACGTACCCACAGGCAACACACAGTGCAGCTTTCAGCAACACACGAACCAAAACGCCCCGAGCTGTAGTAGGCAAGCGTGCTCACGTCTCCACTTAAACTTGTCACCTACGTTTTTGTAACCATATTTTTCTTGTAAACCTCGTCACTGTTTGCTTGAGGAAGAGACAGCTAGTGGGTCGTGGTGTATTTGTGTGTGTGTGTGTGTGTGTGTGTGTGTGTTTTATTGTGTGTGTGTGTGTGTGGTGTTGTGTGTGTGTGTGTGTGGTGTGTGTGTTGTGTGTGTGTGTGTGTGTGTGTGTGGTTGTGTGTGTTGTGTGTGTCACTGGGGGGAGGGGGAGGGGTGTGTGTGTGTGGTGTGGTGTGCGCGTGTGCGTGTGCGTGTGCTTGTACGTGTGCGATGTTCGTGTGGTGTGTGGTGTGTGTGTTATGTGTGTGTGTGTGTGTGTGTGTGTGTGTGTGTGTGTGTGTGTACCCTTGTCCTCCTCACTCATGCAACACAGCGGACGTGCAAACACCCTCAGCGACAATCCCAATCCCCGGTAACCCCTCGGGAATGGGGGGGGGACTATTCCGCCGGCCCATGCCTGCCTGTCGCCGCGGCTCACCCCTGCACGATGCGCCCGATTGATAGTCGCTTTACCAGGAGGAGATCCACAGGTTTCAGGGATGCTTTCTTGACACATGTATTTGGTTGTGAAGCTGAGGTTAGATGGTAACTGACTGTGCCCGACTACGTATAACCCCTCACTAACCCCTTTATATCTTTCCTTTTGCATAAAAAATCGTATGTTGTTAGCCATAAAATTACAAAAAAGTAACTTAATATACCAATTAGTTAACGAACAGGCTACTAAACAGGTCATAATGTCATATGCATTAAATGTTGCTTATATTAACTAAAAATCTCTAATGGTACCCAAGTTACAATGGAAATTACGTTCTGGGTCTCAAGGTAATAATGGTCGTAACATTAATTTCCAGCAAGTCGCTATCTAACTGCCAGTGTGAAGTGTTGGCTTGTCGATCTGTGTCCTAATCAGTTTGAATCATGACATCGATTGGACATGTGGCTCCCCTGTCCACCCAATCCTCACGGGCAGATCAATACCCTAGCTGTGGTAAATGTGCAACGGGAGATGTGGTGTGGTGGTACAGTGGTGGGGCGGAAATGAAGTGAATAAACCACGAAAATATCAAAGGCGCAGGAAAACAAAATTAGAACAACAGAGATCGTGGGTTCAACATTAGCATTAACGTGTCATTGACCGTAGAATTATTGTAAATGGACAAAACCTCCACTGATTATAAGAAACAATAGAGAAGAAGAAAGAAAATAAGAGAAAAAAAGAAAGGCACACTGGAAAACAGGAAATATACGAAGGCAGGAGACAGTAGAGAGGAATTGCAAGTGGGTCTGGTGCCTTAAGACCAGTAGACAAATATCTCTCATTGAGCAAATTTGTTTCGCTTTGGTAAACATATAACAAGGAGGCGGGCGCAGAGGGGCGAGTCTGGATCTGGGAAGGAGCTGAATGAGGAGGCTGAAGTGACTCAAGTGGGAGTGTCACACCATTTCTTAATTATCAGTGTATTGTCATACAATTTTAATTTCATTCAAAGTAGCTAATGCCGAAATAATCCTAGCTCATATTTCAGATCCATAGCTTCAATACTTAACTGCAAAAAATATACTATATTTTTAAAAGAAATCAACTCTTGTAATAATCGTTCTTATCCAAGACTTGCACTGTTGAAAAACTACCAACATATGCATTACATAAATATCCAACGATTCATATTTAAAGAAATTTTTAATTTCATTCTTCCTCAATTGTTAAGAGTTTTTTTTTGGATCTCGTAAATGTTTTGCCATTATTTTGCAATTATTTACCCAATTGGAAACAACGTAAGCTCAAAAAATCACATCTTCATTCCTTTTTCCAATTATATATTTGTTTATGTTAATTCGGACAAAAGTGCGAAGATATTAAGAAAACTGGAAATAACTATGTTTAAGTATTCGAGGTTATAGAGGCGCGCGGCTTTTAATCCGCGAGCCCTTAAACTTATAGCTCAGTGCGTCTGAGCCGATGCTGGTTTGTTTGTTTACTCTCCAGCCACGCTCTCTAATCACTCTTGAAGTGTTATTGACTAGCTGTTTAATTCCCCCCCCCTTTTGGGTTTCCCCCCCCCCCCCCCTTTTGCAGAAGGTACGAGTCACAAACGGTGTAGCTGTCAGACACGCATGGACAGTTTGCTGAGCTTACACCATCATTCTTTCTCTCTGATTCACTTTATGCCTTGTAGGTCCTCGGCCCATGGTGGTGGCAAAGGAGTAGAGAGCGTGAGGTAGATAACCTGTGCTATAAATGGTAAATGGGCTGGAGGGAGCGAATGTGGAAGGGGCTGAGAGACGGCAGTCGACACCCGGCTTCTCCCTCTACTCCTGCACTACTGAGGCCTGAGACGACCCTCTGTCTCAACGAGAGGGACTGAGAGGTGCCAGTTTGTCTAGCATGAATATCATAAAAAAAAAATTAGCGGATATGTTTCGGCGGGGGGGGAATTCAAACATAACTCTTCATTTTTTCTGCTCTCGTAATATACTTGTCACAAGATTGCTTCCAAGTGTTCAACACGCATGATAATTTTTTTCGAATATTTCGATTTATCGAAAATATTGGTGTGACGCTCCCCTGACGATAAGGAAATCCTCTAAACTTGCGATTGGATTACGTGGCATAAGACATGATGATGGGGAATGGTGACTAAGGACGAGGTGAGATCATAGTCGAAGGCTGAACGGAGACAGATAATGCGGAGGAAGGATATGGAGGCATATGTGCGAGCGAAGAGAACGAGCAGGAAGAGTAATAGGAGCGGAATGATGAAGAGAAGAAAAGACGAAGTAATGAGAAACACACCGGCTGAAGAAAGGTAAAGGAGAAACGGTTGAAGATGAGATATAGAGTTTTATAATAGTAGCAAGAGTGAAGTGATCATTGGGAAGAACATAAAAGAGAAGGATATATATCACGGACAAATTCAAAGGTGGAGAAGATGTATGATAGAGAGAGGAAATAAAACAAAGTATAAAAGATAAAGTGGATATGGAAGTAGAGACAAGGGTAATAGGAGGAGGAGGAGAGGGCAGTAAAAGAGGGATTAGGAGAAAAGAAGATATATACAGGGGTCGAGGAAAAGTAAATATAAGGATCACGATAGGTCATAAAAAACTGTGTCCTGAACTTTAGCTAAGCAGTCTGAGTCACCCGCCAAGATCATTTCACGATGGTCACTTTAGAGCAGTTGGATCTACGTACCTTATCTAAGACGACAGAAACATGGAAGATGGGAGGGGACCAAAATTATTTCGCTATTTATGAGAATAATTTTCGATTGCATCTCCTCAACCGCGATATAAAACAGGTAATTTCTTTCGTATTTCATTTGCGCCCATAATTCTTATAAGGGTAATTAAACCATGTTGTCCAAATTTTCTAAAATATTATTCACCTACTACTACAATGTTTTCGTCCCCTGGTATTCATCGCTAAAATAGAACAGCAGGAAGCCAAGAAAGAATAAGAAAGAGAAAAATGTCAATGGGATGCAAGTACCAAGAATGAGATATGCGGAACGGACCATACAACAGAGGAATGGATGGAACGAGGTGGATATGTACTACCAAGGAGTAAAAGATGGTGGAATAAGGAATAATGAACGGACCAGTAAGAACACGATGGCACAAGATATAGAGAGGAGGGACTGTGAATGACCCCCAAAGGAGTGGAGAAGAAAAAGTAAGTAAGGAAGAAAAAGAACAAGGGATTAAATGTTGGAAGAAGATACGGGAATTAAGAGGTGAAGGTTGCAACGGTGGTGAAATATGGCATGACCGATAGGCTAGTGGTAAAAGGAGAGAGAGAGAGAGAGAGAGAGAGAGAGAGAAGGAGAGAGAGAGTAGAGAGAAGAGAGGAGAGACGAGAGAGAGAGTAGAGAGATGAGAGAGGAAGAGAGAGAAGAGAGAGCGAGGAGAGAGAGAGTGAGGAGAGAGAAGAGAGAGAGAGAAGAAGAGAGATGTGGACGCAGGATAATGCAGCCATGTGAGCAAGTATGTGCATATTGGATAGCTGCCACCAACGCCCGCACATTGGATCTTCATATCGCTACACCTTCACAAAATATAATAATAAAGAAGACGAGAAATAAAGGGATACATAAGCATCCTCTCGTGTAAATATTTTGTCAAGGTTAATAAGTGCAAGGTCTTCCTCCCTCTACAAAACAACAAAAGACTGTCCGTTCCAGGAATAACAAATGCAATGTTTACTAACGTGTGAATAAAAGTATGTTTCGTACCCAAAAACCAGAAGCCCAGTTCTTCCTTAATATAACCGAGCATTCCTGGTAACGCCAGACACGCTTTGGTCTTTGGCTACTTCGACCCCCAAAAATTTTTAAAACCCTAAACCCCACGCGCGAGATCATTGAAAAGAGTAGGAGAGTATTTTGTCAATCCCCTTAATCAGCAGTGCCTGTCAGTACCGATGAATAAACTCTATATCAATTACCTATACGTCTATAAATATAGTATATTAGTCTAGATGGACATGTACATAATATCAAATGGAACCTTACTCCAGATTAACAATAGCAGTCAAGGATAAATTAAATTAAATAAACAGAATAAAATTTAGTTGGAGAAGGTAATGGATCAAATTGAGTAAATAGTTTATTAAATGGGGTGAATGTAAACCAAATAGAGTAAATAGTAATTCATAGTAAGCCTTACTCCAAAAGCAATGATAATAAATAATAGCACCTTACCTGCCACAGGACGTCACACCATCACGAGGGTTCACGTCCTTGCCTCCTCATGTTCCCACCACGGTCGCAGGAAGAGAGAATCAAGCGCAACACACAGGCAAGACTAGGCTGCAGAGATGACACGCACACGCACACGCACACGTACCGGGGAGCACACGCAACGCAAGGGTGCCATGGAGAACGCGAGATAATAAAGAACTTGATATTACTGATATATAGATCACTGACACTGCGTTGGAGGTGATGTTTCGGATACGCTGAGCGTGAAGCACTGTTCAGGTTAAGATTACTAGCCTTTAAATCACTATAATTTTACTTACTCTCACTTACAACACTTATAGTACGCGTCGGTAATGTATTTGAAGAGGCTGCAACGCTTGTTTACGTGAGCATACCGTGCCGCGATATAGGCAGTCTGCTTTGAGGGTTTGCTTTTAAGGTCTCGCATCTCATATTACGAAGCTTGTTGTTAATATTAGGACAGATTAAGGAAGAAAAGTAAGCTATGAAAGGAATAAAATAAGTGAGTGCTGATATCAGATCAGATTGAGGGAGAAAAGTAAGCTATGAGAGGAATATAAAACGTGAGTGAGTGATGTGAGGGTTGTAGGACGTAGGTTGGATGGCTGTCAATCCTGTCCTTTCATGTCCACCCGGCACGTCACTCACTACCCTCATTTCAATCCTTCCTTCCTCACAGTTTCCTTCCCTCTCTTATATTACCTTATAATTACTCTCATGTTGTTACCATTTATCTGTTATGGAATCGAGACAAAATCAGTACCTAAAACACAGCGCACTTTTCACAAGCTTCCTTCACTCTCCTTATATTACTCCATATATTATAACATTTATCATTATGGAACCCGAAATAAACGATTATATAACCAAACTGCCCACAACGCGTTCGATATGTGATAACTAACCTGAGGAGGACACGCACCGACACGACACGACTGATCTGAGGTGTGGGAGTGCGTGGTGAGTCCCGCCGAGGTGAATGACGCCGGAGGATTCCCACAAGGGGGGTATGTTGGGACCTAACACTGGGGGGTTAACAAGTGGGGGGACGTGGGGAACAGTGTCCTGTCGGTAATAAAGTAGTGCGACATAATCTATCTCCTGCCGGCTGTTATGGATCCGACAATAGATCTAGAACTAAACTGCCTCCGCCATGACCTCAATTTATGAAATATACTAATGTGAGAAGACCGCATGAGAGAGTGATGATGATTACTGTGAGGGGTCGTGAACCGCAGTGCAATAGAACGAGCCCGGGGCGGTATGTACTACACGGAAGGTAGGGGGAGACATAAGCTAGAGGGGTAGGCTCAGGGGTACCAAGGCTGGGGGACAGACCGATGGGGAAGGTACGAGTGGGGACTGAGACTTGGGGAGGTACCCGGGGAACAGGCGCTGGGTGGGACATGCAGGGAGGATTGAGCTGGAAGGTACAGGGGGACCTAAGGCTGGGGATAACAGGCGGAACAGAAAGGCTGGGGAGGAGATAGGGGGGCTCGACGCTGGCTGGAAGGGTAACAGTGGGTATCAAAGCTTCCGTCAGTTTAAGTATTGTTGAGAGATCTTTCTATCAATGCGGTTTTGCTTACCTCTCGCCACTTCGCCTCATTTTGCAGCACAATAAGTGAGCCGGTATCAATATCGGTGATTCATGTAACCTCTATTTGTTGTATTACGACTATTTTCCACACACAAACAAATCGACTCCTTGGAATTTTGTCACCTGTGGATTCTCCACCCTACATCCGCCTAGACTTGACGGCTCTTTTCATGACGTCTTTCAGAAGCTATAACGTTTAGCTCCTACCTCTCATTAAACCAGGCAGTTATATAACAGTATGAAAAACAGTAATCGCATAATAACAAGGTATAAGAACGACAGAGAAAATATAATCTCTCTCTCTCTCATCGTCTCTTCTCTCTCTCTCCCTCTTCTCGTCTCTCCATCTCTCTTCTCTCCTCATCGTCTCTCTCTCTCTCTCTCCCTCTCTCTCTCTCTCTTTCTCTTTCTCCTCTCTCTCTCTCTCATTTTTTATCTCTCACACTCACACACACACACACACCCACACCACATACACACACACACACAACCCACATACACACACACACACACAACACCACACACAACACACCCCCACACACACACACACAGACACACACACACACACACACACCGACACACTACACACACACCACACACACTCACTATACAGACAATACACACCACACACTCACAATACACACACACACACACACACACACACAACACACCACACACACACCACACCACAACAGACACACACACACACCCACACACACACACACATACACACACACACACACACACTCACATACAGACACACACACCACACTCACAAACACACACACACACACACACCACACACACAACCACACACACACACCACACACACACACACACACACACACACACACACTCACACACACACACACACACACACCACACACACACACACACACACACACACACACACACACACACACACACACACACACACACACACACACATTCATTTCGGTATTTATGGGCACCGACAAAGATACATATTGCTCCGTCACGACAAAAGTATGCACAGAAAACTTAAAACCAGCAAACGAAGCACAAACGGCAACAAGGCAACGCGTTCTTCCCCTCCCCTCAATGAGTCAACACAACGTCCCTCCCCTCCATGAACAGAAACACCAAGGAAAAGACAACATTATGCAACACAGAACAGCACCAAGAAGCTTCAGGGTAAAGTGAAGCAACAGAAGCATCGTACCCAGGATATTTCAATCGCACTGCCCAAAACCCACCACAAATATATTCCAGCTTCGAGGAACCCACCACAAATATATCAGACTTTCGAGTAGCCCACCACAAATATATCAGACCTTCGAGTAACCCACCACAAATATATCAGAGCTACGAGTAACCCACCACAAATATATCAGAGCTTCGAGTAACCCACCACAAATATATCAGACCTTCGAGTAACCCACCACAAATATATCAGACCTTCGAGTAACCCACCACAAATATATCAGACCTTCGAGTGGCCCACCACAAATATATCAGACCTTCGAGTAACCCACCACAAATATATCAGACCTTCGAGTAACCCACCACAAATATATCAGACCTTCGAGTAACCCACCACAAATATATCAGACCTTCGAGTGGCCCACCACAAATATATCAGACCTTCGAGTGGCCCACCACAAATATATCAGACCTTCGAGTAACTCACCACAAATATATCAGAGATTCTAGGAACCCACCACAAATATATCAGAGCTTCGAGTAACCCACCACAAATATATCAGACCTTCGAGTAACCCACCACAAATATATCAGACCTTCGAGTAACCCACCACAAATATATCAGACCTTTGAGTAACCTACCACAAATATATCAGACCTTTGAGTAACCCACCACAAATATATCAGACCTTTGAGTAACCCACCACAAATATATCAGACCTTCGAGTAACCCACCACAAATATATCAGACCTTGGAGTAACCCACCACAAATATATCAGACCTTCGAGTAACCCACCACAAATATATCAGACCTTCGAGTAACCCACCACAAATATATCAGACCTTTGAGTAACCCACCACAAATATATCAGACCTTCGAGTAACCCACCACAAATATATCAGACCTTCGAGTAACCCACCACAAATATATCAGACCTTTGAGTAACCCACCACAAATATATCAGACCTTTGAGTAACCCACCACAAATATATCAGAGCTTCGAGTAACCCACCACAAATATATCAGACCTTCGAGTAACCCACCACAAATATATCAGACCTTTGAGTAACCCACCACAAATATATCAGACCTTCGAGTAACCTACCACAAATATATCAGACCTTCGAGTAACCCACCACAAATATATCAGACCTTTGAGTAACCCACCACAAATATATCAGACCTTCGAGTAACCTACCACAAATATATCAGACCTTCGAGTAACCCACCACAAATATATCAGACCTTTGAGTAACCTACCACAAATATATCAGACCTTTGAGTAACCCACCACAAATATATCAGACCTTCGAGTAACCCACCACAAATATATCAGACCTTTGAGTAACCCACCACAAATATATCAGACCTTTGAGTAACCCACCACAAATATATCAGAGCTTCGAGTAACCCACCACAAATATATCAGACCTTCGAGTAACCTACCACAAATATATCAGACCTTCGAGTAACCCACCACAAATATATCAGACCTTCGAGTAAACTACCACAAATATATCAGACCTTTGAGTAACCCACCACAAATATATCAGACCTTTGAGTAACCCACCACAAATATATCAGACCTTTGAGTAACCCACCACAAATATATCAGACCTTCGAGTAACCCACCACAAATATATCAGACCTTTGAGTAACCCACCACAAATATATCAGAGCTTCGAGTAACCCACCACAAATATATCAGAGCTTCGAGTAACCCACCACAAATATATCAGAGCTTTGAGTAACCCACCACAAATATATCAGAGCTTCGAGTAACCCACCACAAATATATGAGACCTTCGAGTAACCCACCACAAATATATCAGACCTTCGAGTAACCCACCACAAATATATCAGACCTTCGAGTAACCCACCACAAATATATCAGAGCTTCGAGTAACCCACCACAAATATATCAGACCTTCGAGTAACCCACCACAAATATATCAGACCTTCGAGTAACCCACCACAAATATATCAGACCTTCGAGTAACCCACCACAAATATATCAGACCTTTGAGTAACCTACCACAAATATATCAGACCTTCGAGTAACCCACCACAAATATATCAGACCTTCGAGTAAACTACCACAAATATATCAGACCTTTGTGTAACCAGCACTTTGAGAGTGCTGTGAAGTGTGGGGCAGGTGTATCCAGCTTCTTTCCTGTGAATACAGGAGTGAGGCAAGGGTGCGTCCTTGCCCCATCACTTTTCAACGCTTGTATGGACTGGGTATTGGACAAGGTTGTAGATCAAAGTGATTGTGGAGCATCCGTCGGCAACACCAAGATCACTGATCTTGTTTTTGCCGATGATGCAGTAATCTTTGCTGAGTCGCTGGAGGTCCTGGTGATGGCTCTCGAGGCGCTGCACGAGGAGGCAAAGCCTTTGGGACTTGAGGTCTCCTGGCTCAAGACCAAGGTCCAGGTATTTGGAGACTTACTAGATGAAGCAGTACAGTCTGTTCATGCGTGTGGCGAGGACATTGAGATCTTGGAAAGTTTTACATACCTTGGTAGCGCAGTCCATAATGACGGCGGGTCACGTCAAGAAGTCTTACGACGGATTGGCATAGCCCACGGTGTTATGGACTCGCTCAGCGGGAGTATTTGGCGTTGTCGGTACCTGTGCAGGAGGACAAAGATCCGGATCTTCAAGTCGCTTGTGATCCCTGTCTTACTCTATGGTTGTGAGACATGGACACTAAATAGTGACTTGAAGAGACGAATCAATGCCTTTGGTAATAAGTGTCTTCGCAGAATCATAGGGTATCGCTGGGATGATTACGGTTGGTTCAAATCAGCCCGAAATTGCAGGATGTCAGATCGAGGCCTTTACCTGCAGTTGCCACTTCGTAAAACCCCAAAAATTTAAATTGGGGAAAAAAAGCCTTTTTTCGCCGGTAACCCCTCCCAAAAAAAAAAATTTTAAATTAAAATTTCAAAAAAACCCCCTTCCCGAGAAAACACCCCCAAAAAAACCAAATTTAATTTTTTTTCCCCCCAAAAGGGGGCCTTCCCCCCCCCGGGAAATTTAACCCCCCCCACAAATAGATTTTTTTCGAGTAAAAACTTTCGGCCTGGGGGTCCTACCCCCTCACAGGGGGAAACCTTTGGTACCCCCAAAAATCCATTTTAATTTACAAAAATACAGCTGTTAACGTTGGAGGCTTAGTTGGGGGGAAAGTTAATCCTTTCCTTTAATACGGGGGGAGCAAGGGTCTTCCTTGGGCATCCCAGGGTGTATGGACTGTAGCGGGGTTTTGGGTTGTGGACTGTCGGAACAAAAAACCGGATTTTGTTTTTTGCCCTTTTTATAATTTGTGAGCTGGCCTTGGGCTTGAGAGAGAACAAGCCTTTGGAATAAGGTCTTGCAAAACCCCTAGGGTACGTGGGAGTAGTGTAAAAATGCGTTGCAACCTGAGCTGAATCACCTTTAGGCAAGCCCTGCGCCAAACTTGGCTAAGGGATCCCACGTTTTGAAACCTCCTTCCCATGGGTTGTACTGTAGAGAAAAATCCGGGTGGGAGGCCAAGGGGCGCCAAAGGCTGGGGGGGCAAGTTGAGTTTCTTCGAGACCTGGTTTTGGTTTTAAATTCCCCGGTCAAAAAGACCTACTTATCCTGCCTTTATACCTTTTATAGTCGGAAGGGCTATGGTGTATTTATGGACCGTTTATGGGTGTACTTGCAGGCTTAATTTTTAAACTCCAAAAGGACTGGGGGGAAGTTATTTTTTTCAAAACGCCGTATGGCTAATTAATTTAAAAACTAAATTAACAACTACTTAAAAATATTAATATCAAAAGGACCTCTTGATGCATTTAAAACCTCAATAAGGGACCGACTTGCATATTATTTTTAAACTGCTATGGGACCTACTTCATGACTTATATTTAATACTGCAAATACGGCTCGTATTGCAGTTTATATTTAATACTGCAAATTACGGACTCGTATTGCATATTTATTTATCTGAAATATAGGACTCGTACTTGCAGACTTATATTTTAAAACTGCAAATACGGACTCGTTTTGCTACTTATTTTTATATGCAAAATGGGATCGTACTTGATGTTTAAATTGCAGAAAATGTATACTCGTTAGGCATTTACACGTGGAAAATGCCAAAAAGTATACATTTTCTGCTTTATTAGTCTGCAAGTCGACCCCTATCATTCCCCAAGGTTTCCCCGCGTGGGCGTCCTCCCAAAACCCGGGGAAAATTGTTTGCCCTTGCCACCAGTGTCCCCAAGGTTGTTCGTGTTCGTGAAAGCACAATTCACTAAACGAAATCCCCATAGAGCGAGCCAAAATTTTTTCGAGTGGGGCGTTAGTCTTGGAGGTCACAGAAAACAAAAATATGGGACTGTCCACAAAACGGGGAGAGAGAGAGAGGAGAGAGAGAGAGAAAAGAGAGAGAGAGAGAGAAAAAGGGGAAAGAGAGAGGGGGGGAAAGGGAGGGGAGAAAAAGAGAGAGAAGAGAGAGAGAGAGAGGGGAGAGAGAGAGAGAGAGAAAGAGAAGAGAGAGAGAGAGAGGGGAGAAGAGAAAAAGAGGAGAGAGAGAGAGAGAGAGAAGAGAGAGAGAGAGAGAGGGGGAAAGGAGAGAGAGAGAGGAGAGAGAGAGAGAAAATAAAAGAGGGGGGAGAGAGAGAAGAGAGAGAGGGGAGAGAGAGAAAAAAGAGAAGAGAGAGAGGAGAGAGAAGAAAAGAGAGAGGGGGGCAATGATATTTTCCACAAAAAATCTTAATTGATTTTTTACGAATTTTTTCTTTCTAAAGTGAGATTTTAAAATCACCTTCATAAACTTTTAGGGTACGGTTGAAGGGGTTTTGGTTTATGGGGTTGAGGGGAAGGGGGTTTGGAAGGAAGGGGAGAAGAGGAAGGGCGGCGGGAAGAAACAAAAGGGTGTACGAGATAAACAAAACGTGGATTAGATTTAAAAAAGGTACAAAAGAGGAACAGAACTGATGGGAAGGTAAAGAATAAACACAAAAGGGGACAAGAGATAAAAAGGGAAAAATTAAAAAACTAAAAGGGGAAGGAATAAACAATTAAATAATAAATTAAAAAAAATTTTTTTTTAATCCCCCTATGTCGAGGCTATTTTCCCCGGGTTTAAAAAAAAAAAAAAGGGAAAAAAAAGGAAACGGGGCAGATGGGGGACAAAATATGGCAACTAACAAATAGAAACCATCTTTTACTTTCGTGTATAAAAAAAAAAATTAAAAATTTTTTTTACAAAGATTACATTAACTTTTTTAATTTGTTTCCGGGAAAACTTATGTCCTTTTCCCTTTTCTTCCCCGCCCCCTGTTTTTTTGGGGGTTTCTTGTTTCCCCTGGGGCCCCGCCCCCCGCCCCGCCCCCCGCCCCCACTTCCCCCCCCATGAAAAAAAATTTCTTATAAAAATTAAAACCCTAATACAAAGCAAGGTTTCCCCAAAAAATGCAAACTTTTTTCCCCCCTCTTCCCCCCTTCCTTCTCTTCTTTTTCTTCCCCCTCTCTTCCCCCCCTTTCTCTCTCCCCAACCCCCCCCCCTTCTCTCCTTTTGGTTGCCCTCTTTTCCCCCCCCCTCCCTGTTCCCCCCCCCTCCCCCCAAAGGGTTTTTCCTTCCCCCCACCCTTCCCCCCGGGGGCCCCCCAATACCTTTTTGGGGGGGGGGGGTTTTTTTGGGGGTTTGGGGGGGGTTTTTCTCGCCCCCTTTTTCCCCCCCCTCCCCCCACACAATTTTTTTTTTTTGTTTTAAAATCCGCCGTTCCCCTTTTTTCCGGGTGAGAGCAAACCCCCCTTTTTTCAACACCCCCCCCCTTTCCACCCCCTTTTTTCCTTTTCCTTTTTTTTGGGGGGGGTTTCCCTTTTGGGTTTTACCCGGGGGGGGGTTTAAAAAAAAGGGGGTTTTTTCCCCCGGGCCCCCCCCTCCCTCCCCACCTTAATTTTTTTTTTCTAACCCCCTTGCCCTTTTCCCCCCCCCTTTTTTTCCCTCACCTTCCCTACCCCGCATGCTAGGGCAACCCCCCTCCTCCTCCCTCCCCCCTTCAATTTCCTTGGTAAAAATTCTTTCCCTTTTTTGGGGTATGTTTCCCCCGGGGGGGGGGGGGGTTTTGGGTTTTTTTTTTTTTTTTGGGGGGGTTTTTTTTTTTTTTGGGGTTTTTTTTTTTTTTTTGTTGTTTTTTGGGGGGGGGTTTTTGGGGGGGTAAAAATAAAAAAAACCCAAAAAAATTTTTTTTAAAAGAGGGTTTTTTTTTTTTTCGGAAAAAAAAAAAGGGGGTTTTCTTTTGGGGGTAAAGGGTTTTTTTAAAAAAATTTAACCCCCCCCCAAAATAATTTTGGAAACCCCTTTTTGTGTTTGTGTTTTTTTGTTTTTTTTTTTTTTTGGGGGTTTTTTTTTTGGGGTGTGTTTGTTTGTTTTGGGTTTTTTTTTGGGTTTTTTTTTTGTTTTTTGGTGTTTTGGTTTTTTGTTGGGGGGGGGGGTGAAAGGGGGTTTGGGGTTGGGGGGGTTTTTTTTTTTTGTGGGGGGGGTGTGGTTGTTGGGATTTTTGGGGGTTTGTGGGGGTGTTTGTGGGTGGGGTTGTTGTTGTGGTTTTTGGGTGGGGGGGGGGGGGGGGGGGGGGGGGGGGGGGGGGGGGGGGGGGGGTGGGGGGGGGGGGGGGGGGGGGGGGGGGGGGGGGGGGGGGGGGGGGGGGGGGGGGGGGGGGGGGGGGGGGGGGGGGGGGGGGGGGGGGGGGGGGGGGGGGGGGGGGGGGTTGGGGTTTTGTGGGGGGTGGTGGGTTTGGGGTTTTTGTTTTTTTTGGGGGGTTTTTTTGTTTGGGTTTGGGGTTTTTTTTTTGTTTTTTTTTTGTGTTTGTTTTGTTTGGTTTTGGTTTTGTATTTTCGAATTTTAGGTAAAACAATTTTTTTTACCCAAAAAAAAAATTTTGGGGTTTAATTTCCCGGGAAAATTTTGGGGTTAAATTTTG
>JACEEZ010006108.1:62500-67500 GCA_016584305.1 Chionoecetes opilio | reverse complement strand
GGATGTAGAAATGTATGTATTAACGCCAACCCATTCACATCACCCCCAACCCATTCACTCACCCATTACCCATCATCCCCCCATTCACTCACCCATTACCCATCACCCCCCACCCATTCACTCACCCATTACCCATCACCACACACCCATTCCCTCACCCATTACCCATCACCCCCCATCACCCATCACCCCCCCCCCATTCACTCACCCATCACCCCACACCCATTACCCATCACCCCACCCATTCACTCACCCATTACCCATCACCCTACATCAAGGTTTCCTCAATTCTCGCAACCCACTTTTTTTCACAATTCTCATTAATAGTATGCTAAAAAAAAAGTGATCAGATCATCTCATAAGTGGGCTTAAAACCTTCCCCTGGTCAACCCGGTTCCAAAAATGTGCCACATGAGGGGATTCCGCCACAGGGGGCGGCACCTATCGCGGACAGACAGACAGACAGACAGACAGACAGACCGACACACACACACACTTTCGCTTATATTATTATAGATAAGCGAAAGTGTGTCTGTCTGTCTGTCTGTCTGTGTGTGTGTGTGTGTGTGTGTGTGTGTGTGTGTGTGTGTGTGTGTGTGTGGTATACGTTTCGCCCCCCGTGGCACAATCCCCTCATATGGCACAGTTTTGGAACCGGGTCGAGCAGGGGAAGGTTTTAAGCCCACTTATAGGATGGTCCGATCACTTTTTTTTTTTCTTTTTTTTAGCAGTCTATTAGCGAGAATTGTGAAAAAAAAGTGGGTTGCGAGAATTGAGGAAACCTTGATGTAGGGTGATGGGTAATGGGTGAGTGATGGGTAATGGGTGTGGGGTGATGGGTGAGTGAATGGGTGGGGGGTGATGAGTTGGGGGTGATGGGTGATGGGTGAGTTAATAGGTGGTTGGTGATGGGTAATGGGTGAGTGAATGGGTGTGTGGTGATGGGTAATGGGTGAGTGAATGGGTGGGGGGTGATGGGTAATGGGTGAGTGAATGGGTTCGGGGTGATGTGAATGGGTTGGCGTTAATACATACATTTCTACATCCATGAAGTTAGAAGGGGCTATCTGGAGAGTCTGTGTTTGGTGGGCCGAAGGCCCACCAAACACAGGTGGTGGGCCGAAGGCCCACCAATAGCCCTCCGCAGGAGCTAGCCAAAAAGTCTGGCCGGAGGGCGGCTTTGCGGCTAGTTATATATATATAGGGACGGATTTATCCGGGGCGGGACGTGGCAGGCTCAGGGGTGTTATTCGTACAGAAAAGCCACTTACGGTCGAGATTCAAAACATCTCACTTAAGACAATGTTGTAGAGGGCCATAAACTCTATCGGAAGTGTGCCCTTAAAATTTTTATTCAGACCTACACTAAGACCGCCAGACGCCACGAAGCTCACTTGAAAGCCACGCCATTTCAATTTAAACTCACAGAAAAGCCACTTACGTTCGAGATTCGGTAAATTTTACTGGGGACAAAGTTGTAGAGCGCAGAAAACTCTATCGAAATTGTGCACTCGACATTGCCGTAACACCTACATTAAGTCCGCCAGACGCCGGAAAGCTCACTTCTTATACAAAATAGTTTCTAGCTTGCTTAAGATCTGCGACGTGCTGCGCACGTCTCAGATCTTAAACCAGGGTCAGAAAAGCAACACCTAGCTTGTTTAAGATCTGCGACGTGCTGCGCACGTCCCAGATCTTAAACCTGGGTCAAAAAAAGCTATAACCTATTTTTTTTAAGATCTGCGAGTGCTGCGCACGTCGCGATTTTTAAACCCTGGGTCAGAACAGCTAAACTAGTTGTTTAAGATCTGGAGTGCGCAGCACGTCGCAGATTTAACCTTGGTCGGGAAAACCCAAACCCCAACTTGTTTATGTCCCCTTGTCATCACCAATTTTGAGGAATTTTGCCCCCAAGAAATATGATATTTTTTTTTACATATATACGTGAAAACGATTCAGTAATAATGTGTATAATGACCGTAAAAAATTGCTTTTTTATAAAATTTCCCCAATAAGGAATATTTCTGGATGGGAAACCCGTAACGAAAAATTCTACTCTAACTCCCAAAATGTAAGCGTAGAAAACGTTTGTATTTCAAGCTAAAAGATAGTAAATTGTCGTAGGTCAAAAAATGTTAACGGTCATTGGGCCCGACAAAAAGTCGATATACTCGTCACAACGAAATGTAAAATCCATACATGGCAACTCGCGAACCAAAAGAAAGACCTTTGGGTGGGGTTTTCGGCAAGACTGGAAACGGATTTATAACAAAACATGTATTCCAAATTTTGGGTTAAATGTCAAATAAACGCGCAGATGGAAAAAAAAGGTTTAAAGTCCAGCTTGTTCCTCTATATAAAATTTTATATACTAGGGGAAAAAGCGCCCCCCGGGCGGATTTTTGGGTAGCCCCTGCAGAGGGTATTTTTGGGGCCTTGGGCCCCACCCACCTGGTTTTGGTGGCCAAAGGGGCCCCCACCAAACACAGACTCCCCCGATAGCTCCTATAACTTTCCTGAAATCAGGGATGTAGAAAGTATGTTTTAACCCCTTTTTAACCCATCACCCCCCCCCCCCCATTCACCCCCTTTACCCATCACCTCCCACCCAATCACTCCCCCATTCCCCATCACCCCCCCCCCATTCACTCACCCATTCCCCCATCACCCCCAACCCATTCACCACCCTTTAACCATCACCCCCCCCTTTCCCTCCCCCATCACCACACCCCCCAACCCATCCCCCCCCCACCCATTCACTCACCCATCACCCCCCACCCTTTACCCATCACCCCCCCCATTCATCCCCCATTACCCACCCCCTACCAAGGTTTTTTTCCCCAAAATTCTCGAACACACATTTTTTTTTTCACAATTTCGCTAATAGGTGCAAAAAAAAAGAAAAAAAAAAAGAGTTATACGAATTAAAAGGGGGTTTATAATGTGCCTTGGTGGGAGTGGTCCCAAAACTGTGCAATATGATGGGATTGTGACACGGGGGGCGGCCCCATCGCGGACACACACACGACACAACACAGACACACTTTGCTTATATTATTATAGCAGGCACGGATTAGCGGGGCGGGGGGGGGCGGTCGAGAGGTTTTTCGTACAAAAAAAGCCACTCACAAAAACTCTGGAGGGGGGTTTTTAAAACCACAGAAAAGCCACTAAGTTCAAATTCGATAAATTCATGAGGACAAAGTTGTAGAGACTAAAAAACTCTATCGGGAATGTGGCCTCAAATTTCAGGGGCCCTACACTAAGTCCCCCAGACGCCGGAAACCCCTTTCTATAAAAAAATTGCTCGTTTTGGGGAAAAAACCCTTTTTCCTGCCCACGGTTTTTCCACGTTATTATTTCCCCAACGTAGGTTTTTCAGGTGGATATCTTTAAGAGCTAAGGTCCTATCACCGACGCCCCAAAAATCAGAAAAAAAATGCTTAAATCGGTCAAACACGTAGGTCCAAGTCCCGTCCGTTGTGTGGGCGGCGGTTAAGCAACCAATCCCCCCCCCTCATATAAAAACGTAGAAAAAAACCCCAAAAAAAAAATTTTTTTTTTTTATAACATGCATAAACCCCCAATAAAAAATCCTAAAACCCAAAACGTTTCCCCAGCTTTGTTTAACCCCGGGGTTTCCTCAAGAACGGGGGGGCAAAGGATTTTCCCAAGAAAAAGGCCCCCCCAAAATTTAAATTTCCCCAGAGGAAGGAAACCTCATTTTAAAACCTTTATAAGGAAAGGAACCCATGGGGGGGATAATTATGGATCGAATAGGACCTTTTTGTGTTATTTTAATTTGGTTGGGAAAAATGTTTTTTTTTCTTTTTTTCATTTATTTTTAAAAAAATTTGGGTTTCTTTTTTTTTTTTTTTTTTTTTTTTATTTTGGTTTTTTTTCCTTTTTTTTTTTAAAATCTTTTAAAAAATTTTTGCATTTACTTTATTTAAAAAATAAATCAAGGACTTCATGCTTATATTTAATACGCAATAACGGCCATTTTATGACTTAATTTTTTACGCAATATACGGAAGTACTTGCATGACCTAATTTAATACCCAAATACGGACCGTACTTGCATGACTTAATTAAAACGCAATATACGGACCGTACTTTCATGTTTTATTTTTAAAACTGCAATACGGACCTACTTGCATGATTTATTTAAAACGCAATATACGGACACGTACTGCATGACTTTTATTTTAAAACGCAATATAGGAGACTTTCATGATTATATTAAAAACGCAATATACGGACCCTACGCAGAATTAAAAATCGAAAAATTTTAAACCCTTTGGGGATAAAGTTTTAAATGCAAAAGGACATTTCCTGCTTATTAATATTTTAAGACGAGTCCCCCTTTCAATATCCCGGCCCCTGGGGCCAAAATCCGGGAAATCGTTGTTTCCACGTGTTCCCCCCTTTTCTTCCGGGGGGGAAAACCCCCAAAAATCAAGAAATCCCATTGGGGGGCAAAAGGGTTTCGGTTGGGTTGGGGCGGGGGGCCAAAAAAGGCCTTTCGTCCCCATAAAAAAAAAAAAGAGAGAGGAAAAAGGGAGAGGGGGGGGAGGAAAGAAGAGAAGGAGAGAAAGGAGGAGAGAAGAGAGAGAGGAAAAGGAGAGGGGGAGAGAGAGAGAGAGAGAGAGAAGAAGAGAGAGAGGGGGAGGAGAGAGAGAGGGGGAGAAGAAGAAGAAGAAGACGAAAGAAGAAGACCCCAGGGAAGAAGAGAAAAAAGGGCAATGGAAAAAGGGAAACCGGAGACAGACGAGAGAGAAGGAAGAGGAAAAAAGGGGGAAGAAAAAGAGGGGGAACGAGAGAGAGAGAGAGAGAGAGAGAGAGAGAGAGGGGAAGAGAGAGGGAGGGGAAGGAGAGGAGGAAGAAGGAGGAAGGAGAGAGAGAGAGAGAGAGGAGAGAAGGAAGAGAGAAGAGAGAGGAGGGAGAAGGGAGGAGAGGAGAGAGAGAGAGGGGAGAGAGAGAGAGAGGAGAGAGAGAGA
>JACEEZ010006108.1:0-57500 GCA_016584305.1 Chionoecetes opilio | reverse complement strand
CGGCGGCGTGCGTGCGTGCGTGCGTGCGTGCGTGCCTCCGGGGTTTGCGTGCGGCTGGCGTGCGTGCGTGCGTGGCGTGCGTGCGTCCCGTTTGCGGTGCGTCGTGCGTGCGTTGCGTGCGTGGTGCGTGCGTGCGTGCGTGCGGGCGTGGGTGCGTGGGGTCCCGTGCGTGCGTGTGTGTGTGTGTTTGTGTGTGTGTTTGTGGGGGTGGTGTGTGGGGGTTGGTGGGGTGTGTGTGTTGGGGTGTGTAGGTGTGTGTGGTGGTGTGTGTGTGTGAAATTCATCTAGTTGTTGTTGTATTTTCCCAGGGCCAAAAAGGGAAAATGCCCCCTTTGGGGCCCCCGGGCCCCCAAATTCAACTTTTTTATCTTTCATCCTTAGTGCTTTGTGTTGGCCGAAGCCAGAAACCCGGGGGAGCATTTCAAAAACCCGGGAAAACCCCCCGGTCCCCAAAACCCCCTTTGCTGGGGGGAAAAGGGGTCGGGTTTTTAAGGAAAAACCCAACCCATCTGTTTCCGCCCGCCCGGGGACCCAAACCCGGACTTTGGGTTGTGACCGAGCGGGGCAAACCCACTACACTACGGAGCCCCTTAAATGTGTGTGGTGGGGTGTGTGGGGAATGTGTGTGTGTGTGTTTGGTGTGTTTGTGTGGGGTTGTGTGTTGTGGGTGTGTGTGTGTGTGTGTGTTGTGTAGGTGTGTTTGTGTGTGGGTGTGTGTGTGTGGTTGTTTTTGTGTGTGTGTGTATGTGTGTGGGGGTGTGTGTGTATGGGGTTTGTGTGTGTTTTGTGTGTGTGTTGGGGTGAAAATGTGTGGTTTTTGTGTGTGTGTGGGGTGTGTGTGTGGGGTTTGTGTGTGTGGGTGGGGAAAGGGGGGGGGGTTTATGTGTGGGGTTTTTTATATAAATTAAAAAAAAAGGGCAATTATCGCACAAAAACCCCCCAGTAGAAAACGGGCCGGGGGAGGGTTTCCCCAACCATTTACGAGGTAAACTGGTAAATTTCCTCGAAACCTCCCTGTCCCATGGCAAAACCAATTCAGAAAAAACCCCCTTAAACAAATTTGAAAAGGAACCCGAAAATTACGAGTGGCCCTTTGTGTTAGTGGGGGCCTTACAAAAGATCTACCAGACATATTAGGGGGAAGGGAAAACCGTCTCCTGAAAACTGTTTTCATCTTTCTAGCTACTTATTAGGTAATTTTCGGGTAGGGAATACAATTTGTGTTTATTTATATTGTTGCAAAAGTGGGCTGTAAAACTAAAAACCCGAAATAAGTGCAACGGGCCCGTGCAAGGGACAGTATAAGTTACCCTGTGATTTTTGCCCTTGGCGGCGATATTGTGTCGTCTTTTAAAAAACACTGTCTTATGTTCCAACCGCCCAAATTCATATGATCGGTGTGGTGGGGCTGGCAAAAATGGGGCAAAGGGAGGTGGGGTGTGTGGGGGGGTGGTGGGGCTGACAACCCCCGGGGAGGCCTGAGGTGGTGGGGGTGGTGGGGCTGGAAAAATGGTTTGGCAGTAAGCACCCTCCCTTACCTCCTATCCCGGTTAGAAAAATTTTAAAAATAAAAAAAACAAAAAACCCACAGCACCGAAAAGGGGCGCGTTAAACCCCGGGAAGAGTCTTCCCCAAAATCGCCCGTGTTTTAAACTCGGGATCCAATTCCCCTCCTTTTGGGGTTTTTGTGTTAACCCTATTCTCAGGCAGGATTAAAAGGGGCGGGGTTTACTAACCCCGTCCCCCCCACGTCTATCCACTCCTTTCCCCATCGCTAAAGTACACTTTTCTTCATATTCCCCTAAAGGGGTTTTTTTTTGTTGGTTAATCTGTTTAAATTTCCTTTAAACCAAATAACCCAAAAATACCACTAAAAGAGATCCATAGGTTGCATGATTAACTCGTCCCCTTTAAGACTCTTTTTAAAATAGACAGCCGGGTACTTTTCCCTTTGGGGGTGTCGCCGATCGGAACAATCGCCGCCGTCCGTTGAGTGTTCCAATTCCCTTAATTAAAGGACCCAATATAAACCTTTTAAACAGGTTTTACCCCGTGTTTCTGCATCCGGGAGAAATCCAAAATACTTGATCATTTTTGGTTAAGTAGGTGCCCAAAGTCCCGGGTTTGGGGTTTGATTTAAACCCCGTCGGCGGGGAAATTAAACCGGGCAAGCCCCAGGAGGACAATGGTTTAGGGGAAAGGGGAAACCCGTTTACCCCCATAAATAGTTTTAAAAAGGGAGGGAACTTAAGGGATTTGTAAGAAATTTTGGGGGGGGAAAGGATTAGTTTAAAACTAAATTTGAAAAAAAGGGGGTTGGGAATTTGATGGTTTTACTAATTTTTGATCATTTAAATTTTTTTCAAGAGTAGGGTTTAATGGACGAGAACTTTCGCGGCCCTTTTTAAGACACCGACAAATTTTTCCCTGGCCTACAATAGGTGCTTTTTCTAATGGAGATACGTAGGGTTTTTTTTTTTCCGGAATCCCAAATTTTAAAAAAAAAATTTATCACCGAATTTTATGCCCAAAAGGGTTTAAAGGTTAGGTTAGGTTTCACCTATAAAGTTAGGTTAGGTATAAATTCCAGGTTAAGGTTAGGTTAAGTTTCATTTTTAAAAAAAATTTAAGGTTTGGTTTGGTATTTTTTTATTCAATTTTCTTCCCCGTTATCCGAGACCCTGACTGACGGCCAAATTTTAGTGCTTTATCTGAAAGGAGATAGTGTTTTTTTAAAGGAAAACAGCGGGCCAAAAATTCTGTGATGAATTATTATTTTTTTTTTAAATATGGGTTTTCCGGGGAAAAAAAAACTATCTCCTTAGAAAAGCACCTTTTTTGGCCAGTAAAAAAATTTGGCGGTGTTCTGAAAACGAAAACGAAGTCCCCCAGTCCATTATCCCCAGGGTTGGGAAAGGGGGCCCACATTTATGTCAGGGGAGTTTCAATAGGGGGTCTTGGGTTTAAAAATGCATATTTACCAATATGTATTACAAGTGGAAATAGATGGGTTTTGGGAAAAAATAAAACTTTTTAAAAATTCTTTAGTAAAAAAACCAACATTATGAGGGTATGTTTAACTCTTGTTTATGGATTATTATTGTGTAACACCAGGGGGTTTTTTTTTTTTTTTTCTTTTTTGGGGGGGGGGGGGGGGAAAACCCTTTTCCCCAATTCATTTTAAAAGTATTTAAAAATTAGGTTAGCTCCCGGGATTATTCCCGAGAAAACCGAATTCACTTTGGTGTAAAACTATTTTTTTTTTGGGGGAGTTTTTTGTGTTTTGGATTTTTTGCTAAACCCTTTTTGTCGCAAAAAACTTTTATTCTTTACTTAGGTAAAGGTTAAGTTAGGATAGGTATTGGTTTAAAGGGTTAGATATGGTAAAGGGTTTCGGGTTTCGGTGGTTGGCTCGGGTAAACTCCCCAAACCAACCCCCAAATTTTGGGGGCTTCAAACCCCCCCAAAATCCGGGGCAGTCGGGGACCCACTGGGGTTAATGGGCAAGTCGTGTCGTAGAGTTGAAAGGGGTTTTAGAGGGCCAAAAAAATAAAACCCCTTTTTTTTTTACTTAATAATAGAAAAAACGGTAGAAATGGGTTCTTCCCTCCCAAAAAGAAATTAAATTTAAAAAAGTACGAAGGGAGAAAGAAAAACTAATCAAACCCCCTAAAATTTTTTTTTAAACCAAAAAAAAACATAAGATAAGATAAGTAGGGCAGTCCCTATGGGTTATATTTTTTTTTGATTATAGGTTTGGGGGCAGGGTGAGTGAGAATTTTCGGTTTTAAGAATGAAGTCTCCCCCAACCCGTCACAATTAAATATAGCCGTATTTGATTCATACGCACCTACCTAACTTTATATAGTAGGATAAAATTTCAAACCCACCAAATAAAAATAAAAATAAAATAGGTAGTTAATATTTTTACCTATACATTACTTTTTAAATATTTTGGTTTTTAAAAAAAGAAAGTTTGGGGGGGCATCTTAGATAGGGGAAATGTAGGATAAAGGGGAAAGGGAAAATTGGTAAGTAGGATATTTAATAAATTTAGGGTTTAATAAATTTTCCCTTCAAGCTTTTTTAAAATTTTCCCTAAACCCCTTGGGGTTTTTTTTATGAAATGTTCGTTTCATCTAAACTAAAAAACCGGGTATCAAACCTTACCCAAATTAAAACTTAACTTTTTCCCGCTATCATGGAATTCTTTGGGCAAAGGAACACGACAGGGTGCACTTGGGAAAAAGGGGCTTTAGAAAATCGGCCCTTTATCCTTATTCTAGAGTCAGTGGGCAAAAACCCCCACCTACGGTTTAACCCCACCCTTCCATAGATCCTGGGAGTCTGTGGGGGAGCAGGAAATTTTCCCGGCCCCCTCATTCCTTTCCTGGAAAAGAAATTTAGTAAATCCTTCTAAATGTGTTTGGGGACAACCCGTTGCTCTCAGTTTTTGATTACAAATTCCCCATATCCATAATAGCGACAACAAAAAAGGTTTAAAAAACCAACTTAAGCAAGAAAACCCGAATCAAGACTTATGTACTATAATCCCCAAATGGTATTTCAAAAATATCACTTTTATTAATTTTATTTCCCCTGGGTATTCCAATAAAATGTCATCGGGCTTCCAAATATTTCAAATTTTTCAGCAAGAAAAATTTTGGTTTGGGTTAAAGTCTTGTCTTTTCCCGTTTGGAAAAAAAGTGAGAAATACACAGTTTTTAAAAACATCATTTTTAATTTTTTTATTATTAAATATTATAGTTGTAAAATTGTTTTAAACGAAAATTAAAACGGGTTTTAATTTTTGTTGTACGTACAAATGTAATTTTTGTACGTACGTATTGGAAGTAAATGAATCCAAATCGCGACCGGGGTTTCATTTAAAATTTAATTTAGAATATGCTAAAATTTTGTGTATAAACCCATTCTGTATGGGCCCCACAACGATCATGACCTCCCCTTTTGCTTTTACGGGCTCTATGCGCTTCCAAAAAACAGGGCTACCAGAAAAAATTTAAATTGCACCCCCCCCTACCCCCTCCTTTTCAACTTTGTTTGGTTTCGTCACTGACAATGCCATTAGGATTTCCTTTATGTTTGAAAAATTTTCGTTTAAACCCCTTTCCCAAAAATTTACTTCATACACGGTGGAAGACTATTTCTCTAAAGGCCAATGCGCCTTTTTTTTTTTCTACCCTAAATACCCAAACCTAACAACTTTTTTAAAAAATATGGGAAAAATTTTGTTACAAAAGACTCTCCATTTTGGACGAAACTATATTTTTTTTTAAGAATTTTGCGTTTTAAAAGAATCTGACCTTTTTTTTCGTGCAATCCTAATTTTTTTTGTTTTCCCTCAACCCCCCCCGTTAAAAAAAAAGTGATCAAATAGTTTTTTTTGATTTCAAAGTAAGATAAAAAAAACAGGAAATGCGCGGCTTTTTTTTAGAACCCGATATTTTTTTTTTTTGCCCAAAATTAGTGCTTTTTTAGATATTTTTATTTCCCGGGGAAACCCTTTTTTTTTTTTTTTTTTTTGTCACCAAAACCCGGTTACGTTTCCATTGAAACAATGTAATTTATTTGAAAAAGGCACTAAAACTTGTCCAGGAAAAAAAAACGTGTCTCGAAAAAAGAGAAAATAACGGAATTGTACGGGAAAAAATTTAAGGGGATAAGAAAAATAAGGAGGGACAAGGAAAAAGGCCGCGTGCCCCACACGGGGGGTTTTCCCGTTTTTTAAAACTACCTACATCTCTTTTCATCCCATCTATGAATTTAGCCAGCCTCCTTTTAACCCCTTGAGACCCAGAACGTAATTTCCATTGTAATGTGGGTACCTTTAGATGATTTGTAGTTATTATAAGCAATATTTTATAGATATGACCTGTTTAGTATCCTTGTCCACTAGCTAATTTGGTATATTCAGTTACTTTTTGTAATTTTATGGCTAACAACAGACAATTTTTTATATAGCAAAGGAAAGATCTGGGCGTGAAAGGGTTTTAATACTACCTACATCCACTTTTCATCCCCATCCATGAATTTAACCAGCCTCCTTTTAAAGCTCCCTATTGACTCGCACTAACTACCACCGTCTTCCCCTTCCTCTTCCTCTCCTTCTTCACATCTTCACTACCTCAATATTCTATCACTTTCTTCCCTATCTCCCTTTTTTCGTAAAGTATACAGCTTTTTATATCACTGCAGCGTCGATTTTGAAGAGCCTATCGTCGTGAAACGATAAATTAATTGAATAATTTATAATAATAAAACAATAAAAAAACAATATATATATGAGCAATATGGGCGGTGGTGTGCTTGGTGATGGGCGGGCGGATCCTCACTCCTATATACCCCGCGCCCCGCCTGCCATTGAAAGGGCCAAAACACCGCCCTTGCTGCCTAGAAACTCCCCTCTTCCCTCTCTCCTTATAAGAGCATAGCACCTCCTCTCTCTCTCTCTCTCTTCTCTCCCCTTTTCTCTTCTCTCTCTCTCTCTCTCTCTCTCTCCCCTCTCTCTCTCTCTCTCTCTCTCTCTCTCTCTCTCTCTACACAGACACACACACACACACACTAGGGGGAACTCCGTAGTGTAGCGGTTAGCACACTCGGCTCACAACTGAGATGTCCCGGGTTCGATCCCCGGGCGGAGCGAAGACAGACGGGCGGTCTTCTTAAAACCCGAGCCCCTGTCCACCCAGCAGTGAATGGGTACCGGGTGTTAGCCGGGTGTTTGTGACCCGCCTCCCGGGGTGATGGCTTCCCCCAACACGAAGCCCTAAGGATATATGATAAAAATGTTGATATGGAGACGGGGCCATACGGGTGTAGCTCAGGCCCTGTAAAATACAACTAGATGAATACACACACAAAGACATACACTGGTTCTCGCATTTACCTGTTCTTTCTTTTCTCAGGTGCGTTTAATTCTTGACTCTCCCCCCCTCACCCCCCCCCACCTCCGCTAAAGGGCCTCCAATACATACACTAAGACTCGAATTAACCTACCCCCCTCACTCCCCCACCCCCTTCCCCCCCTCCCTTTAATTTCAATGCTGTCAGGTGTTATTTACGAACTGCCATGGACACAAGGCTAAGGAGTGTAGCGCCTCCACCCCGTAACCTCCCCAACACCCTCGCTTACAGGTGGTATTATACACAGCCATCCAGGTATTATCATTAGAAGCATCAAGGACGTACGAGAATATAAGAAGTAGTAGTAGAAGTAGTTAGAAGAAGAAGTTATAGTGGAAGGTTAGTTAATGCGACCACACACACACACACACACACACACACACACACACACACACACAAAGATACCGACAGCTCAATACAACTGTTTATTTTTCTTGTTAATGTGCTTCAGAGAGTTTGTTTTGCGTTTGTGTTTATATAATTTTGATTTTCCTTCTCATCTCTTCTCTCTCTCTCTCTCTTCTCTCCTCTCTCTCTCTCTCTCTCTCTCCTCTCTCTCATCTCTCTCTCTCTTCTCCTCTCTCTCTCTCTCTCTCTCTCTCTCTCTCTCTCTCTCCTCTCTCTCTCTCTCTCTCTCTCTCCTCTCTCTCTCTCTCTCACACACACACACAATTATGAAGAAAAAAATCAAGGTCTTGTCTTTAATATTAAGCAGAGACCTCCTCCCTTCCTCCTTCCGAATACGATGACTCCTCCTTCCTTCCTTACTCTCTCCCTCGCGCCCTGGAGGAGGAGGAGGAGGAGGAGGAGGAGGAGGAGGAGGAGGAGGAGGAGGATTACATAGGATTACATAGGAGTAACAGACACCAGGAGACCTATTGGTCCATAGCGAGGATATCTGCTGAACTACATACTACTAACTATCAACTACTTGTAAGAAAACAGTTGGAAAATGATACCATGTCCCTAAAGAGGATAGGAACATGGAAGTTTCATAGTGCAGAATGATAGGATATGAAAAATACTAAACTACAACTACCACTACCACTACAACTAATCGATACGGGGACTAGATACAAATCGCACTATCAATACCCATTTACTTTACAGTGCGCGTCAAGTCTGTTTTTGAATGTAGTTATTGTGCTGGCTCCGACAACATTTGCTGGTAACTTGTTCCATCGATCAACGACTCTAACATTGAAATATTTTTTACGGAGATCGGTGATACAACGTTGACCGTTTAGTTTTAAACCATTATTTCTTGTTGTCACTTGAGTTGAAAGCTCGAATAGGTCCTCTTGATTAATGACATCAAAACCTTTTAGGATCTTAAAGGTTTCTATCAAGTCCCCACGGATTCTACGATCCTTTAAGGAAAACATATTAAGTTTCCGCAGTCTCTCTTCATAAGATGAATTTCGCAGAGATGGAATTTGTTTGGTTTGCTCTTCTTTGCACTGATTCAATTTGGCTTGATCTTTTACGAAATAGGGCGACCAGAATTGAACGGCATATTCCAAGTGCGGCCTAACCAAGGACGTGTATAATTGTGTCATTACTTTCGGAGTTTTATGTTCAAAGTTACGTTTAATAAAGCCCAACATCATATTTGCCTTTTTACTGGCAGCTAGGCAATGCGAACTGGTTTTCAGATCATTACTGATGATGACACCTAGATCCTTTTCCTGCTGTACTTCAGTTAACGATTTATTTTGCATTTGATAGTTATATTTGAGGTTATCGTTGCCTATATGCATTACTTTACATTTATCGGAATTGAATCTTAATAGCCATTTATCACTCCAATCTGATAGTTTGTCGAGATCACTTTGTAATGAGTTCAGCAGTTTTCTCTAGTATATGCTTTACCGCCTAATTTGTGTCATCTGCAAATTTTGATATTTTAGATACAAGTCCGCAGTCCAGATCGTTTATATATATCAGAAAAAGAGTAGGACCCAAGACCGAGCCCTAGGCACCCCACTAGTGACATCTAACCAATCAGATGCCTCACCATTTATTACTACCCCTGTTTACGATTTGAAAGCCAATCGCCAATCCATGAACATAATTGCTCTCCTATGCCATGTGCCCTTAGCTTGGTCAACAGTCGCTTATGTGGAACTGTATCGAAGGCTTTCTGAAAATCAAGGTATATTACATCGAGGGAATTTTAGCGTCCCAGTTTGAATAAATGACATTAAAAAAATCGAGTAGGTTTGTTAAGCAGGATCTCTTATTCGAAATCCATGCTGGGAGTTTTAGTATTGAGTTATTTTCATCGAGAAAAGACACTATTTTATCCCGCAATATTTCTCAATAGTTTAACAATCACGGACGTTAGACTAATTGGCGATAATTACTTGCGAGGCTCTTACTCCCTTTCTTGAATATCGGTGTAGCATTAGCTAATTTCCACATACTAGGAACATTTTTTTCACATAGCGATTTATTGAAAATAATCTTTAATGGGAGCGAAAGTTGACTGTGACATTCGCGAAGTAGTCGCGGCGAGATTTCGTCCACCCCACGGATTTTGCTGGGTCAAGTTTCAGCAAATACTTGATATTTCGTCTACTGTTATCTCTCCTATTACCAGTCTATCCCTTTCGAGTCCTGGCATACATGTTTACTGGTTCTGGTAATGGAGTTTCGTCTTCTTTAATAAGTACCGCATTAAAGTATCATTGAGTACGAACGCCATACTCTTATTATCATTTACCAAGATATTATTATTATCTTTCAGTGGTCCAATACTTGTTTTGACGTTTTTCTTACTTCGAACGTATTGAAAGAACCTTTTTGGGTTTGACTTGGATTCCTTTGCAATTTTTTCTTCATACTCCGCTTTTTAGACTTAATTAGTCCTTTGCAGCGACGTTTGACGTCATTGTATTCTCTAGAATCGCAGTCTGCATTTGATCGTTTGTAAACTTTATACGCTCGGCGCTTTCTGCGAGGAGGAGGAGGAAGAGGAGGAGGAGGAGGAGGAGGAGGAGGAGGAGGAGGAGGAGGAGGAGGAGGAGGAGGAGGAGGAGGAGGAGGAGGAGGAGAGGAGGAGGAGGAGGAGGAGGAGGAGGAAGGGGAAAGAGGAAGAGGAAGAGGAGGTGGAGGAGGAGGAGGAGGAAGAGGAGGAGGAAGAGGAAGAGGAAGAGGAGGAGGAGGAGGAGGAGGAGGAGGAGGAGGAGGAGGAGGAGGAGGAGGAGGAGGAGCCTTCTATAGTCCTTTGTTTATATACACTTAAAGGCTTCCTCTCCTTCCTTCAAGAAATAATAATAATAAAAAAACTAAACCACACCTTTAATTCATTCATGTTTTTCTTTTTTACATCACAAAGGACTGGCCAAGGGGAAAAAAAAGTAACAAGAATCCCGTTTAGTTGCCAGTAAGAAGACAGTAAGAGAATATAATAAGGGGGGTGGGCCAATTTAGTTCGGGAGGTGTGATTCCCGCCCCGCATTCGCCAGCCGCCGAGTGATCCGCACTGCCTAGAATATTATTATACAGAGACCCTAGCTCTGCACCGCCCTGCCGGGACCATTATTACCTTAACCGAACTGAACCTAACCTTCCCCTCAGCCCCCTGGCGGGATTATTAAACTCACCCGAATCTTAACCTAACCTAAAGGGTTAGGGGGCTATATAATTTCTACAATATGTATATAAGTTTTGAAGGTTATCCGGAAGTTGATTAAAACTGCGCAGCATACTGAACAAAAAATAATACAGAAAACATAAGTAGTAACGGCGGTAGCAACCGCGCAGTTCTCGTCCATTATAACCCAATGCTCTCCTGACAACTGTGGGGGGCGGGGGGGGGGCCGCAGAGCCTCCTGCTAGTTAACTAACCTAACCTGGGCCTTGATCACGTAACCTAACCTCAGTGGGAGGTTTTCGCCCCTTCCCAGATCCCCCTTGAGTTATTTTAAATTTCGGTAAATTTCTAGTGTTTGCCCATACTCTCCCACTTCCCCCAAACAAGTTTGGGGACCTGTTGGAAGGCGAGGTTTTGCGGGAGGGGAACAAATTATGCGTCGGATACACGTAATTTAAGAGTTGTGTAGGGGGGCTGAAATTCCCTAGATCTAGGGTAATTTCCTTATATCTAGAGGAATTTGCATAACCAAAATTTACCTAACGTAGCCAAATTTAACCTAACCTATAGCTGGGGGCTTGACCCACCGATAACCTAACCTAAGCTAACCTAACCAAAGCTAACCTAACCAAATCTAATCTAATCTAACCAAATCTAACTTATCCTAACCTAACCAAATCTAACCTAACCTCCTAGCGAGGGTTTGGGAGGGGGTTTTCGACACTTCGGTCATCATTCTGTGAGGATCGTCAGGTTCACACGTCTCTGGACTCAGAAGAAATCCAATACATTTCCCTAGATCTAGGAATTTTTTTAACACCCCTAACTCAAAAACTATGTGGTTGCAATGCATAGTTTTTACCACAGCCAAATATCCTGCATTCCCCCAGGTCCCCAAGCCTGATTTGTGAGAGAGGGGAAGTATGGGCAAACACTAGAATAATACCTTAATTTCCGACGGTTGTTGTAGGTGTTATAATTCCTCCTTCTGATAAGAACGAAACGTTCAGTAAAGCCACCACCGATCGTGTATTGGTTTAAACTGCACATATAGCCGGTTTATGGAACTGTCACCGATAGCAACTCGCCGAAACGCCAACCGAAAACTCTCGCCAACGTGGAAATTTTCGGCGACAGTTCCACTGGTAAGGACCGTTCACTAACCTAACCTTGATATTGGTCAGCTAGCCAACATAACCTAACCACATAACCTAACTCAAGATCAAGAACTAGAGCTGTCGCCAGAAATAGGAACACACGCCGACATGAAAAATTGGAACATCCGCCGACGTCGGCGAGAATTCCTATCGGCGACAGTTCCGGGTACCAAATAGCCTACCCTTTAACACTCGTTTTGCAGACCTATAAATAACAGTAGAAAGGTTAAAAATACTTTAATCCAAGGGGGTCTTTCTTAAAACCCGAGCCCCTGTCCACCCAGCAGTTAATGGGTACCGGGTGTTAGCCGGGGGTTTGTGACCCCCCTCCCGGGGTGGTGGCTTCCCCCAACACTAATGCTGCAGCGGTAGATCACTATGGATCTGAGGCATTATCCTCTAAACAAACAAACAAACAAAACCCACTGGTCATGTTATACATACACAAATATTAGCCAAATTCTCCACTTTTTCTCCTTGACAGATAATTGATTGATTGATTTAATGCCTAAAAAGGTTAATGTGCCAGATCCTTGACAGATAAGACGAAGAATCATTGCATATGTGTAGAATCACACACGGACACATCATATCAGGCTATTTTGTTGTTTTTCAGCAAAAGTCATGATTTTTTTTAATAAATTACCTCGTATCAGGTGACAGGCGTGCAAAACGAACCTTTATGATGCACAATAATGATAAATAAGCTCTTGAGAATTCATTTACTACAATTATGGAGGTATCATACATGAACTTTAAATAAAATTTGTTTGTAAACAAAAGCACGTGTAAGCCCAACACGCATCATGTAAGCGTGGAGATGATTGGCTGTTGCGCGACACGAGACCCCTCTGGTGGCTACCAGCGGCAATGGACCTCGTAGCTTACTAGATGCTTACAATATCGTTGCCGAATACAGTTTTGCCATCTCTCGTAGCGGTCTAGTAACTTCGACCTCGTAACAGGGTTTCGCTGGTAAGTTTGCTGAATCCGGCCCCTGGTTGGTATGTACATTTTCGGCGAGGTAGCGGGTGTGGCATGGTAGTGAGGATGGGTGGATGTGGAACTTTCGTGGAGGGTATGGGTGTTATGTGGAGCAGTGTGGCGTGTGGTAGGTAGGTGAAGGGTTTGCTTGGGATGAGTCTATTGTGACCCAGCGTCATTTAATGCGAATATATCATCATCATCATCATCACCACCATTATCGTCACCACCACCACCACCATCACTAGCATACGGGTTATTTCTCTTTATCCATTACCATTACTACCAAAGCCAATCACCATTACCCTTCATCATAATACCTTAACACCATCATCACCACCACCACCTCGCACATCACCATGCTCCTGCCTCCTTCATTACCACTATATTATAAGCCTCTTACCGCGCCCACTCTCAAGTTCTCAACATTACAAACGTATCCACGCTTTCAAGAAATATAAATGCAGGTTTCTGGTTATCTTTTTTTTTTGCCATTTCTCTACTTGACTCTCAATTGAATCCCTATAACATCCTTTACATAAATAATAGCTTTCTGTTTTCCCAAGTTCATTCATTTACGATATCCCTGTTTCCTCGTCAATACTATAACAAAAAGGAAACACATTAGCATACATATTTAACAATAAATTCTCAAAAAAATAAGAAAGTGACCGATGATTTGTCCAAGGCTAGACATTCGTTGCCTCTGTATTACTTCACTTCCTCACCTCCTCCCAAAACTAACCCCAACGCTACCACCACAACCACCACCACCACCACCGCCACCACCACCACCACCATGCTCATAGACACCATATAGGACCCGGTGGTGTAATATGATTCGTCATAAATTAATAAAACCCGGGCGAGCAGGGGCGCCAAAGGGATTATTGGGTTGGTTCTCATCATCGGCAGCTCAGCACACCGTGACACTCCAGGAAATAAAGGATTTTTTTTATTATCTCTCTCTCTCTCTCTTCTCTTCTCCTTCTCTTCTCTCTCTCTCTCCTCTCTCTCTCTCTCTCTCTCTCTTCTCCTCTCTCTCTCTCTCTCTCTCTCTCTCTCTCTCTCTCTCTCTCTCTCTTCTCTCTCTCTCTCTCTCTCCCCTCTCTCTCTCTCTCTCTCTCCTCTCTCTCTCCACACACACCCAAAACCTAGTGTCACAACTCGAACAACAACGATAAATAACCACGAAAATAACAACAAATAGCTTCAACAACAAACATCATCGACCCAAACTGGGAACAATAACACCATTACCACCAACAAAACATTTATCTTTCAGTGCACCATTCTCACCACTATATACGTGATCACCAACACCAGCACCATCTATATTTACACCATACTCATCACCACCACCACCTCAAGTACCTATTACATCCCTAAACACCTGCTCCACCATCAACACCATAACGCTCACCACCATTACAGAAAGCATCACCACATCACACTATTTAACACCACAGTCATTATCAATATCCGGAAGATGACCAAATATATTATTTCATCTCTCTCTCTCTCGCCTCTCTCTCTCTCTCTCTCTCTCTCTCTCTCTCTCTCTCTCTCTCTCTCTTCCCCTCTCTCTCTCTCCTCTATCTCTCTCTCTCTCTCTCCTCTCTCCCCTCTCTCTCTCTCTCTCTCTCTCTCTCTCTCTCTCTCTCTCTCTCTCTCTGATAAGAGAGGTATAATTGCAAGAAAAAATATTGGGACTAGAGAATATGTGTTGAAATATATGAGTAGTGATAAGGTATTGAGAGATAAATGAAAGTCAAAGATAGTTCTCAGTAGTCCAGCTGATGCTCCTGACTGTAAAACCTATAAGGATTCAACAATTAAGTATAAAAAAAAAAAAAAAAAAAAAAAAGGGGGGAAAGTGGAGGGATAAAATACTGACATTAGTATCAAATGAATAACACGATGGAAGAATGTCTTATATGAGCGGCTTATAACTTAGGCCTCTCTGTACTCACGCATAAGGTCTTTTCGGGACACTCCCACCACAGGCTATTGCCGGGGTTCTGACCGAGGTTGCCAGCCAGTATGTAACCTGAAGGAGTAGACGAAGATCAGATGTTAGGCCATTGATTTGGAAGATAACATTTATTTTCTTCAATTTTTATTCATATTTGTTTTATGTTGAGTCATTGATTTGGATTGATTGATTTAATGCTAAAAAGGGAAAATGTGCCAGACATCGGAGGTCATAAAATTATGGCACTATGGCAAAGCATAATGAAGGGAAGGGGTTATAGAGAAAGAGTGAAACGGTGAGGGAAGGGGAAAGGAACGGAACATTATAGCAGTAGGGTTAGATCAGAGGAAGGATGTGTATTGTTGGGGGAAGGAGATCATAAATTGGGAAATGGGACAGGGGGGTGAGTAAGGAAAGTTTCTGCGAGGCAGATAACTTGAGGCTTACAGCAAGAAATAAGGAGACAAAGGTCTTGCCTGTGGGATTTGGAAGATAACACATATTTTCTTTAATTGTTATATATGTTTTATTTTTTATTCTGATACATATTCTTCTTTTCATTCACCAGGAATTTTGTCTTCACTATTCTTCCCATATGTTATTATTTTGATACTTCTGTCCTATTCTCCTCTAACTCCCTTTCGCCCTTTCATTTATCCCTCAATACATTATCACTACTCATATATTTACATCTATTCTCTAGTCCAAATATTTGTTCCTGCAATTGTCCCTCTGTTACTTATATATTCTCTTTCTTTTCTATATTAGCTTCTATTTTCTCTACTTCAATATCCTTTTAGCAGTCTCGCACAGCACTCCCTCGTGCCCCTCCCCCTCTCCTCTAGTCACCTAGATCCCTATTTTTTCTCGATTTTTTTATGCACCTACCTTTAAAAATATCTTCTCTCTCTCTCTCTCTCTCTCTCTCTCTCTCTCTCTCTCTCTCTCTCTCTCTCTCTCTCTCCTCTCTCTCTCTCTCCTCCTCTCTCCTCTCTCTCCTCTCTCTCTCTCTCTCTCTCTCTCTCTCTCTCTCTCCTCTCTCTCTCTCTCTCTCTCTCTCTCTCTCTCTCCCATCCTTTCTTCAACACTTCGCAGACCCATCTTTCCTTACCATGAGCGATGTTCACTAGGGAAGCAAACACATTCCACGTCCACCATTACTGATACATCACATTTCGACACTATAAACTACTTTGTCATAAGAACATAAGAATATAAGAAAATAAGGAAGCTACAAGAGGCCGCGAGGCCTACACGTGGTAGTTCCTGTCACCTAACACTACCTACATCCACCTTTCATCCCCATCCATGAACCGATCCAGCTCCCCTTTAAAGCTCCCCAATGACTCAGCACTAACTACCTGTCTACTGAGACCATTCCATTCATTCACCACCCTATTTGTGAACCAGTTTTTCCCTATTTCCTTTCTAAATCTACGCTTTTCCAGCTTGAATCCGTTACTTCTTGTTCTACCCTGGTTAAAAGCCGTAAGAACTTTTCCTACCTCTCCTTTATTAAATCCCTTTATCCACTTAAAAACTTCTATCAGATCGCCCCTTACTCTGCGTCTCTCGAGTGAGTGTAATTTTAATAACTTCAATCTCCTCTCATAACTAAAGTTACGCATCCCTTGTATCACTTTGGTCATCCTTCTCTGCACTTTTTCTAACAACCTATATCCATCTGTAAATGGAGCCCAAAAACTGAACTGCATAGTCTAGGTGAGGCTGACTAGAGCCGATAAAGCTTTAGAAATAACTTCCGCACTTCACTTTTAACATTCGGAAATGAACAATACTCTTTGCCTATTTCGGGCCCTAAATACATTTTTTTCCTAGGTATGAGGTCTGGGTCACCCTCACTCCAGATTTTTTTCCCCTTTCGATCTTTTCAGGATACATTGCTTATGGTGTACTATTCCAGGGTTTTTTTCTACCAACATTCAAACGCTACATTTATCAATATTAAATTCCATCTCCATCTGCCCCCACTGTTAAGTTTTCTAAGCTCCCGCAATATGTTTACGTCAGACTTGACCCAATAATCCTACCTAATTAGTATCATCAAAAACTTGCTGATATCCTGAAAAACCCACTATCCAGTCTTTGATGAAAATCAAAAATATAGGGGCACAAAACAGCCCCTTTGGGGAAACTCCATTTGTCCAACCCCATTCGATTTGGAACCTTTAATTGTCCCCCTTTTTTTCCCTTTACTTACCAAGTTGATCCAATAAAAAACCTTTCCCATCTATCCCTGAGCCCTAACCTTCCCGGGGATAACCTTGTCAGGGTGTTTGGGCGGGTCTGTGGGCGCTGGGAAGAAAAAACCCTTTTCCTGAGATAATTTTATGGGTTAAAGTAGCGACTGTTGTTGTGGGGAAAACGGGGGTGTTTTGCATGGTCCCTCCCTCCCTTTTTCCTCATCACGGGTTTATCGACCACATCAGGAAACCATCATACAAAACAATAGCCCAGGCTTTTTGGCTTCAACGTAAAAAAAGGAATAAAACCCCCAGGACATACATGTGGCAAGGCCGGAGCATGGAATTACCTCGCCTTCCAATCGTTCTAAAGAAAAATACAAGCATTTTATAAAATTTTCCTTTTATCCCATCTTTTTATACAAAGCCGGGAAGTGAAAGGATGATTACAAAAGGAACAAAAAAATGAAAACTTCAATGATGTAAAAAAAAGCAGAGAGTTTAGTATAGGTAAGATTTGGTTTAATTTTCAATATGTTCTGATTCTTTGGTTCTTTGAAAAAAGGGGACTTTTTGAAGGGGGAAAAGTAGAACCGCCCCAAAACTTATGGTAAGAATATCCATTCCACAGAGAGTTAGCGTAAAGGTTTGGAAAAAGAAAAGAAAAAAAATCCGCTTGAAAATCAGCCCCTGCATTTTCCTAGGTCATGTATAGGTCAATAAGAAAAAGGGGGACTCACCCGCCGCCGTGCCCTTTGCCTGCCGTGGTGAGGGGTAAAAAAGGCGTCATCGCCCCCCCAGGGGCCCAAAACGTTGCGAAGTGCACCGATCCGCCCTGGGGGTGTCTCCTTTGCGTGCAGGAGGGGGAACACGAGTTGCCGTGGACAAATGTGGGAGTTTGATGGCAGTGTATATAGGGTGCAGAAGGGGGATTAGTAAGTAGTGTTGTAAATACAGTAAATGGTGGTAGTGTCAGTAGTAGAAATTGGGAAGATTAACAGTACGTACTTTTAGTAACCCTATTCATAATAAAAAACATATTCTTAAAGTGTCTCGTATGCTTTTTTGCTCTACTCACCCGCAGAAAAGGGGTCGCTGCTCCCGTCTTCATCCCAACTATGTCTCGGTTGCCTTGAAACCTAAAAATGCAAAAAAGCATCAACGTATACGTGCTTCATTTCTGGGCAAAGACTTTGAATGTGCGGGAATAATGTGGTTTTCATCCCTTAACCCCCAAGGGAAAAGAAAACAGATAGGGAAGAAGACAACGCAGACAGAAAGGGGATGGAGGAAGGTGGTAAAGGGAAGCAAAATCAGGGTATCACCATCAACTCCAAGCTTTGGGTTCCAAATGGGGGAAACCCCAATAGCTCTTCTATCTTCCTTGATACCCAAGGCTGTCACACTCACTACAAAATGCTGTTTAGACCCCAACTTTTTTTTTGTAATGTTAAATTCCTTAATATGATGCCACAGTCAAAGCGGGGTTTTTTTCCCAAAGAGTATTACCCAAAAGAGTACGTGGACGCTCGGCAGATGTTTTGGCTTCTGGTCACCGGCCCGGTAAACGATGGGTGTGTGGTTTGCGCCCCGCTAGGGAGCCCCGCAAGCGCCCGGGGGTGCTCAGGATGGCGGCCTTCAGGTGAGGCCGAAAGCTTTCGCACCCACAAGTCCGGTTTTACAAAAAAAATGGCTGGTTTGGATGGCTGGCACCGTATCGCCTCACACCAGACGTGCCGTCCCCTCCCCATCCTCAGGCTGTTGCCGCTTTTGGGGAGACGAGTAAGAGAGGGTTTCCCAGCATTACGAGGCCTGTATGATACATTTGCTTGAAAATTTGGGCGGCTCATTCGTGCTACCTAACGTTCATTGTGTGGCTGGCGGGGGGTGCGCGGCGGTTTTCCCTGGGGGAGCTGTGGCGCCCCCGTCCAGGTGAAGAAGAGCAGCCCGCCTTGCGCAGGGTACTGAGAAAAATTCGGGGAAGAAAAGGATTTAAGGATCTTCCAACAAATTACAAAAAAGAAAAAGGAAAAACGGGGTTGAAAAAGCTTTAACCTTTTTTGGGGCCTGCACAGACAAAAAAAAAAATTTTCCTGCCGGATAGTGTACAGAATAAAGCTTCCACGTAGCATGTCGCATTCAGAGCCGACAGGAACTAGATAGCCTGGGACGGACATTTTCCCAAGGGGGGTTCGGTCCGTCGGGAGGGTGGTTATAAAGGGTGGAACGGTGGTAAAGGTCTTTTTGGGACAAAAGACCTGCGGGTGCCGCTGCAAAGGGAAGCCGGCTACTGGTGTACGCGGGGGCTGGTGGAGTCCCGCCGGGCCCGTGGCCGTCCCCCCCCCGCGTTGGTCCGGAGATGGGGGAACCCCTTACGCATATGTACGTCAGTGTTGGGTGGGGGGTTTTTTTGAGTTCGTGTTTCTTATCTCGCAGCGCGGGGGGAGATCCCGCCAGGGGGTTTTCACTGCGACTAAATCAGACAAAATCATTTTACTGAACTGTTTCTAGCCTTTCCACATCATTGACTTCGGCATAGCATTCGCCAGGGGCCATACCAAAGATTAATTTTGGCGATGCTCGAGCGCGAAGGGAGGAGGGGGAAAAACGTATCCCTGGGGGGCCCCGTGACGTGCGTTGCGTTATCGCATGGTAAATTACGTAGCAAGATTCGCCACAAAATTTCCCTAGGGGCCGTATTTTATACATGCGTACCGCTTGGGGTCCGTCCACCGATCCTCATTCACTGAAGTGGCCCAAAACCATTAAAAGGCCTCGCCAAAATGTTAACGCCGGAACATTTTAATAAAAAATTTTGACTTTAAAGAAGGGAGCACCCGGAACACATGTAAGGCCCCCGCCTTTCGAACACCCCCCACGCTCCCCCCTTTACCCTCCCAGCCCTTAAGAGATGATCGCAGCGGGGTCAGGTCATTCGCCCACTACGCTTTTCTCCTCTCTAGTTAAAGGGCCCCGTTAAAAAGCTATACAAAGTCAGCTATTACTGCTCGGTCCCCACATGATCCTCGCACGACCCCTCACAGCCCCCAAACCCCCTTAAAAAGGGACCTCCGCACCACCGCGGACAGACCCCGCTGCCCCGATGACAACCTGCCGGCTGTACGTCAATCACCGTGCGTCTCCGCGTCCCCGGCCGGCCTCCCCCAAGCTGCCGGATCGGGCCCTGTGGTAGTCAAGAACCGGCGCCTGTTTTTTTTCCTTCGCCGAAAAACGCGACCCCAGTTCCAGATTCGTTTGGATGCGTTTTCGGACCCCGTTTTGCAGAGCCAGGTGAATTGGTGCAGTGGTTTTTCCATGGCTGCTAAAAGAAGGCCAGGGGAAGCTCCTGGCACTGAAGACGTACTGTCTCTACCGCCGCAAAAGTAAACAAAGCCTTGGTGCCGGGGCTTCCTTTCGCGGGGGGAAACTGCCAAATCTGGTGCTCGACCTGCACAAACCCCGGGCTGCCCCCCTCCACTGCGGCCGAAGCGGCGCAGGATGAAAGGCACGAAGCCGCACTTCACTGACAGGTGCTCCGGGGACCTTGGAACGCGGGAATAACAAGGAGAGAAAAAAGTTGTGGAAACAGCGTGCACGCGTTGGCAGTGAATGGAGGGTAAATCTACGTTCCCGAAAGTGGAGGAAGAACAAGGTGCCCACCATCACGTGGTGCCCCTTTCCCGGGACGGTGACGGACACGACCGCCACGTACTTACACAAGCGAGAAAAACAGAAGTTGGTCTGGACTTTTTTTCTGGACCACCCGACGCAGACCTGTGGTGAGCCCGGGGCGGGAGTGGTCCTTCCCAGGGCTGGAAGAGGAAAAACAAGTCCCCAAGAGGGGGCTGCCACAAGGGCCCCCCACCCCCTTTGGGCTGCAGGGGCGCCTGCAGGTGCTCAGAATGCGGCCTTCAGCGTGGGCTGAGGCGCTGTTCAGCACGCCAAAGTCACGGTTTTACAACAAGCTGGCTATTGGTGGATTCTGGCACCGTATGCCTCACACACAGAATGCACGCCCCCCTTCTCCATCCTAAGCTTTGCTTCTTTTCGGAGAGGCGGTACGGAGGGTTTCCAGCTTAGAAGCCTGTATGATACATTTGCTTGAAAATTTTGGTCATTCATACTACAAGCGTTCTTGTTGGCTGGCGGTTCGTGCGAGGCGGTCTTCCTGTGGCTGCTGTGGCCCCCTCAGGGGAAAAGAAAAACACCCCCGTTTGCGCAGGGGTACGGGGAAAATGTCAAAGAAGAAAAGGGTTTTTGAGGTTCTGCACGAATTACGAAAAAGAAAAAAAACACGAATTGAACAAGACTTTAACATTTTTGGCTGCACTGACGAAAAAGGAAGAAAAATTTTCCTGTCGATATGTGGAAAAGAAAAAGACTTCCTACTCAGGATTCGCATTTTAAAACCCGGGCGGGAACTAGATACCCCGGCGACGGACACTTCCTAGGCCAAGGAAACTCTGTAGGAATCGTCTATGAAAGGGGTGGGAAACGGTGGGGAAAAAGGGAGTTTGGGGGAGAAGACCTGCGGTGCCCCCTGCTAAGGGAAAACTCGGTACTGGGTACTGCATGGGGCTGGCGGAGTCCCCCGGCTCTGGCCGTGTGCCTGTCCCCCCCCCGCTTTTTCCGGAGTATGGGGACCCACGTAAAACGAGTAGTACGTCGTGTTCGGTGGGGGGCTTTTTGAGTTTGGGATTTTTTACTCGCAGGGGGCTGGGGAGTCCACGCCAGGGGGGTCCTTCACTCGACTAAAAAACAAAAAATCACTTTTCTGGAATTTTCGTAGCCCGTATTCCAATCATTACCTCGGAAAAGCATTCGCCGGGGCCCGAGATAGTAGTAGATATTGGATTAGACTGAGGGGCGAAGGGAAAGGGGGCGGGAAAATATGCCTGGGCGGTCTGTGAGTGCGTTGCGTTATCACCATGGATATTACCAATACAATATTTGCCAATGATTTTCTGAAAGGGGCTGATATGTTATAGTATGCATATTGCTTGGAGTTCGATACGCCCCCCATTCACTGAAAGGCCAAATATTCAAGGCCCGCCGAAAAGTTTAAAGCCGGAACAGTTGAATGAAAATTTATGTTGAGGGATACGCATCCGGGTCCTATAAAACCCCCGCTCTTCGACACCCCCGACCCTCCTCCCTTTACCATCCCAGCCACTCAAGAGATGATCACAGCGGGGGGCAGGTCATTCAGACTAGCTTTATCTCCTCTCTTGTTGAGGGCGCCGTTGAAAAAATATCAAAAAGTTGCCCCTTATGCATCGTGTCCCCACACTGATCCCCCCATGACCACTCACCCTCCAACACCCTTCGATGGATCCTCCCCTACCACCGCGGGAAAACCCCGCTGCCCCCCATCCCCCCAGACCGCACGCTCACGGGTGTAAATCCCTCACCCTGCGTTCCGCGTCCCGTGGCCGGCCCATTCCAAACTGCCCCGGGTCATGGCGTGTGGGATCAAAAGGAAAACGGCGGCGCCTTTTTTTTTCCTTTTCGCCGTAAACTGAGACCTCCGCTTCCCGGGTCACTGGTGCTGATTTTGGGGGCGCTGCCTTGCAAGCAGCCGGGAAGGGGGTGCAGATGATGTGCCACGGCTTCAAGAAAGGGACACGGAAGCGCCTGGTACTGAAGGCGTACTTCGTACCGCCGCATAGTCAACACAAGGGGCCCGGAGCCTGGAGCGTCTTCTCAGCGGGGAAACGGCAGGGGTGGGGTGACCTGCACTACCCGGCTGCCCCCTCCAGCTGCAGGCCCCAACCGGCGCAGGCTGCAAGCAACGAAGGCCCAAACAACACTGTCAGCAGCCCCGTACACTTGGAACGCTCGAATCAAAAAGGGGGAAGAGGAAGATTTGGGGAGCGCGGCAGCGTTGGATTGAGATGGGGGTAATCTACTGTACCCTTGAAAGCGAGGAAGAACAAGGTGTCCCCATCAGGATGGTGACGTCTTCACGGAGGTGGGCGGACACGTCCGCCACGCCACTTTCAAAACGCGAACGCTCTAAAGTTGGTTGGACGGGGTTGGGCCCCCCGCGCGGGCCCGTGTGAGCCGGCAGGAGTGTGTCCCTCCCAGAGGCTGGAAGGGAAGCACAATCGTCAAGAAAGGTGCCACACGGCCCCCCAGCTTTTGGCTGAGGGCCCACCACCACAAATACCCCGCTGGGAGAAGTTCTGTTTTCTATTGGAGGCAAAAAGGTCTCCCCCAATCTTACAATGGCCCAGCCGGGAAATTCTGCCTATGTTTTCTGCCAAATTTTGTTATTTTTTGTTGGACTTTGATTTTGAATTGTCCATTTTTGGGCTGTGTCCTTCGCGGCTAAATAAGGTTATTAGCAGAGCCCTCCTGTCCGGTGGGTGCACAATACATCTTAACGATTTTTAGACTACTAGGATTCTAACCGTTTTTTTTCCTGACGTAACTACATACAAATAGTATTATACTTTTAAATGGAGTTGGAAGGGATGACACATGCTAATGACACATTTATTCACGGTGGCACAACTCGAAAGGCCGCCCCTATAATATGCAATTTTTCCCGTCCCTTTTGTTTTCTTTTTGTCTAATTTTGGTTACTTTGGCATGCCCCTTTTTTTTGTGAAAACTATATTTTTATTATTATAAAATTTTTACTAATTTATATATTTATTCATTCATTTTATATCAAATTATTAATTATTAAAATTTCCTTAGCCAGCCTAAACGCATATGTAGACTAAATTTTAATAAAAATTTAGGCTAATAGGTCTACACTAGCTTTGATACCTCGATCACTAGCCTTTTGGTTAAAAAAGACAAAACTTGTATTTTATATCACATGACTTATCCCCTGTTTTCACAAAACAATTGAAAAACTCGCCATTATCGGCCATTTTTTTAAATGGTGCCCCCGCCGTAGGGGGGGAATTCTAGGGGCCCAAATTTCCCGATTGTTTTTTTAAAATGTTGAGCTGCGTGTGTGCCAATTTTGGAGCTTTTATCACAAAAGCACAAATTTTTATGGATTTTTAGCTAAGCTGGCCCCCTATTATGTTGTATGTATGTTGGGATATTTTTATTGGTCCTCAGGGGTTAGTTTTTTATATCTTTTTATGGAAGTATCGAGTAATCATGGGGCTTTTGAAGCTTTTTTTGCGTCACTGGCTTATTTTCGAAAAAATTGTCAGGTAAACCCCGCCCCCCGTTTCCCCAGTCCCGCACGTTCATAAACCAAATTATTGCAGAGCCTTCCAATAGCAGAGGAATTAGGCTCCTTTTCATTCTTAGTGGGATCCCACCTCTCTCCTCAATTCACTGAAACAAAGCTGCCGGGGAAAGCATTCCCTTTTTACCTTTTTCTCTTCCTCTTCTAATACACAAAGTCCCTTTTTCTTTTTCTGAACTAGCCTCCGTCTATTCTTGCCGCGACACATGTGAAGGCCTGAGGGGTTCCCTACCAAATGCCAAACACCCCCCTCCTGTTTTTTCGCCTCTTTTTACTAAAACCCCTTTTAAACCCGGGTTTGGGCCCTTGGGGACTTCCCCCCCCCCCCCATGGGCGGGACCTACACGAGGTATTCCCGTAACTACCCCGTAGTTTTTATAAAATTTTAAAATATTATATATATATTATATATATATATTAAAATATATATATATATATATATATATTTTACTCAAAGTTCAGGTTGTGGAAAATGCTTTCAAGTGTCTCATATGTATATTGCATTATTAGGTCATTAAAGTTATATTTTTAAGGAAATCATAGAAATTTATTTAGATTTATTGGGTAAAAAAAAAGATCACCCCTGCATTTGAAAAGGGGATTGAGAAGGGGTGGATATGACTATGACGTCCTGCATAATTTTTTCCCGTTAAGCAATACTTTTCCAGTCTTTGGAAGTGAGGTTTTATTGAAAGTTCTTCAAATATAGTGCAGCCTCCATTTTTCTCCCCAAGTATTCAATTTGCAGCTTTTATTTTTGGGAGTTCATCAAAAAATTCCTCTCGATAAATCAGAGTGGGAAACACAAAGAGGTTACGCAGGTCACTTATTTCATCTGAATTTCATCATTTTGAATATCTTTTTATGAAATTTTGGAATCAGCTCTATCAAAAGACTGGGATGCTTATAAAACCAGGAAGTTCTTCTTTTCGTACTTTTCCCGATTGTATTAGATCACTTAATGTTGATGCATCACTCACTCCAAAATATTTTTCTCAATGGGGATTAAGACCTTGAAAACAAAAGGGTTAAACAGGACTAAGGAAGAAATTCTTGACAAAAAATCCAAACGTTAAATTTAGAAAAACAAATGTTTGCTTGTTTGTGTCTTTTGTCTGCTTGGAAAATTTTGAACCTAATTTTGTATTTATAAATTTAGGTAGTTCGAGAAAATAAATTCGAGGCAGTAACAATCATGCCATATACATATTGTTTGGGGCATTAAAACCAAAGTCTGTAAAAAACATCTCCCAAAGCATCCCATGTTTTAACAGCCCCGTAGGGATAAACCTCTGGCTTGGCCTGGAGCGATTTTTTTTATGTTCAAAAGTCAAAGAATTTTTTTAAACTTTGGAATGAATGTTGCCTCATGAAATTACTTAAGTGTGCAAAAAATTTTAAATCTAAAAATTCAATAATTTATGAAGTTTGAGGGATTTTATGCACAAAATGAATCGTGTAGCCAAAGTTTTAAAAATTATGACATGAAGAAATTTTGTTTATATAATTTGTACGAATGGGTTTTCTCCCATCATCAATTTCAGGGGCAAACAAATCCCCGCAAAATTTTTTTAACAGGAATGTTTTTGTGGAACTTATTTCATGGCATGGACATTTTTTATAGCTGAAAAATCATTAACCTCTATCAAATCTACAGAGTTTTATCTCCCCCTCTTAAAACAGAAAAAAACTTTTCAGTAAAATTTTAAAAAGTCTACAAAATTTTAACCAAATGCTTTTCAAACACTTGTCTAAATGCTTGAGGTTCTTGTTCTCTAAGTTACCCTTTAAAGACATCAAAAACATTGCTTAACATCTCTATGCTAAGGATTCACATAACAATGGGCAAACATTCTCTAGAAAAGCAAACCCCCAGTTAAAAAATTGCGTGCAATTTTTTAATTGGGAAAATTTGCAATAGCAAAGTTGCAACTGACTTTTTCTTTGAAAAATTTCAGACTTGCGTTTGTGTCTAAAATCGTGAATGCTATAATTTTCTGTTTTTCCACATGTTATGCCAAAAACAAATTTCGAGAAAGCATAATCTTTTCTACGGTTTATCTAACTGACTTGAAATGATAACCCCCGCAAAATGAGGCCACCTTACAGCTTTCATGCCATTTTTTAATGTACATAATAATTCGTTTTGGCACATTTTAGTTTTCTTCTAAAAAGACGTGTTTTGGTCATCTTGAACTTTTGAGGTTGTAAGACCGTGTAGGTGTTCCTGCGTCATCAAAATCATCAGAACTAGTTTCATCATCCATTCTGAATGAAACAACAGCGATAGTAGAAGTAGTAGAAATAATATAGAAGGGGCCATGCCCCTGCCGCCCCCGAAATTTCCTTGCTTGTTAGAAATCAGAATACACTCAGTCAGTTTAAAAAACAAATATTGCAGGTTCTAGCGGTGACCGCGTCGCCTGCCCGTGTAAACCTATACCTTGCTTTGGTGGTGTCGTGCAGGAAATCGGCCCACTTCGTAAATCGTCCCGCGGACGCTTATTTAACCTAAATAACTCTACAAAACCTAACACAAAGCTATCCTAAACCTAACGTAACCTAAACCAGACCTAAACATAACTTAAATATAACTTAAATTAAACCTAGAAAACTATATGTGGCGATCTGAGGAAGAAAAAATAAGGAAGCTACAAGAGGCCGTGAGACCTATACACTTGGTAGTTCCTGTTACTTAACACTATAGCCTACATCGCCTTTCATCCCCATCCATTAAATTGTCTAGCCTCCTTTTAAAACTCCCTATTGACTCCGCATTGACCACCTGACGACTGAGTCCATTCCAGTCATTTACCACCCTACTTATGAACCATTTTTCCCTATTTCTTTCTATATCTACGCTTTTCCCAGCTTGAGTACGTTACTGCGCGTTCTACCCTGGTTACTAGCCGTAAGAACTTTGCCTACATCGCCTTTATAATATCCCTTTAACCACTTTAAAAAAACTTCTATCAGATCACCCCTCAGATCGGCAAACATAGTTTTTAGGTTTAGGTTAAGTTATATTTAAGTTATGTTTAGGTCTGGTTTAGGTTAGGTTAGGTTTAGGATAGGTTTGTGTTAGGTTTTGTAGAGTTATTTAGGTTAAATAAGCGTCCGCGGGACGATTTACGAAGTGGGCGATTTCATCCCAACAGTGGCACTTATGCTTCACGTAATGCCTAGGACAAGCCTAAAACACTGCCTTGCTTTGGTGGCAGATATGCTTCATATAGTAATGCCTTGGACAAGTCTCTAACACTGCCTTGTTTTGGTGTCACTTATGTTGCACGTAATGCCTTGGAGAAGCATCTAACACTACCACAACTATTGTTTCAGTAGTAGAAATAAGAAATAAGGCCTGAAAAGGGAATCAGCTGATGGCGGAAAAATTTAACATGCAGCGGCTAGCGAGAAATCTGGCGGGTTTACTATACTAGGTGGTGAACAAAAATTCTGGCCCCACACCCCCCTCCAAAAAAAATCCTTGGTGCACCCCTGAGTAGGGCTCCCTGGCTCTCCAAATCCTTTCATTTATGATCCCCACGTATCATGCTGCTCAAGAACTTAATTATGATCATCCGAAATAAAACATAAGCATTACCTAAAATTACCCTATATTTTGCATTACCCTAACCGCTACCCTAAAAGGGGTCTGATTACCCTAATTTAGGGTATTTTACCATAAAATGGAAGCCCTGGGCACCGTGGCTGGCGACTAGGATCGAACACAGGGTCACTGCATGCAAGCCAAAACTATAACAAAACCATAACTAAACTATACCAACTTTATTATAAATGTATTGTAACTGTAACAAACTATAACCAACTGTACCAACTATCTTATAGCCACTGAGCTACCCAGACGAGACAATTACCCGAGAAATCATCCACAAGATCAATTCACGTTAATCAGAGATATCGTAATAAGAATAAAAAGTAAGGAGAAATTAAGAAAAATGGCAAGAATCAAAAGACTGGCAAGTGGTTTGTCGCCCCAAGTGGAGTCGGCGGCGGCGGCCCGTGACAGCCTCTTCCTTCCTTCCTTCCTCACGTCATATTACTTTCCCCTTCCTTCCTTCCTTCAATCTGTACATCCCACCACCCTACAGCTAACAGATACCTTCCCACCAAGAACACAGCTGCAAACACTGCCCTATTCCTTCACACATCGGTACAAAAACATATAATGTCCTGCAAACTTTCCCGGCTCCCGTATTTGAATTTTGAGGTTAGCCCGCCGCCACCACCATACATACCTTGCCTGGCCATTCCGTGCCGATGCCACGCACTCCGGCCCATCATAGGCGAGGACAGGATGCGTTGAAGGATTCTGGGGGGAGATGCTGAGAAGTGCCATAGAGGTAAGGCGAAAAGAGCGCCTTACCCGTCTTCAGGCGCTTTTGTAACGGCCCGGCTAAGGCACCGACTAAAGCCTATGTACAGTCGATATTTCGGGCGCTTTTGCACTGCTTTACACCTCCAAAGCCTATGGCGTGGGCGTGGTCCGAGAATCCTACTAGCCAATCACGTTGCCTATCTGAGCGCTGCTTAGGTAGCTTCGACCACTCACAAGGCTTGAACACGTCTCTGCTGAAGCAAGGAATTTGTCCATCCCTCCCTCCCCAAGCACTTATGGCAAGGATACACCGCTGTCCCCCGCTAAAAGCTGTTTCATCACAAGTTTGACGGTCAACGCAGGTTTTGACCACTTATATATTTTTGCATTAGGACGTGCCATACACCATGATAATCGTTAAGGTGTGCCGATTCCGGGACAGTGAGTGCAAATTTAATGCAAGCAACATTCCAGGACTAAGGAGAAGATGAATAAAAAAAGGTGAAAAAAAAGTTTATACACAATTTCATTTTGCTCTCATTATCTTATTATAGGTATAGTTTACTGCAATTTTTATACATTCAAGATATGCACTAATGTCTCGTAAAGATGATGTTATGTTCAGCTGTCCTAAATATCTGGTAGTATGATAATACCGTATAATAGTACAACATTTTAGTGTGGGCGGAGCACCTGCGCCCGCCGTCCGCCGCCCGCCCCTAACCAACACACAACACAACATTTCTTATCACCAGCATATAACACCCTATAATGCCGCATTAATCTTGCACGATCAATTCATACACACCTTGCCACACTATTAATACGTAAACACCAATTGTTACGTAACTTACGTTGTAGGAACTGAAACAAGGCTGTATTTGCTTTATAAACAGAATATGAATGTCTGTCAAAGGCCCACAGCAGCTCACTAAGTCAGGGTCTGACCATGCCTTAGTTTTCAGCGCCTTTAGCGGTGCCACTAAGGCAGCAATCTCGACTGAGCATTGCGGTGGGAGGGCGTTTCGCCTTACCACAGGCGCCCTAGTGGATAGGGCGCCCTAGCTCGCTCTCAGCATCTGGCCCCTGGGCACTGTAACGCGAGGGTAATATATCCACGGATACGGGTTGAACACAAATGGGTGCTACTTTAGTATGCGTTCTACCGCAGTAGCCGCAGTCTACAGTGGTGTGGGTGTGATCTACCCCTACACTGGTCCACAGGTCCCGTACCCCTGCATCTGAAGGGATTAGTTACCGGTCCACAGGTCATAAGTCAGGTAGCTAACAGAGGTCAGGTTGAGATGGACGCCGAATCGATGGGCTTTGGGTATTTGGCCTCAAGCAAGGCTCTGATTGCCGTTATTTTCATGTGGAACGGCGTGACAGAAATACTCAGATTCCCATCATTCAGCGGGAATGTGAAGCTGGTTTAGTGATTCACTCTGATGAATGGCCTGCATATGGAAACTTAAATAATCTGTGTTATCGCCATAGTACAGTGAATCACCAAGAAAATTACGTGGATCCAGTAACAGGAGCAAACACTCAAGGCATAGAACGATCGTGGTTGGATGCCAAAACACGTATTTTAAAGAACATGAGAGGTGATAGCAAGGAACTGTTTCAGTCACACCTTAATCATTTTTGCTGGCAAGTGCTCAGAAAAGATGAACCTGTTTTGTTTATAGCATTTTTGAACGATATTCGTAATGTATACCGCTAATTGTTTATGTATGATATACTATTGTATTAGAATTAGCAAGATAAGATAAAATTTTCATCCTATCTAGACACTTTGCAAGTACCAACTACAAGGTTATTGACTATACAAAGCGCTGCCACGTCAGCACGAACTAGGCGGACTCGAACCGCTGACCGAATGCGCAGGGACTCTGCACATTGCAAGCTCACGTCTCTACCAACCTTGCCACCCTGACGGGCATTAGAATTAGCAATGTGGTGTTATTGTTTATTAATAAATTGATGAATAATTTTTTTTAAATGTTATTCTCCGCTGGAAATAATCCATTAAACCCACACACAGTATAGCGTGGTAGCGCGGTAGACCTCATACTAAAGTAGAAGCAGCCGGTAGACCGCATACTAAAGTAGAAACAGAACGGTAGAACGCATACTAAAGTAACACCCACAAATGAATGAAACTTTTAGGTGTCCGAGTCCCGTGTCTTTCTCTCCCACCGCGTGACCTTGAAACTGAGTCTTGAAGCCTTGAATACGCGCGTCCTGTGGTGTGACAAGGCGACGGGAGGCACTGATGTAAGATGACGTAATGAAGTATTCTGACAAGGCTTTCTTCTTTTATACGTGTAACCCATTGGTAGATTAACTCCACCGAGGTTTTCATGCTATATTTGTGTCTTTATATTACTGTTATTCATTTGAAAGTCATTGTGGTTTGGTTATTCAATTCAGAAAATAGGAAAAAGAGGAATTATATTTGTTGCGGAAGGTGGTGAGCATTGCGCCTGAGGCTGAGAGGAGGGGGGAGGAGGGGGGAGGAAGGGGGCGGCAGAGCTACCTTGTTTTCTTTAATTGTTTTTACTCTACAACATATTGGACTGAACCTTCATAGTACATAATATACTGAATAATAACACCATGGAATAGGCTGCGTAAGAATATGTCATTGCCTATGTAACCTTTTATTTAGGTATCAATATTTTACGTGTCAGTATATCTAAACCTCTTGACTAACTACACTAAATACTAATAGTGAAGCTAATGAGTGTCGTAATGAGATGAAATGAGTGTCGTAATGAGATGAAATGAGTGTGGTAATGAAATGAGTCTTGTTTCTCTGTCTGAGAGAGAGAGAGAGAGAGAGAGAGAGAGAGAGAGAGAGAGAGAGAGAGAGAGAGAGAGAGAGAGAGAGAGAGAGAGAGAGAGAGAGAGAGAGAGAGAGAGAGAGAGAGAGAGAGAGAGCGAGAGACTCATTATTTCATCCACACGCTTCAGTAAGATAAATATGGAAAGGATTGAGGTCAGTGTGTGTGTGTCTGTGTGTGTGTGTGTGTGTGTGTGTGTATGTGTGTGTGTGTGTGTGTGTGTGTGTGTGTGTGTGTGTGTGTGTGTGTGTGTGTGTGTGTGTGTGTGTGTGTGTGTGTGTGTGAATAAATATACAAATTAACTCATTCTTAGCCTAATTATTTAAGACTCCTTTGACTGAAAAAAAAAGGTCCACACGATGTTTTTAGCCAAAACTATAACTAGGATAAATACTACCGTCAATAACAATAACAATAACAATAGTCGCCACTGCACTAATGTCGCCAGGCGAATTTTACAGGCTAATATTGCGAATTTTAGCATCACTTCAGACTTGTATGTGCTACTGAAGATACGTAAATAATATATACTACTGGGCAATGTGGGCATGCCTCTTCAGTGGCACATATAAATCTGTAGTGATGCTAAAATTCGTAATATATGACGCCTGGCAACATTAGTGCAGTGGCGACTTTTACCTAGTGTTATTGACGGTAGAATACTAAGAGAAAGTGGAATGAGAGAGATAAGATACTTTGATACTATCTAGAAAGTTTCCACGTACCAACTAACAAGGTTATTGACGATAAGAGTTGCTACCACGCCAGTAAGAACCTAAGCGGCAGTGGGGGGGATCGAACACAGGGACACATGCAAGAACTCTCCTCGACCACCTGAGCCGCCCTGACGAGATAAATACCCGGGAAAATATGCACAAAATCAATAGACATTAATCAGACTTCGTAATAAGAATAAAAAGAAAGGAAATATTGAGAAAAATGTCAAGAATCAAAGAAAGACTGGAAATTGCTACGCTGGTTCTCGTGGAGTCGGCGGCGGCGGCCCGTGACACCCTCTTCCTTCCTTCCTTCCTCACATAATTACTACTTCCTCCTTCCTTCCTTCCTTCCTCACATAATTACTACTTCCTCCTTCCTTCCTTCCTTGAATCTTGTACATCCCACTACCTCCACAGCTAACAGATACCTTCCCACCAAGCACACAGCTGCAAACACTGCCCTATTCCTTCACACATCGGTACAAAAACAGATAGTGTCCTGCAAAATTTCCTCTCGCATTTGAACATTTTGAGGTTATCCCGCCCGCCACCGCTAGCTGCCCGCTACCTCCATCACACCAACACATACATTGCCTGGCCATTCCCTACTGATGCCACGCACTCCGGCCCATCATAGGCGAGGACAGGATGCGTTGAAGAACTCTGGGCACTGTAACGCGAGGGTTATATATCCACGGATACGCGTTGAACACAATATAATGAAACTTTTAGGTGTCCTGAGTTTCCCGGTTTCCTTCTCCCCCCCCCCGGGGAATTTAAAAAAAACTGAGGCTTAATGCGCGCCGGGGTCCCGGCTCCCCCCTGCGGTTTTGTTAAGGCAAATTTTTGGGAAGAACCCCGTAGAAGCCCGGCTTCTTGAGTTTGCTTTTTGTTATGGGCGGGGCACTTTTAAGAAGCCTTTTTTTTACGGATTGGCCAGGGGCAGTGGCGTCAGAGGAAAAAAAATTTTTTGAGGGGGCCCTTTAGCTCCGGGGGTGTGGCACCAGCTGGGGGGTTTGGGGGGTAAAATCTTAAATTAATCATTCCCAGGGTGATTTTGAGGCCCAAAAAGAGAAGAAAGGGGAATTAAGCTTTAAATTTTACATGACAAAAAATTTAATAGGTTATACAGCATCTACATATTAACAAATTTTGAAAATTTTGAAGAAACATTTATTCTGTTTATACAAAAAAAAAATTGCCATTTTTTTTTTCCCCACTAAAAAAACAAAGGAATTTGAAAAATGATGTTTTTGGTTTTTTCTCGAAAGGGTTTTTATCTTGTAATGAAAAAAATATAAATTAAATTTACAATTATTCAAGGTATTTCCCTTTTTGCACAAAAACAGGTACGGGATTTGTAGTTTTAAAAAGCATAAATAATGATCAGATAAAGAAAAAAGCCGATTTAAACCCGCCTCCCACTGCCTTATCCTGCCCCCCACTGCCTTAACCTGCTACCCCTGTGTTAAACCCGCCCGTTTTTCCTGCCCCCCCCCACTGCCTTTCCCCGGCCCCCTGCCTTTTCCTGCCTCCATCCTGTGTTAACCTGCCCCCCCGTCCGTGTTACATTGCCCCCCACTGCCTTACCTGGTCCCCCTGCTTTAACCTGCCTTCCGTCCTGTGTTAACCTGCCCTCGCCTGGTTTTCCCCGCCACCCCAAATGCCTTACCCGGCTCCCAATGCCTTTAAACCCGCCTCCCATCCTGTGTTTAACCCGCCCCCCGTCCTGTTTTCCCTGCCTCCCCCGCCTACCCGGCCCCATTGCCTTTAACCCGCCCCCATCCCGTGTTAACCCGCCCCTCCCCGTGTTTACACGCCCCCCCCACTGCCTTTCCCCGGTCCCACTCTTTTAACCTGCCCCCCGTCCTGTGTTAAACCCCCTCGTCCTGTTTCCTCCACCACTGCCTACCCGGCTCCCACGGCTTAACCCGCCTCCCATCCGTGTTAACATGCCCCCCTCCTGTGTTAACCCCCCCCCCGTCCTGGTTACCCTGCCTCCCACGCCTTACCCTGGCTCCCCGCCTTTTCCCGGGTCCCACTGCTTAACCTGCCTCCCCTCCGGTGTTAACCTGCCCCCCCTCCCGGGGTTTCCCTCCCCCCCATGCCTTAACCTGCCTCCCCCGTGTTAACCTCCTCCCCGTCCCGTGAACTGGTCCCATGCCTTACCGCCTACCACTTGTTAATCTCCCGTCCTGGTTACACTGCCTCCCATGCCTTTTCCTGCCTAAACTGTTTAACCCGCCTCCCGTCCCGTGTTACACTGGGTCCCCCTGCCTTTTTCGCCTACCCCGTGTTAAAACCCCCGCCGTGTTTACACTTCCCAGCCTTACCGCCCACCCCTTGTTAACGCCTCCCCTCCTGTGTTTCCTGGCTCCCACGCCTTTACCGCCTACCACTGTGTTAACATGCCCCTTCCTGTGTTACACTGGGTCCCCCTGCCCACCTGCCCACCCCTGTAACATGCCCCCCCCTCCCGGTTACACTGCCTCCCATCCTTACCTGCCTACCCCTTGTTAACATGCCCCCCGTCCGTGTTACCTGGCTCCCACTGCCTTTACCTGCCCACCAGGTTAACCCCCCTCCCAACCCTTTACCCGCTACCACTGTTTAACCTGCCTCCCTCCTTGTTACACGGCTCCCCCTGCCTTTACCCGCCTACCCCTGGTTTGACAGCCCCCGTCCTGTGTCACGATCCCAATGCCTTTTCCCGCCTAAACTGTTTAAAATGCCTCCCTCCTGTGTTTTCCTGCCTCCCCCTCTTTACCTGCCCACCACTGTGTTAACTGCCTCCCTTTCCCGTGTTCCTGGCTCCCCGCCCTTACCTGCCTACCACGGTTAAAAAGCCTCCCGTCCTGTGTTACCCCTGCCTCCCCCTTGCCCTTTTCCGCCTACCCAGTGTTAAATGCCTCTCGTCCTGTGACACTGCCTCCCCCGCCCTTTTCCGCCCACACGGGTTTTTTAAACCCCCTTTCCCCCTGCCTTTTCCTGCCTCCCATGTGTTAACCTGCCCCCGCCCGTGTTACAGGCTCCCACTGCTTTCCGCCACCCCTGTGTTAAAACCCGCCTCCCCTTTGTTTCACTGCCCCCCACTGCCTTTACCGCCTACCACTGTGTTAACCCGCCCCCCGTCCGTGTTTCACGCCCCATGCCTTTTTTGCCTACATGTGTTTTTCCCCGCCTCCCCCCCTGTGTTACACTGGCTCCCCTTGCCTTTACCTGCCCACCAGTGTTTACATGCTCCCACTGCCTTTTCCTCCTCCACGTTTAACCTTCCTGTTCTCGTGCCCTGCCTCCCCTGCCCACCCTGGCTCCCCTGCCTTTAACCGCCCACCACTGCCTTAAACCCGCCCCCCGTCCTTTTTACCTGCCACCCCTGCCTTACCGCCCCCCACGCTTTACCTGCTCCCATTGCCCTTAAACCCGCCCCCTCCTGTGTTGCCCTGCCTCCCCTGCCTTTCCCGGCTCCCCCTGCCTTTAAACCCCTACCATGCCTTAAACCCGCCCCCCTCCTGTGTTGCCCTGCCCCCCACTGCCTTTCCCTGGCTCCCCCTGCTTAAACCCGCCTACCCCCTCCTTAACCGCCTCCCCCTGTTTACCCTGCCAACCCCCTGCCTTAACCTGCCTCCCACTGTGTTAGCACAACCAAACCATAGCTGGTTTTGGGAAAGGGTAACGGGGGTTCTATAGAATATCTCTATAATAAATATACTTTGTAAATTTTAAGGTTGTTAGCAAACATATTTAACATTTAAAAGAAACATCAAACAAATTTTCTATATTAAAGGAAAAATAAGGTTTTGCCTTTGGGATGGAAAATTTGGGTAAAAATTTTTTTTTAGTTTTTGAGTACAGGCTACTAGAGCAATTTTGGGGGGGGGTGGTCCTTGACCGGGGGGGCTTTGTCTCCCTTTGCCCCCCCGCGGGACGCCATGCCCGGTCAAACCCTAGGAAGCCATAAGAAGCGAGAGCCAGGGGCCGCTTAACCCCCGGCTTCTACCGTTTGTTGCCGTGCGTCAGAGATAAAAAAAAAAAATTTGGCGGACGGGCAGAGACCCGAAAGTGATAGCGGCGTAGATACGTAATTAAATAAAGGAAAAAGTAAACACATGTGTACATTTAGAAGCATGGACATACCTTAAGACCCACGGGGGAAAAAGGAAAAANTTTCCTTTTTTTCCCCCTCAAAACAGAAAAACCCCTTTTAAAAGGGGTTTTAAATTTTTTTCTCAAAATTTCAAATACCCCTAAAAATTTAAAGGTTTCCCCCCCCAAAAAAATTTGCTTTTTTCCAAAACCAAACATTGTCTAAATGCTTGAGGTTTTTTTCTTCTCAAATTTGTTACCTTTTTTAAAGACATCACATCGGGAAAACCATTGCTTAAGCATCTCTATTGCTAAGGATTCACAAAATCAAATGGGCAAAATGTTTCCCCCATAGAAAAGCACACGGGAAAATTTTCAAAATATTGCGGGGGCCAAAATTTTTTAAATTTGGGGTTTAATTTGCAATAGAAAAAATTTTGCAACGATTCGTCTTTGAAATTTGCAACAAGCTGTTTTTGCAAAAAATCGTAATGCCTAGAAAATTTCGTTTTTCCCACATGTTATGCCCAAAGGGTTAAAAATTTCGCAAAAAGGCATAATTTTTTTCTACGGGTTGATCAAACCCTGCTTGAAAACCTGAACCACCCAGAAAAACTGAGGCTCATACTTTTTCCTTTCCCATGCCATTTTTTAATGTACATAAAAATTCTTTTTTGGGCACATTTTATTTTTTCTTCTAAAAAGAGTTTTTTTGGTCATTTGCCTTTGGGGTTGTAAGACCGTTTTAGTGTTTTTCCTGCGTCAAAAAATCACAAAAACTAGTTTCATCATCCATTCTGAATGAAACAACAGCGATAGTGAAGTAGTAGAAATAATATAAAAAGGGCCCCTGCCCCGGGCCGCCCCCGAAATTTCCTTGGGCTTTTTTGAAACAGAATACACCCAGTCAGTTTAAAAAACAATATTGCGGGTTTCCCTAGCGGTGCCCCGCGCCCGCCGGCCCGGGGAAACCCTAAAACCTTGCTTTGGTGGTGTCGTCCCAGGAAATGGGCCCCCCTTTCGTAAATCGCCCCGCGGACGGCTTATTTAACCTAAATAACTCTAAAAAACCCTAACACAAAGCTATCCTAAACCTAACGTAACCAAAACCCAGACCAAACAAACTTAAATATAATTTAAAATTTTAAACCCTAAAAAACTTATGGGGCGATCTGGGGAAAAAAAAAAATAAGGAACAAACAAGAGGCCTGAGACCTATAAAATTTGGGTATTTCCTTTTTATTTAACACTATACCCCCAACCCCGCCTTTCATCCCCATCCAAAAATTGGGCCTAGCCCCCTTTTTAAAAATTTCCCTATTGACTCCGCATTGCCCCACCTGACGACGGGAGCCCTTTCCAGTCTTTTAAACCCCCCCCTCTTATGAACCTTTTTTTTTCCCTATTTTCTTTCTATATCAACGTTTTTTCCCCCAGCTTGGTACGTTTTTGCGCGTTCTACCCGGGTTTACTGCCGTAAAAAATTTTGCCAAACTGGGCCTTTATAATATCCCTTTAACCACTTTAAAAAATTTCTATCAATCACCCCTCAATGGCAAACATTTTTTTAGGTTTAGGTTAAGTTATTTTTAAAGGTTATGTTTAGGTCTGGTTTGGGTTAGGTTGGGTTTTAGGATGGGTTTTTGTGTTGGGTTTTTGTAAAGTTATTTGGGTTTTAAATAAGCGCCCCGGGACATTTACAAAATGGGGGCGATTTAAATCCCAACATGGCACTTATGCTTCCGTAATGCCTGGGACAACCTAAAACACTGCTTGGCTTTGGTGGCAAAATATGTTTCCCAAAATAGTAATGCCTTGGCAAGCCCTCTAACACTGCCTTTTTTTTGGTTTCATTATTTTTGCACGAAATGCCTTGGAAAAGCATCTAACACTCCCACAACTATTGTTTCAGTAGTAAAATAGAAAATAAGGCCCGAAAAAAGGGGAAACGCTGATGGCGGAAAAAAATTTTAAAATGCAAACGGCTTTCCCAGAAATCTGGCGGGGGTTTTCTATACCAAGGGGGTTTAACAAAATTTTTGGCCCCACACCCCCCTCCAAAAAAAAACCTTTGGGGCCCCCTGAGTAGGGCTCCCTGGCTCTCCAAATCCCTTTTATTTAAGGAAACCCCGTATAAAGTGCTCCCAAATTAATTATGATCTCCGAAAAAAACATAAGCATTACCCAAATTCCCTAATTTTTTCATTACCCTAACCGCTACCCCAAAAGGGGTCTGGAAATTAACCCCCAATTTTTGGGGATTTTAAACCCTAAAAAGGAACCCTGGGGGACCGTGGGGTGGCGAAATAACGAAAAACAGGGTTCAAATGCATGCAAGCCAAAAATATAACAAAAACCTAACTAAACTAACCCCAAATTTTTTATAAAAAGTATTGTAACTGTAACAAACTAAAACAACTGTCCCAAAATACTTATAGCCACTGAGCTACCCCCGGGCGAGACCCCCTTTCCCGAGAAATCATCCACAATCAATTTCCCCTTAATCAGAAGATATCGTAATAAAATAAAAGTAAGAGAAATTAAGAAAAAAGGCAAAATCAAAAACTGGCAATTTTTTGTTTGCCCCCAAATGGGGTCGGCGGCGGCGCCCGTGACAAAACCTCTTCCCCTTTCCTTTCCCTTTCCCCACTCATTTACCCTTTTTCCCCCTTCCCCTTTCCCTTTCCCTTTAAACTGTACAAACCCACCCCCCTACCGTAAAAGATACCTTCCCACCAAAAACACGGGTGCAAAAATGCCCCAAATTTCCCTTTACCAAACGGTACAAAAACATATAATTTTTCCTGCAAAATTTCCCCCTCCCTTTTTTTGAAATTTTTAGGGTTTGCCCGCCGCCACCACCATACATACCTTGCCCGGCCCTTCCGTGCCGATGCCACGCACTTCCGGCCCATCATAGGCGAGACAGGATGCGTTGAAGGATTCTGGGGGAGATGCTGAGAAGTGCCATAGAGGTAAGGCGAAAGAGCGCCTTACCCGTCTTTCAGGCGCTTTTGTAACGGCCCGGCTAAGGCAACGACTAAGCCTATGTACAGTCGATATTTCGGGCGCTTTTGCACTGCTTTACACCTCCAAAGCCTATGGCGTGGGCGTGGTCCGAGAATCCTACTAGCCAATCACGTTGCCTATCTGAGCGCTGCTTAGGTAGCTTCGACCACTCACAAGGCTTGAACACGTCTCTGCTGAAGCAAGGAATTTGTCCATCCCTCCCTCCCCAAGCACTTATGGCAAGGATACACCGCTGTCCCCCGCTAAAAGCTGTTTCATCACAAGTTTGACGGTCAACGCAGGTTTTGACCACTTATATATTTTTGCATTAGGACGTGCCATACACCATGATAATCGTTAAGGTGGGGCCGATTCCGGGACAGTGAGTGCAAATTTAATGCAAGCACATTCCAGGACTAAGGAGAAGATGAATAAAAAAAGGTGAAAAAAAAGTTTATACACAATTTCATTTTGCTCTCATTATCTTATTATAGGTATAGTTTACTGCAATTTTTATACATTCAAGATATGCACTAATGTCTCGTAAAGATGATGTTATGTTCAGCTGTCCTAAATATCTGGTAGTATGATAATAACCGTATAATAGTACAACATTTTAGTGTGGGCAGAGCACCTGCCGCCCGCCTTTCCGCCGCCCGCCCCTAACCAACACACAACACAACATTTCTTATCACCAGCATATAACACCCTATAATGCCGCATTAATCTTGCACGATCAATTCATACACACCTTGCCACACTATTAATACGTAAACCCAATTGTTACGTAACTTACGTTGTAGGAACTGAAACAAGGCTGTATTTGCTTTATAAACAGAATATGAATGTCTGTCAAAGGCCCACAGCAGCTCACTAAGTCAGGTCTGACCATGCCTTAGTTTTCAGGCGCCTTTAGGGGTGCCACTAAGGCAGCAATCTCGACTGAGCATTGCGTGGGAGGGCGTTTCGCCTTACCACAGGCGCCCTAGTGGATAGGGCGCCCTAGCTCGCTCTCAGCATCTGGCCCCTGGGCACTGTAACGCGAGGGTAATATATCCACGGATACGGGTTGAACACAAATGGGTGCTACTTTAGTATGCGTTCTACCGCAGTAGCCGCAGTCTACAGTGGTGTGGGGTGTGATCTACCCCTACACTGGTCCACAGGTCCCGTACCCCTGCATCTGAAGGGATTAGTTACCGGTCCACAGGTCATAAGTCAGGTAGCTAACAGAGGTCAGGTTGAGATGGACGCCGAATCGATGGGCTTTGGGTATTTGGCCTCAAGCAAGGCTCTGATTGCCGTTATTTTCATGTGGAACGGCGTGACAGAAATACTCAGATTCCCATCATTCAGCGGGAATGTGAAGCTGGTTTAGTGATTCACTCTGATGAATGGCCTGCATATGGAAACTTAAATAATCTGTGTTATCGCCATAGTACAGTGAATCACCAAGAAAATTACGTGGATCCAGTAACAGGAGCAAACACTCAAGGCATAGAACGATCGTGGTTGGATGCCAAAACACGTATTTTAAAGAACATGAGATGTGATAGCAAGGAACTGTTTCAGTCACACCTTAATCATTTTTGCTGGCAAGTGCTCAGAAAAGATGAACCTGTTTTGTTTATAGCATTTTTGAACGATATTCGTAATGTATACCGCTAATTGTTTATGTATGATATACTATTGTATTAGAATTAGCAAGATAAGATAAAATTTTCATCCTATCTAGACACTTTGCAAGTACCAACTACAAGGTTATTGACTATACAAAGCGCTGCCACGTCAGCACGAACTAGCGGACTCGAACCGCTGACCGAATGCGCAGGGACTCTGCACATTTGCAAGCTCACGTCTCTACCAACCTTGCCACCCTGACGGGCATTAGAATTAGCAATGTGGTGTTATTGTTCATTAATAAATTGATGAATAATTTTTTTTAAATGTTATTCTCCGCTGGAAATAATCCATTAAACCCACACACAGTATAGCGTGGTAGCGCGGTAGACCTCATACTAAAGTAGAAGCAGCCGGTAGACCGCATGCTATAGTAGAAACAGAACGGTAGAACGCATACTAAATAACACCCACAAATGAATGAAACTTTTTAGGTGTCCGAGTCCCGTGTCTTTCTCTCCCACCGCGTGACCTTGAAACTGAGTCTTGAAGCCTTGAATACGCGCGTCCTATGGTGTGACAAGGCGACGGGAGGCACTGATGTAAGATGACGTAATGAAGTATTCTGACAAGGCTTTCTTCTTTTATACGTGTAACCCATTGTAGATTAATCCACCGAGGTTTTCATGCTATATTTGTGTCTTTATATTACTGTTATTCATTTGAAAGTCATTGTGGTTTGGTTATTCAATTCAGAAATAGGAAAAAGAGGAATTATATTTGTTGCGGAAGGTGGGTGAGCATTGCGTCCTGAGGCTGAGAGGAGGGGGAGGAGGGGGGAGGAAGGGGGCGGCAGAGTACCTTGTTTTCTTTAATTGTTTTTACTCTACAACATATTGGACTGAACCTTCATAGCACATAATATACTGAATAATAACACCATGGAATAGGCTGCGTAAGAATATGTCATTGCCTATGTAACCTTTTATTTAGGTATCAATATTTTAGGTGTCAGTATATCTAAACCTCATGACTAACTACACTAAATACTAATAGTGAAGCTAATGAGTGTCGTAATGAGATGAAATGAGTGTGGTAATGAAATGAGTCTTGTTTCTCTGTCTGAGAGAGAGAGAGAGAGAGAGAGAGAGAGAGAGAGAGAGAGAGAGAGAGAGAGAGGAGAGAGAGAGAGAGAGAGAGAGAGAGAAGAGAGAGAGAGAGAGAGAAGAGAGAGAGAGAGAGAGAGAGAGAGAGAGAGAGAGAGACTCATTATTTTCATCCACACGCTTCAGTAAGATAAATATGGAAAGGATTGAGGTCAGTGTGTGTGTGTGTCTGTGTGTGTGTGTGTGTGTGTTGTGTTATGTGTGTGTGTGTGTGTGTGTGTGTGTGTGTGTGTGTGTGTGTGTGTGTGTGTGTGTGTGTGTGTGTGTGTGTGTGTGTGTGTGTGTGAATAAATATACAAATGAACTCATTCTTAGCCTAATTATTTAAGACTCCTTTGACTGAAAAAAAAAAGGTCCACACGATGTTTTTAGCCAAAACTATAACTAGGATAATACTACCGTCAATAACAATAACATAACAATAGTCGCCACTGCACTAATGTCGCCAGGCGAATTTTACCAGCTAATATTGCGAATTTTAGCATCACTTCAGACTTGTATGTGCTACTGAAGATACGTAAATAATATATACTACTGGGCAATGTGGGCATGCCTCTTCAGTGGCACATATAAATCTGTAGTGATGCTAAAATTCGTATATATGACGCCTGGCAACATTAGTGCAGTGGCGACTTTTACCTAGTGTTTATTGACGGTAGAATACTAAGAGAAAGTGGAATGAGAGAGATAGATACTTTGATACTATCTAGAAAGTTTCCACGTACCAACTAACAAGGTTATTGACGATAAGAGTTGCTACCAACGCCAGTAAGAACCTAAGCGGCAGTGGGGGGATCGAACACAGGGACACATGCAGAACTCTCCTCGACCACCTGAGCCGCCCTGACGAGATAAATACCCGGGAAAATATGCACAAAATCAATAGACATTAATCAGACTTCGTAATAAGAATAAAAGAAAGGAAATATTGAAAAAATGTCAAGAATCAAAGAAAGACTGGAAATTGCTACGCTGGTTCTCGTGGAGTCGGTGGCGGCGGCCCGTGACACCCTCTTCCTTCCTTCCTTCCTCACATAATTACTACTTCCTCCTTCCTTCCTTCCTTCCTCACATAATTACTACTTCCTCCTTCCTTCCTTCCTTGAATCTTGTACATCCCACTACCTCCACAGCTAACAGATACCTTCCCACCAAGCACACAGCTGCAAACACTGCCCTATTCCTTCACACATCGGTACAAAAACAGATAGTGTCCTGCAAAATTTCCTCTCGCATTTGAACATTTTGAGGTTATCCCGCCCGCCACCGCTAGCTGCCCGCTACCTCCATCACACCAACACATACATTGCCTGGCCATTCCCTACTGATGCCACGCACTCCGGCCCATCATAGGCGAGGACAGGATGCGTTGAAGAACTCTGGGCACTGTAACGCGAGGGTTATATATCCACGGATACGCGTTGAACACAAAATAATGAAACTTTTAGGTGTCCTGAGTTCCGCGTCTTCCTCTCTCGCCGCGTGAACTTAAAAAACTGAGGCTTGAATGCGCGCCAGGGTCCCGGCATACCCCCTGCGGTGTTGCTTAAGGCGAATTTTGGTGAAGAAGCCGTAAGAAGCCGGCTTCTTGCAGCTTGCGTTTTCTGTTATGGCGAGGCACTTTTAAGAAGCCGTTTTTTCTTACGGATTGGCCCAGCTGGCAGTGGCGTCACGAGGAAAAAATATTTGAGGGGGCCTTAGCTCCGGGGTGGTGATGGCCTATCCAGCTGGGGGGTCGGGGGGTAATCTTGAAAATTAATCAGTTCCAGGGTGATTTTGAGGCCCAAAAAAGAGAAGAAAGTGGAATTAAGCTTTAATTACATGACACATAAATTAATAGAGTTATACCATGCATCATACCATATTAACTAAATTTGATAATTTGAAGAAACATTTTATTCTGTTTATACAAAATAATAAAATTGCCATTTTTCTCTCTCCACTAACAAACACAAAGGAATTGCAAAATGTATGTTTTTGGTTTGTTTCTCAGTAAGGTTTTATCTTGATAATGAAAAAAATATATAAATATAAACTTACAATATATTCAAGGTATTTCCCTTATTGCACAAAAACAGGTACATGGGATACTGTAGTTAAACAGCATAAAGTACATGATCATGATAAAGTAACTAAAAGCCGATTTAACCTGCCTCCCACTGCCTTATCCTGCCTCCCACTGCCTTAACCTGCATACCACTGTGTTAACCTGCCTCCCGTCCTGTGTTACCCTGCCTCCCACTGCCTTACCCTGGCTCCCACTGCCTTAACCTGCCTCCCATCCTGTGTTAACCTGCCTCCCGTCCTGTGTTACATTGCCTCCCACTGCCTTACCCTGGCTCCCACTGCTTTAAAACCTGCCTTCCGTCCTGTGTTAACCTGCCTCTCGTCCTGTGTTACCCTGCCACCCACTGCCTTACCCTGGCTCCCACTGCCTTAACCTGCCTCCCATCCTGTGTTAACCTGCCTCCCGTCCTGTGTTACCCTGCCTCCCACTGCCTTACCCTGGCTCCCATTGCCTTAACCTGCCCCCATCCTGTGTTAACCTGCCTCCCGTCCTGTGTTACACTGCCTCCCCCTGCCTTACCCTGGCTCCCACTGCTTTAACCTGCCTCCCGTCCTGTTTAACCTCCCTCCCGTCCTGTGTTACCCTGCCACCCACTGCCTTACCCTGGCTCCCACTGGCTTAACCTGCCTCCCATCCTGTGTTAACCTGCCTCCCATCCTGTGTTAACCTGCCTCCCGTCCTGTGTTACCCTGCCTCCCACTGCCTTACCCTGGCTCCCACTGCCTTACCCTGGCTCCCACTGCCTTAACCTGCCTCCCGTCCGGTGTTAACCTGCCTCCCGTCCTGTGTTACCCTGCCACCCACTGCCTTAACCTGCCTCCCACTGTGTTAACCTGCCTCCCGTCCTGTGTTACACTGGCTCCCACTGCCTTTACCTGCCTACCACTGTGTTAACATGCCTCCCGTCCTGTGTTACCTGCCTCCCACTGCCTTTACCTGCCTACCACTGTGTTAACCTGCCTCCCGTCCTGTGTTACACTGGCTCCCACTGCCTTTATCTGCCTACCACTGTGTTAACATGCCTCCCGTCCTGTGTTACACTGGCTCCCACTGCCTTTACCTGCCTACCACTGTGTTAACATGCCTCCCGTCCGTGTTACACTGGCTCCCACTGCCTTTACCTGCCTACCACTGTGTTAACATGCCTCCTGTCCTGTGTTACACTGGCTCCCACTGCCTTTACCTGCCTACCACTGTGTTAACATGCCCCCCGTCATGTGTTACACTGCCTCCCACTGCCTTTACCTGCCTACCACTGTGTTAACATGCTCCCGTCCTGTGTTTACACTGGCTCCCACTGCCTTTACCTGCCTACCACTGTGTTAACCTGCCTCCCCCTGCCTTTACCTGCCTACCACTGTGTTAACCTGCCTCCCGTCCTGTGTTACACTGGCTCCCACTGCCTTTACCTGCCTACCACTGTGTTGACATGCCTCCCGTCCTGTGTTACACTGACTCCCAATGCCTTTTACCTGCCTACCACTGTGTTAACATGCCTCCCGTCCTGTGTTACACTGCCTCCCACTGCCTTTACCCTGCCTACCACTGTTTAACATGCCTCCCGTCCTGTGTTACACTGGCTCCCACTGCCTTTACCTGCCTACCCACTGTGTTAACATGCCTCCCGTCCTGTGTTACACTGCTCCCATTGCCTTTACCTGCCTACCACTGTGTTAACATGCCTCTCGTCCTGTGTTACACTGCCTCCCACTGCCTTTAAACCTGCCTACCACTGTGTTTACCTGCCTCCCACTGCCTTTACCTGCCTCCCACTGTGTTAACCTGCCTCCCGTCCTGTGTTACACTGGCTCCCACTGCCTTTACCTGCCTACCACTGTGTTAACATGCCTCCCGTCCTGTGTTACACTGCCTCCCACTGCCTTTACCTGCCTACCACTGTGTTAACCTGCCTCCCGTCCTGTGTTACACTGCCTCCCACTGCCTTTACCTGCCTACCACTGTGTTAACCTGCCTCCCGTCCTGTGTTACACTGGCTCCCATTGCCTTTACCTGCCTACCACTGTGTTGACATGCCTCCCACTGCCTTTACCTGCCTCCCACTGTGTTAACCTGCCTCCCGTTCTCTGTTGCCCTGCCTCCCACTGCCTCACCTTGGCTCCCACTGCCTTAACCTGCCTACCACTGCCTTAACCTGCCTCCCGTCCTGTGTTACCCTGCCACCCACTGCCTTAACCTGCCTCCCACTGCCTTTACCTGCCTCCCATTGCCTTAACCTGCCTCCCGTCCTGTGTTGCCCTGCCTCCCACTGCCTTACCCTGGCTCCCACTGCCTTAACCTGCCTACCACTGCCTTAACCTGCCTCCCGTCCTGTGTTGCCCTGCCTCCCACTGCCTTACCCTGGCTCCCACTGCCTTAACCTGCCTACCACTGCCTTAACCTGCCTCCCGTCCTGTGTTACCCTGCCACCCACTGCCTTAACCTGCCTCCCACTGTGTTAGCAGTCATCCAAACCATCAGCTTGGTTTGGAAGAGGTAACGGAGGTTCTATAGAATATCTCTATAATAGAATATACTTAGTAATTTCAAGGTTTGTTAGCAAACATATTTCAACATTTAAATGAAACATCAAACCAAATTTTCTATATTAATGTGAAAAATAAGGTTTTGCTCTGGCATGGAAAATTGGATAAATATTCTTTTTTATAGTTTTTGAGTAGCAGGCTACTAGCAGCAATTTTGGGGGGGCTGAGTCCTTGACCTGGGGGGGCTTAGTCTCCCTTAGCCCCCCCGCGGTGACGCCACTGCCAGCTGGTCAAGCCGTAGGAAGCCATAAGAAGCGAGAGCCAGGGCTCGCTTACCACGGCTTCTTACCGCTTGTTGCCGTGACGTCAGAGATATCAACAAATATGGCGGGACGGGCAGAGATTCTCAGACAGTGAGTAGCGGCGTTAGATATACTGTAATTACATATAACAGGCACACAAGTAAACACATAGAGTACATTCAGAAGCATGGACATTACCTTAAGACCACGAAACAAAGAATTACAAGGTTAATGACACGACAGGAAAACTTTAAAATGGTGGAAAGATAAATCATGCTTTCACAGCCGGACAACAGTCACTAGCTGCGAAGCCCATAGTAGTTTTTGGTGAATTTCGCTGATAATATGGCACAAATTTGCCTGATTTGTATATAGTAGCACGGGCTTAGCTTTCGGAACCACACTTAATAGAGCTAAAAGGGAATGACATGGGATAGGAGAAAACGTCGTCTGATGTTGAAAATAACTTTCTCGAGTCTTTTAACATTAACACAGACGTGTGTTTTCTAATTTTACTAATTATGCTATCAAAAGCAGACGGATACGTTTTCGATGATCATTATGTCCAACTTTGGTGCTTAGATCTCTCTCACACTTGTTGAGAACGTGAAAAATGTTGGAACTCTCGCCGACGGGACGAGATTACCATAAACCTTCACCATCCATCCGAATTCCACCACAAAAATATTGCAAGATATCTTAAGTAACATGACATTACTGTTGACGAGGACAGGAAACAATTTAATGTGTAGGTAGAGTGCTCGATATGTATGTGGAAATGGGACTAGCATGGCGTTGAGGGGAAAATTTAAGAACAAGGGCTCCACGGTAAAGCTGGACCCAAATGCTGGCTCTATGTGTTATACTTACTGTCCTTAACACATCTGTTTAGATTTTAATGGAGTGCCGATCCTTACATTGCCTACAGGTCGATATTAAATTTCAGGTTTTGAGGAAAAACTAAGTCCAGTAGGGTTAGGTTAGGTCAGGTCAGGTGAGGTTAGGTAGTGCACAGCCGATGGGCTCCGAGGGGGGGTATTAGGTTAGGTCTGTAGAGTTTTGTCATCCTTAGAATAAAGGCTAACCTCATATCTTCTTCTTCTTCTCTTCTTATAGACAAACAAGCTTGGGGGACAGGGTGGAAACCGGAGTTTTTGGGTGGGGAGCACACATATAAGGGAAAATATGGCCCCGGTAAAGTCATAACTAGGGAAAGTTCCCTAGTTTATGGATTTTTTTGTGGGGGCCATACTGTCCTTAGGTGTGTGCTCCCCACCAAAAAACCCCAGGGTTTCCACCATGTCCCCCAAGATTGTTGGCTATAAGGAAGAAGAAGATAGGGGATGGGACCTTGTTCTTTAAGCTTTACCATATATATATATATATTATATATAAATATATATATATATATAATAATATATATATATCTCTATATATATATATATAATATATATAATATAATATATTAGATATATATATATATATATAGATATATAATATTATATATATATATATATATATATATATATATATATGGTGTATTTCTGTATATTTGGTTAAATTAGTATGTTTATGAAAGAAGGATTAATGGCTATTTTTTGGTTCTTGTACCTGATTTTTATGTTGACATAACATTAATGGGTTGTAAATGATGTACAGTAAACCCTCGCTCTGACGAACAAAATTGGGGGACAGGATGCCGAGGTTATAATTATCCGAGTGATCCGAACTTTTCGCATATAACAAATTGTTGGTCGTTAGTATGAGGTGAAAGTTCCCTATTTCCGACTTATTCCGGTATCGTGATCTTTGTGCGTTACATCTGACGAACGATTCGTATCATGCATACAGAAGCCATCACAAATACTACACGAATACAGGGCAATTAAAAACAATCAAAAACCGTGCACGCATTACTGAACCTATTCGGTATAAAGCACGCATATACCGGACGGCAGAAAAAGTGTGGAAAGCCGAGATTGTTATCTAAAGGCCGTAAAAGCGACGGTTCAGGTATACACTAAACTTTGAAAAATACTACAGGGAGCGTCAGTGTATATACCTAATACGTTCGGTTTGGTGACATTAAGGAGGATAGGTATGGGTCAGAGGTTTCTGCATTATACGGAAATAAAAAAATTATGAAAAAACTAGTTATGAGAAATTGTATTTGTTGAATAGAATGTTAATCGTATTTACTGCTATTTGTAGCAATGATCTGGACCAAATCAGTATTACACGGCCCTTTGTGCATTAAAAATCTGAGGTTTAAATATATTTTGTATTTAAGTGTATAGTGGATCATTGGCTTTGTTATTAATTTTTACTGTCCTTATATAAAACTTCTATATAGGTGGACATCAACAACATACTTTGTATATTATTTGCATTCCTTGTATATTTAGCCTGTTATCTATAAAGGTGGCAAATATCGGTAAAATTAGATGAAACTATGAACATAACTATGTCATGTAGAACAAAAACTCATAATGCTGTCGTCTCGATTCCTTCATGGCAAGCGTTTAATCTGCAATAATAACACAGTCTATGTTTCAGGTATGTATGTGCCGGTTGCATGAGGTTAATTCCGACGAAGATGGAGGAGAAGACTCGTGAGAGATAGGAGTGCAGAGGGGGGACGTACATAAATAAATAATAAAATAAATAAAATATCTTTATTTCCATGTGAAAACATGGTTATACTATCAAAACTTACATCCACAGAATGTTCTATGCAATATATACTAAAAAGAACTTCTGAAAAGTCACGCACAATAAAAACAAAATACATAAAAAGAAAGTCAAAACGTAAACATTAAAAGGAAATTAAATATAAGACATTAAACATTAATAACTAAAAGACACTTCAAATATCTTTAAAAATACTACTAATAAAACATAGCAACTGCTATTTGATATGGGGAAACAAATTATAGTTCACTTAGGTCAATTAAAAAGTAAATTTATAGTTACGACTTAAAGTGTAGACTTCCCATAATTAATGAGGCATGAATGTGGCACATTTGTTCCATAGTAAGGCCCTTGTACAGTGATGGGTTCTGGCCCAGCCGGTTCTGTCTCTGGCACATAAAGGTCTTTTAGCTGCCTTGTTGTACTGCTGTATTTTTCCCTGACAATGGAAACTAGATACCACTCCGGATTACAAACCATGACAGCCTTTATAAACAGCTAAACATTTTCATTAAATAATCTGTCTTAATTGTTAACCACTGTAACTCTTTTATGATAGGAGTAACGTGATCCTCTTTCGCTCCTCCAATAGCTAGTTAGCTCAATATTTTGCAGTTTTTTTAAAACGCTAAACAAGTAAGTTGAGAAAAAGTATTTGTGAGTCCCATACAGTAATTCATTTTAAAATGAGGAGAGAGAGCGAAAGAGAGACGAGAGAGGAGAGAGAGAGAGAGAGAGCGAGAGAGAGTAGAGAGGGGAGAGAGAGACGAGAGAGAGGAGAGTAGAGAGAGAGAGCAGAGAGAGAGGAGGATGAGAGAGAGAGAGAGAGAGAGAGAGAGAGAGAGAGAGAGGATGAGAGAGAGAGAGAGAGAGAGAGGAGAAGAGGGAGAGAGAGAGAGACGGAGGAGAGAGAGAGAGAGAGAGAGGAGAAGAGAGATGGAGAGAGAGAGAGAGAGATGAGAGAGAGAGAGAGAGAGAGATGAGAGGAAGAGAGAGAGATGAGGAGGAGAGAGGAGAGAGAGGAGAGAGAGGGCGAGAGAGAGAGAGAGAGATGAGAGAGAGAGAGGGAGCGAGAGGGAGGAGAGAGAGATTGAAGAGATGAGAGAGAGAGAGAGAGAGAGGAGAGACGATGAGAGAGGACGCAGAGAGAGAGAGAGGGATGAGAGAGAGAGAGAGAGAGAGAGAGAGAGAGAGAGAGAGAGAGAGAGGAGAGAGAGAGAGGAGAGAGAGAGAGAGAGGAGAGAGAGAGAGAGAGAGAGAGCGAGAGAGAGAGAGATGAGAGAGAGGAGAGAGAGGAGAGAGGAGAGAGAGAGAGAGAGACGAGAGAGAGAGAGCGGAGTGAGAGAGACGAGTAGAGGAGAGAGAGAAAGGGGGGAAAAAGAGAAGAGAAGAGAGGAGACGAGAGAGAGAGAGAGAGAGAGAGAGAGAGAGAGGAAAAGGGGGGAGGAGAGAGAGAAGAGAGAGAGGGAAGGGGGGCAGGAGGGAGAGGAGAGAGAGGAGAGGAGAGGAGAGAGAGAGAAGAAAAAAGAAAAGAAAAGAGAAAATTTAAATGCAAAAATTTAGGGGGAAAAAAAAACAGCCCCCTATTTTCCAGCAAAATATAAACCCCCCCAAAAAATCGCCCAACCACCACAGCGGGAAAACCCCGGGCACGGCGCCCAGATGATGGCCGGGTTAATGAAATCCCTCTTTAACAAAATTTTCCATCAGGTGCAGCAGTTAATAAAAAAAAAAGCATAATGGGAACCGACCACCAGCCCCATATAGTCCGTAGGGCCCGTCTTTTCCCTTTGCCCTTTAATAGCCCTTTGGGTTTAGGAGCAAAAAAACATTAATGTAAAGGGTATTGTTTTGGACCATTACAATACGTCAGTCATTTCAAACTTATAAGGTTTTCATTCGACGGTACATTTTCGTCATTGTGGGGCGTTTTGTTTACATTTATCGCTGTGAGCGCCGAGGGGGGCGAGCCCGAACAGCCTGTCAGCCGTTCGGGAAAGGGCACGAAAGGAGAGAAAAGCCGCAAGAAGCCGTAAGAAGCGGCTTTTTTCGGTTCTCTCACCAAAACCGCTTTGGGTTTAGGGTTGTAAGTGTCAGTGTCATGTTGCCATGTATAAATTTTTTAAACCCGTTTGCTCAATTTTGCGTGAACAAATAATTGAAAGGGTTATTTTTTTGGCGGCCAGTGCATCATGCCGCCCCGGAGACGTCCAACATTGGGGCACTGTAATTTTTCGTGAAAGAGGCGACAGGTTGGGGTCTTTGGCGTGTAGGTGAGAATTTAAACCTTGTTGTTGTTGTTGTGAATGGGTGTTGCTTTAAATGGTGGTGTTGGTGTTGGGTAGCGTGGTGGTGGGGGGTGGAGGAGACAAGGTTTTAAAGTAAGCAGACCATTCATCATCCTGATTAATGCAGTCAAAAATAGCCATGATCGAGTATATCAACAATATTTTGTCACATTTGCACCAGTCCCCCTTTTTTAAAGACCCGATTAAAAATCTGAAAATTTCCCCATGCTCTCAAAACACAACTGTTTATCAGCAGAGAGCACCAGGGTCGGCGAGTAAAAAAGGGACCCCCCCCAGCAAAAATGTACTATGCGCGGAGACTCTGAAAAAAATGTAGTATTGGGGATTTTTGGGTTTTTTGATAATTTTGTACGAGGGCATGTACTTGCTCCTGGGGGTGCAGCGGGGGGGCTGTGCCTTTACCGAGAGTTTAGCCCCTTTTGAAACTGTGGGGCGCGATATATGTGTGCAGAGTGGCAGGGGGGGAGGGGCGGGAGGGAAAGGGCCCCACCGAGTGAGGGGGCGCAGCCCCTGGCTAACCACCCGCCCCCGTCGCCCCAAAAGGTCTGAAAATAATGTCGCCTTTGGGGGTTGTGAAGGGGTGCTAAGCTTGGGGAAGGGCACGGCTTTTTCCCCGTGCCAGCAGGATGAATTTGTCCCGTCGCCAAAAAAATTCCAAAAGGCCCCAAAATTTCCCAAAAGTCCTTTTTCAGATCTCCGTGTGTCGTTGGGCGGGGGGGGAGGCCCCGTGGCGCCCCAGAATTTTTCGCGCCAGGGGGGAAAGTGGGGGGTTTTCCGCTTTTTTCGTCTTTTTTTTGGGAAAAATAAGGCAAAAAATGAATTTTTGTGGTTTGGTTTTAAAAGTCATTCCAAATTTTGCGAAAAAAGGGGTGGCGATCTGGGCGGGGGGAGGTAAAAAAACGCCCCAAAAAAAATATAAAATTTTTGGGTTTCTTAAAACCCCCTCATCATTCCAAAAGGTCCCCGTGGTGGTGGGATGGTTTTGGTGGTTATGGTGCGTGGTGGTGGGGGGGTTTGGTGGGGTGGTTTGGGGTGGTGTGGTGAGGCCAATGGTGGGGTGGTGTGGTGGGGTGGGATAGTGAGACCTAATGGCAGAGTGGGCATTTCCGTCCCTGCCGACCTCCGTACTCCGTACCTCGGATTTCCAAACTGGTCCGGAAACCGGGGAGGGAAAATTTTTTTCAAAGGTACGGAAAAACAGGTGGACCTGTGTTTTGGGGTCCGCCGTCCCTGTTTTTCTATGTGAAAAAAAAAAACGGACGAAAAAAACAGTCCACAGAAAAAACTTTAAGCTTTTTGGCGGGAAATTTTGCCACTAGCGTCAGCTGATATTCCAAGGGCGAGACCCGTGCATTGTGGTGCCGGGTTCCCACAAAGGCGGATAAAGCTAAAGATAACAATTTTTATTTTTCCTCAATCACCCGGCAACGCGTTTAAAATTTTCACTGTTTTGTTACGTTTGGTTACAAAAAACATGGCAAATACGTGAAAAGGGTGTTTGCGCAGGGCAGGAGTGTGTCTGGGGATAGTGCGTAGTGTGTGAGTACAGAACCAGCACGCCTGCACCTCTCGTCCAAAAAACCCATAACCCACAGGGGAGTCAGAATTTTTTTGTTGAGTGGAGGGACCCCTCCCAGCGTTCACCCGGAATGGGAGAGGGGGGCTGACAGGGGATAAGGGAAAGGGCAGGAGGGCCCCAGCCCGCTAAAGGCTAGCGTGGACCTTGAAAAGTAAGCAAATCCTGTAAAATCTAAGCTCCGCGGGGACTCTTGCGCCGGGGCCCCGTCAGCAACATAAAACTTTGAGCAGTGGTGTTGTGGGGCAAAATCCCTCCAGGTCAAAGGGGGGTAGCAGCGACAAGGGGAGAAGAAAAAAGGGGTAGGGTTTACACTCTAAATAAAATTGGGATTTAAAAATTTGTCATTTCCCCCTCATTTGGAACGTGGACGGGCAAATTTTTTTTAATGATTTAATTTTGGGTAGAATATTTGCTATATAATTTTTTGAAGCTTGAGTTTTAGCCCTTTTTTTTGTTTTATTTTTGAGGTACGACTAATTTTTTAGGCGCGGTTTAAAAGTTATAGGGTACAGGACGGAGGACGGGGGACGGGGACGGGTACGGACAGAAAAAAGTAAAAAAAGGTACGGGAAATACAGGTACGGACGACCCGCGCCCGAAGTACGGAAAGTACAGGTACGGACTACCCCAAATCCAGGAAAGGGGCCCAGCTCGCCTAATGGGGTGGTGGTAGTGGGGGGTCGTGGGGGTGGGGGTGTAAGTCTAATGGTGGTGGTGGATGGGGTGGTATAGGGTGGGGATGGGATGGTGGGAGGGAAGTAAAGAGGGAATACGCAAGCGTGCGGGGATGCGGTCTATTCCCCGGCATTCCCTTAGGCTGTAGGGGTGAGAACCGTTTCCCCCGGGACAAGGGCTAGTGGGGATCCCGGGTTATCACAGTTTTCTTCCCCGTTTTCCCAGGTACCCATTATCACCCCCGAAAGGGGGAAGGGAAGAACAGTGGTTTGGGGTGGTCCCGACGGCCCGGCCCCGGGGTGAACCCGGGCCCGCAGATTCGTAGCCAGGACGCGCCACTGCACCAAGGAGGCGACACCGAGGTGATGGGGGATTTTAAATGGCGATGGTAGTGATATGTAGGACTGTGTGTGTGTGGGGTTTTGTGGGTGTGTTGGTGTGGGTGGGGGGGGGGTGGGGGTGGGGGGTGGGTGGGGGTGGGGGGGGTGGGGGGTGGGTGGGGGGTGGTGGGTGGGTGGTGGGTGGGGGGGGTGTGTGTGGTGTGTGTGGTGTGGGGGTGTGTGGGTGTGTGTGTTGGTTGTGTGTTTGGGTTGGGTCCTGTAAACAGTCAACACAGTTCGGTCTATTCAAGAGGGCAGCCGTTGGTCTGTTTGGGTGCAAGGGTTTTCTTGGAGGGAGGGGGGGGGGGGGGCGTGGGAGGGGGTGAGGGGGAAAGGAGAAAGGGGGGGATGGGCCTGGTTTAAAAAGTGGAAAAATTTGGGCAAATGGAAAAGAGAGGCGGGGGTTTCGAAATGAGTAAAAAAAGGGAGGGGTGTTTTTCGGGAAAAAATGCTGGGGGAAGCAAAGAAAACGGTAAAAAGAGAAAAATTTAAAAATTACGGCGCAAGGGGGGGGGAAAAAGGGGGCGGGACGGGGGAAAATAAAACTAAAAAAAAAAAAAAAGGGTGGGGGGCCTTTCTAAGGAAAGAAAAAGGGCCAAAACGGGAAAGGAAATGACGGAGAGAAACTATTTTTGGGGTGTGGCGATTTCGGCGAGGGGATGGGGGGGGAGGTGGGGAAAAGGAGGAAAGGTTTTAGGCTAGGAAAAGGGGAGGAGAGGAAGTAAAAAGGCCCGGGCGGGAGAAGGCCCAAAAAATAAGCGGGGGGGGGGAATGGTGGCGGGAAAAGGGGCTTGGGGTTGGTTTCCTTTGGGGGGGGAAAGGGGGGGAAGGGGTGAGGTGTGGGGCGCAAATCTGCCCCTTTTCCTTCGTTTCTCGGGCCCGCTTGGTCTGTCTTGGCCGGGTGGCGGTCGGGGTCCCGTCTCCGTTCGCTTCTTCCGGGGGGTGTTTATTGTTGTATTTTTGGTTTGCTTTTTTTTGTTTTTGTTTCGGTGTTGTGTGTTTTTGTTTCCTCCCCCCTTCCTCTCCCGCCGCCGCCCGCCGCCGCCCGCCCCGGGGCCCCCGCGCCCGCAGCCGCCGCCCCGCACGCCGCGCACCCCGACGGCCCCCCCGCCGCCGCCGCCGCCGCCGCCGCACGGCCGCCGCCGCCGCCGCCCGCCCCGCCGCCGCCGCCGCCGCCGGCCGCCGCCGCCCGCCCCCCCCCCGCCCGCCGCCGGCCGCCCGCCCCCGCCGCCCACGCCGCCGCACGCCTCCCGCCCCCACGCCCCCGCCGCCCCCGCCGCCGCCCCCCCGCACGCCGCCGCCGCCGGCCCCCCCGCACCACCCCCCCCCCGCCCGCCCCCCGGGGGCCCCCCCCCCCCCCCGGGGGCCCCGGGGCCCCGCAGAAAGGGGCCCCCCCCCCCCACCCAGAGCCGCCAGCCCCGCCCCGGCCCCCCCCACCCGCCGGCCCCCCCCCCACCCGAGAGCAGCCCACCCCACCAGCGGGGCCCCCCAGCGGGACAAGGAAAAGCAAAAAAAGGAAAACCCAAGGGGAAACCCCAAAACACAAACCACCAAAGGAAATTAATTTTTTTGATATTCCGATTGAAAAGGGCATTGTTTTTCCCCCGGGGGATTTTTTATTTTTAAAAAACAAATTTAAAAAACCCCCAAAATTTAAGTCCCCAAAAAACCTTTGGGGTTTTTTTTTAAAAAAAACTGGGGGTTTTTTTTTTCTTTTGGGGGTTTTTTTTTGGAGGGGGGAAAAAAAAAAAACCTTCCCCCCAAAATTTTGGGTTTTGCATTGGGTTTTTTTTTCCCGGGGGGCCCCCCGTTTTTTGGGTTTTGTTTTTTTTTGCCCGGGCACCACCCGCCCCCCGCCGGCCGCCGCCGCCCCCCCGCCCCGCCCCCGCCGCCCGCCCCGCCCCCCCGGCCGCCCGCACGCCCCGCCGCACGCCGCACCACGCACGCACCCCGAGGGCCCCGCCCGCCCGCACGCCGCCGACGCCGACGCAGCACCCCACGAACGCACCCCCCGCACGCCGCCGCCGCACCACGCCCCCACGCACGCACGCACGCACCACCAACGCAGCGCAGCAAAACATAATTGGGGATTCAATATCCCAGAACATAGAAATTCACTTTCTCCCAACTAGGGCGGCCACTTTTCCTGGCATTGGGCCCTCCATGCCGAAAAAACTTCTTCCTCACAGAATGAAGCAAAGCCCCCCCACTAGCTTAATTGCTGTTGCGGGGCAAAAATGCAAAAATTTGTGAATAGTTACGGCGTGTTGTCTTTTATTGCGAAAACCTCTTGGCTTGGTTGTAATTAATTGTTTTGTAGTAACCAGTGTGTAAAAAAAATTTGTTTTTTATTGTTTTTTTTGTTGATTTGGTGGTGGGAAAACCCCAGTTTCGGAAAAAAAAACACGGTAGACATATAGAAAAAACAGAAAGCCAAGCAGTGTTTGAGTCACGACCGCAAAATTGGGAGTTTTTTTTTTTAAACAAAATATGGGAGAAATGAATTTTTAGGGCCCCAAAAGGGGCCATGGGGAAAATTTCGTCAAAAAAAACCCAAAAAATATTTACGGAAAAATTTTTGTTTACTCAATAGATAGTCGGAATGTCAAAAAAAAAATGGGCCCAAAATTTTGAAAATTTTGCACCAATGGTTAATTTCTTATTACATAATACGTAAAAAATTTCCGGTAAAAATTGTGAAAATTTTAAAGGGTTTTGAAATACTTTTATTGAATTTTTTCCCAGTAGAAATAGGGGCGAGGAGAATTTTTGATGCAAAAGGGGGTAAGAATTTTACAGAGGAAAACAACTGTTTTTAGAATCAAATAGCAGCAAAAAAAAGATCAGTTTCATGATCCCCCATAAATAGAAGCCCTATAAATGAGTTTACAAATTTAGGAATTTATTTTCCCCAAAAATTGCGGCATGTATGGCCCGGGAAATTTTTGTTTTGAAAATCACATTTCATAAAGCACAAAAAACCATAAACGAAAGGCCCAAAATAGTATAGAAATACAAGGCAGCTTTCAAGACCAACCAAAGGTTCCCCAAAAAATTTATGGAATGAACCACAAATTTTTTTTCTTAAAAAAAAAAAAACCCCAATAATTTGAAAACGGACTGTTGACAAAGGTAATTCGAACCGCAAACCAAAAAATTCCCAAAAA